>JAHRHZ010000111.1:9800265-9842036 GCA_024137785.1 Ginglymostoma cirratum | reverse complement strand
CTCCTCCCTACCCCCCTACCTACACTCACCTTTACTGGCTCCATCCCCGCCTCTTCGACTTGTCTGCCTCCTCTCCACCTATCCTCTCCTCTATCCATCCTCTATCCGCCTCCCCCTCTCTCCCTATTTATTTCAGAACCCTCTTCCCCTCCCCCATTTCTGATGAAGGGTTTAGGCCCGAAACGTCAAGTTTTCCTGCTCCTATGATGCTGCTTGACCTGCTGTGTTCATCCAGCCCCATGCTTGTTATCTCGGATTCTCCAGCATCTGCAGTACCTTTTTATCTCTGATATAAGTGACTGAGTAGTTGGATTTATGGTACTGATAAATTTGGAATTGTTTAATTTTACCAATTATGTGTTTTGAAAGCCTGTTTTAGGTCAAAAGAATCAATTATATTTCTGGATAGTGGCATCTCCAGAGTGCTGAAGTTGCTGGAGTTGTGTATGCTCTGTGGTCTGTGTATTTTTATCATACATTAAATTAAAAGTAATACTTTTTAGAAAAAAAATTAAAGAAATTTAATTATTATGCAGCTAGTTTGAAGATCATTGTAGAGTATTTTGGGTAAGTTAATTCTTTTGAAAATGTCTATTTAAAAGGCAACAAATGAAAACAGTGTGGCATGTGCAGTTGGTGTGAGGGCCAAAAGGAGAAAACTACTGGTTGCACCAGGACAAGGTCACTGCAGTTTCATCATTATCTCTATGGATAGACTTCCAGTGGTGTTTTTAACATTTCACAAGTCTAGAACTTTATGGTTCTCGTTGTCTGTGTGGGCACTTTACCAAAACAATCCAAAAGTCTGTTTTTCTCTTTGCCCTGAATCATCATCTGTTTTAAAGATTAGGGAGGTGATAGCCTTGTATTGGTATTGACGCAAGACTAGAAATCCGGACACTCAGGTAATGTTCAGAGAACCTAGGTTTGAATCCTACCATAGCAGGTGATGAAATTTAAATTTCAAACAATAATTTGGAATTAATTGTGAGCCTAAAGTCACTTTCAATTGCTGTAAAAAACCTATCCATTTCCCTTAGGGATGGAAATCTGCCATTCTAACCCAGTCTGACTTTTAACTGTCCTCTGAAATGGTAAATGACGTTAAGTAAATAGCATGAAATGACACTCAGCAACTGATACAACTACAAAGTCTAAAGAAGAGAACTGAAACCAGACTGACCACTAGGCATTGACAAAGGGACCAAAAACCTTGCAGTACCTCCTTGTTAACATATGGGGGCAAGTGCCAACATCGGGAAAGCGGGGAAGCGGTCTTGCAGACTAGTCAAACAATGGCCTGACAGTCATATTCACGGAATCATGCCTTACACACAGTGTCCCAGACAATGGCATCGCCATCCCAAGGAATACACTGTTCCGCTGGCAGGGCGGACACAGCAGAGGTTGAGGCACTGCAGTATGCAGTTGGGAGGGAGTTTTTTTTCTTTATTCTTTCACAAGAAGAAGGTGTCGCTGACTAGGGCATTTATTGCCCATCTCTAATAGCCCAGGGGGCAGTTAAGAGTCAACCACATTGCTGTGGGTCTGGAGTCACACATAGGCCAGACCAGGTAAGGATGGCAGTTTCCTTCCCTAAAGGATATTAGTGAACCAGATAGGTTTTTCCCAACAATTGACAACGGATTCATGATCATAATTAGACTTTTAATTCCAGATATTTATTGAATTCAAATTCCACCATCTGCCATGGCAGAATTTGAACCCAGGTCCCCAGAACATTATCTGGATCTCTGGATTAACAGTGCATTGATAATATCACTAGGCCCTCACCTTCCCCCGAAGGGGAGGAGTTGCTGTGAGAGTCCAGAACATTAACTGTAAACTTCATGAACTCTTATGACATGAGGTCAAATACAGACAAGGAAACTTTCTGCTGTTTGCCACGTGTGTGTCCTCCTCGCTGAGCAATCAGCACTGTTCCATATCAACTTCAATGAAGCAGAAGATGGCAAGTGTCTTCCGTGCCCATTACCAAGAATGGCTCGGCAGCGCTATTATTGACTGAGCTACTTGCATCCTAAAGGACATCGCTGCTAGACTGGGTCTGCAACAGTGTGTGAGGGAATAACAAGAGGGGAAAAAATACTTGACCTCCTCCTCACCAATCTGCTGGCAGCAGATACATTTGGCCTGACAGTATCAGGAAGAGTGACCACAGCACAGTCCTGTTGTAGATGAAGTCTCAATATCTTGATATTGAGGATACTATCCATCATGTTGTGTGGCACTGTCACCATGCTAAATGGGGTGCAGTTTGAACAAACCTAGCAACTCAGAACTGGGTATGTGCAATATGCTGAGGGCCATTGGCAGAACTATACTCCAGCACAATGTGTAACCCACCTGGCCTGGCATCCCTGCCACTCTAGAATCAGCATCAACCCTGGGGATCAACACTTGTTCAGTGTAAGGTGCAGAAGGGTATGCCGGGAACAACACCAGGCATACCTAAAAATGAGATGTCAACCTGATGAAGTTACAAAACCAGACTACTTGGTGTCAGGGATTGGTGTAAGATAGTTATCAGAGCTAAATGATTCCATAACCGATTAAAGAGATCTAAACTCTGCAACCTTGTCATATTCAGTCATGAATAGTGATTGACAATTAAACAATCCACTGGAGAAGGATGCTGCACAAATATCCACATCCTCGACAATCTGAGAGTTCAGCACTTCATTGCGAAAGCCAAGGCTGAAGCATTTGCAGCATTCTTTAGCCAGAAGTGCTGGGGATTATCCATCTCTGCCTCCTGCAGTGGTTTCCACCACATACCTGTATTCGGCCAATTTGATTCACGCCACACGATGCCAAGAAATGGCTGGATACTGCAAAGGCAAAAGACCCTGACAACATTCCGGCTGTAGTGCTGAAGACTTGTGCTCCAGAACTTGCCCATACCTAGCCAAGCAGTTCCAGTACAGCTACAACATTGGCATCTATCAGGTGATTATGTAAAATTGCCCAGGTATGTCCTGTACACACAAAGCAAGAAAAACTCAACCCCACTAGTTACTTAACCCATCAGTCTACTCTTGACTATCTGTAAGGTGATGGAAGGTGGCGTCAACAGGGCTATTAAGCAGCACTTGCTTACCAGTAGCCTGCTCCTGATGCTCATTTAAGGTTTCAATAGGGCAATTCAGCTCCTTGTCTCATTACAGCTTGAGTTCAAATATAGGAGAGCTGAATCCCAGAATTGACAGCGATTGCTCAACATAAGTAATAAGGGACATCTTAAAAGCTATTATTGAAGATATTAAAACAAGGCAGTTGACTAAGTTTAAGCTAATCATGTGGAGCCAACATGGTTTTGTCAAAGGGAAATCATGTTTTAGTAATATTTTCGAGTTCATTAAAGTGGTATCTTTGCTGTAGATAAATGAAAATCCAGTGAGTGTATTGTACTCAGATTTCCAGAAGGCATTTGATAAGTGGCACATCAAAGGTTATTGTGGAAAATAAAAGTTCCTGGTGTTGGGGGTAACATGTTGGAAGGATAGGAGCTTGGCTAGCTAACAGGAAGCAGAGAGTAGGAATAAATGGATCTTTCAGGATATCACAAGTGGTGTGCCACACGTGTCTCCCCAACTCCTTTCTATTAATATAAACTATTTAGATGAAGGAACCAAAGGTACGATTACTAAATTTGCTGTTGACACTAAGGAAGGAAAGTGAGTTTAGAGGTGGTATAAGGAGCTAACAAAAGGATGTGAATAGGTTGAGGGAGTGGACGAAGATCTGAATGGAGTATAATGTGGGAAAGTTGGAAATTGTGCATTTTGGCAGGAAGAATCAAAAGCACGTTACTTAAATTGTGCGAGATTTCAGAGTTCTGAGGTGCTGAGAGATCTGAGTATCCTAGTGCATGAATTTGCAGAAGGCGGGGAGGATGCAGGTTCATCAAGTAATCAGGAAAGCTAATAGAATGTTACGTTTTATTGGCGGGAAATTGAATGCACGAATGGGAGGTTATGCTTCTGTTTTATAAGGCATTGGTAAGACCACTTCTAGAATTCTGTGTACTGTACTGGCTAATGTACTAATGGAAGGATGTAAATGCATTAGAAACAGTTAAGAGAAGGTTCACTAGATTAATAAAAACCAAAAGAACTGCGGATGCTGTAAATCAGGAACAAAAACAAAGTTGCTGGAAAAGCTCAGCAAGTCTGGCAGCATCTGTGGAGGAGAAAACAGAGTTAACGTTTCCGGTCTGGTGACCCAGTTCCGATCATCAGATGCCATTTCCGCCACCTCCAGCAACATGCCACCACCAGACACTTACTTCCCTCCCTTCCCTTGTCCGCCTTCCGCAGGGACCGCTCCCTCGGGACACCCTGGTCCACAGTTCCTTCACCCCCAACACCTCCCCACAGCCCTACGGCACCTTCCCCTGTTACCGGCAAAGGTGCAACACCTGCCCATTTACCTCCTCCCTCCCCACTATCCAAGGCCCAAACATACTTTCCAGGTGAAACAACACTTCACCTGCACTCCCGAGAATCTGGTCTACTGCATTCGCTGCTCACGATGTGGTCTCCTGTACATTGGGGAAACAAAGCATAGACATCTACGTTCTGCTCACAAAAAAGACCCTGAACTACCTGTTGTCTGCCACATCAATGCACCACCCTGGTCTCTGGCCAACATCTGTCTCCGGCTTGCTACAGTGTTCCAGTGAAGCCCAACGCAAGCTGGAGGAACAACACCTCATTTTCCACTTGGGGACCCTACAGCCCTCTGGACTCCGTATTGAGTTCAATAATTTTAGGGCCTAAACTCTCCCATGTCCTAGCCCTCCACCCCACACACCAGGCCTTGTTACCACATAGCCTGCCACTACACACCCCCTGTTGTTAGTCACTAACAATCCCCATTTACAACTATTCATCCTCCCAGCCTGATTGTTAGCAACTCCTTTGTCTGTCCAACTGTCTTTCTCTCTCTTTGGGCTCTATCCTATCGTTTACTCCCTACCCCACCCACCTCCTTATTTTCTGCGTATAAACTGACGTTTTCCCAGCCACCATCAGTTCTGAGGAAGGGTCACCAGACCCGAAACGTTAACTCTGTTTTCTCCTCCACAGATGCTGTCAGACCTGCTGAGCTTTTTCAGCAACTTTGTTTTTGTTCACTAGATTAATATCTGGAATGAGTTAATTGCCTTATGAGGAAAGGCTAAACAAATTATATCCTCTGGAGTTTAGATAAATCTGTATTAACTTAATTGAAACATGTACAATCCTGTGAGGACTTGAATGGATGAATGTGGAAAAGACGTTTCCTCTTGTGGGAGAATCTAGAACTAAAGACTATAGTTTAAAAATCAGGGGTTGCCCATTTGAAACAGGAAGTCTTTTTTTTCTGAAGGTTGAGTATCTTTGGAATTACCTTCTTCAAAGGCATTGGATGCAGAATCTTTAAATATTTTTAAGGCAGGGCTATCTAGATTCTTGATTACCAAGAGGTTGAAAGATTATCTGGGGTATGTAGGAATGTAGTGTTGAGGGTAAAATCAGGTTAGCCACGATCTTATTGAATGGCGGAGCAGGCTTGAAGTGCTGAATGGCCTACTCTTACTAGTTGTTTGTTTGTCTTGATGAGGCTGAATTGGACTGAGTGTGGCATCAAGGAGCCATAGCAAAATTCGAGACAGTGGGAGTTGGGGAATACCCGCTTCTGATTAGTGTCATAACCAGCACAATGAACGTTTATGGTTGTTGGAGGTCAGTCGTCTCAGCTCCAGGATATCCTTGTAGTCGTTTCTCAAGACAGTATCCTGGGTCCATCCAACTTCAGCTGCTTCATCTATGAACTTTCATCCATCATAAGATCAGAAGTTTGTGCAGTCATCAGCAAAAACACCATGTTTAGCACCATTCACATCTCTGTTATACTGAAGCAACCATGTCCAAATGCAGCAAGACCCATACACAGTCCAGGCTTAGACTGACAAGTGGCAATATCATTTGTGCCCACATGCTTGGTAATAGCCATGTTCCACAATAGAGAATATTAATATTTTTTAATGTTCAACGGCATTACAATCACTGAAGCCCCACTACCTCATTCTTGGTATTAGCATTGAGCATCAATTCAACTGGACTAACCATATAAATACTGTGGCTACAAAGCACGTTAGAGGCTAAGAATCTTGCAGTGGGTAATTGACGACCTGACTCTCTGAAACCTGTGTGCCATTTACAAGACACAAGTTAGGAGTGCAGTGAATTACTCCCCATTTGCCTGGATGAGTAGTTCCAACAACACTCAAGAAGCTTGCCATCACCCGGAACAAAACAGATCATTTAATTCCCATCCACAAACACGCCCTCCTTCTACCACCAACACTCCATAGCAATAGTGTGTGCTTTGCGAGAGATGCACTAGGTGGGTGGTGGGAATAAAGTTCTGCTTAACTTATTGAAAGGTGGTTAATGAGCTATCCATAAACGTCCCAACATTGGTATAATTCACGTTCTATTGCAGCTTTGTATCCCCAAAAAAATGGTTTACTATTGCCTCATCCCTTTCTTGAGGCTTGGAACCCTACTCCAGCATGGAATATAGTGGGCTGCGAAGGTGCATGAGTTGCTGACCTCCGATTTCTCTGAGCCTTTTTCTTGACAAGATGACCTTTTCTTTTTGCTATGTCTTCCATTGTCCATGCAAATAATTCAACTCCATAAGCCACGATGATCAGCAGCTGTCTTTCTCTTGGCAGTGGTGATGTTTGCCATTTTCATATCTTTCCTGCTGGTGCTTTTTAAGTAGAAGTATGGACATCCAGGAGATCATGACGTAGAGACCAATTCATTTTACAAGAGGTCTTTGGTATGCAGCCATTATGCATCTGCTGAACCTGGCCAAGCCATTGTTGTGTCATTGGCTTAGCAGAGAGCATATCCTGAAAGAATTAGAACACTTCAGGACCCCTAATTTAAAACCATAAAATACAGGAACAGCATTAGGCCATTCGGTCCATTGAGTCTGCTGTACCATTCGATCATAGCTGATCTGTTTCTTAACCTCATTCTCCTGCTTTCACCCCATAACCCTTGATCCCCTTATTAATCAAGAACCTATCCATCTCTGTCTTGAGTGCACATAATGACCTGGTCTCTACATCCTTTTGCAGCAATGAGTTCAGATTCACCACCCTCTGGCTGAAGAAATTCCTCCTCATCTCAGTTCTAAAGGGTCTTCTCTTTACTCTGAGGCTGTGCCCTCAAGTCACAGTCTCTCCTCCTTGTTGAAACATCATCGTCAAGTCCAATCTATCCAGGACGCTCAGTATTCTGTAAGTTTCACTGAGATTCTCTCTCAAACTTGTAAACTCCACTGCATACAGACCCGGAGTCCTGAACCACTTCTCATATGCCAAGCCCTTCATTCCTGGGATCATTCTTTTAAACCTGTCCTGAACACCAACTTATCAATCCTTAGATACAGGGCCCAAAACTGCTCAAGTATTCCAAATGTAGTCTAACCAGAGCTTTATACAACTTGCACGGTAGATCTCTGCTGTTGTATTCCAAGCTTCCACAGTACATCTCTGCTCTTGTATTCCAGTCTTCTTGAAATGAATGCTAATATTGCATTTGCCTTCCTGACTGCCAACTGAACTTGCATGCTCATCTCAGAATCCTGAACTAAGACTTCCAAGTCCCTTTGTGCTTCAGATTTCTGAAGCCTTTCCCCATTTAGAAAATAGTTTATCCCTCTCTATTCTTCTCACCAAAGTGCATAACCTCACACTTTTCCATCTTTATATTCCATCCGCCTCTCCAAGTTTTTGAGCAACCTTCCCACTTCCTCAACGCTACCTGTGCCTCCACCTTTCTGTGTGTCATCTGCAAATGTAGTAACAATGCTGTCAGTTCCTTCATCCAGATTGTTAATGTATATCATGAATAGTTGTGATCCCAGCATTGACCCCTGCGGAACTCCCCTAGTCACCAGCTGCCAACCTGAAAAAGACCCCTTTATCCCCAGTCTGTCTTCTGCCAGTCAGCCAATCCGTGCCATTACTATGCCCAACACCATGGGCTCTTATGTAATTTAGCAGCCTCCTTTGCAGCACCATTTCAAAGGCCAACTGAAATCCAAACAGATCACATCCACTGGCTGTCCTTTGTCTAACGTACTTGATACCACCTCAAAGAATTCGAAGACTTGTCAGGTACGATTTCCCCTTGATGAAGCAGTGCTGACTCAGCCCTGTTTTACCATGCATTGCCAAGTACTCCACAATCTCTTCCTTAATAATGGACTCTAAAATTTTACAACTGAAGTCAGGCTTAACTGGTCTATAATTTCCTTTCTTCTGCCTGTCTCCCTTTTTAAACAGGTGTGTTATATTAGGCATTTTCTAGTCCTCTGGGACCTTCCCTAACGTCAGTGATTCCTGAAAGAACACCATCAGTGCCTCTACAATCTTCTCAGCTATCTGCTTCAGAATTCAAGGGTGTAGAAAATCCGGGTGTGATGTGACAGGGATGTGAGTGCCCCTGAAACACAATATCTAAGTAACTCTGCCACTACTTGATGTGTTGCAGTGTTTGAAGCTCAGACTCCAGCTCATCAACTGAGTTGGAATTCCTCAAGCAGCCAACACTTGCTATACATATGGTTACAATGAACCACAATGGGTTCTGCAAGTTCCCACATCATAGATACAGCACATCACTTGACCTCGTATCTCTGTTTTAGTTAGTTAGCTCCTAATTTGATCTTTAAAAAATTCCTATTGGTCTTTTAGTTTTAACCTATAAATATTTTCCCTATTTACCTTAAATCTGAAAATAACCCATAATAGATAGTCAAACTGGTAGCTGTTACCAAACAATAAATTTGCAATTTTCTTATGATGTCACTGTTTTTGTGCTGTGCCCCTGATCCTGAGTTTGAATATGTCCTGTAAATAGACCTTGTAAACAACGAACCAAAAAAGCAAACAGAAGGCTCCTCCTCCCTGTGTCCGCTCCAAATTCCCTGAATGATACGCTCATTGAGACTGTCACTCCAGATGTGATCTGTCCTTCCTGACCGTGCACAGATTATTGACCTTGTTCTGCCAAACAGATAAGTCTGAGATAACAAAGGTGGAGCCTGTTCAGCCTTTTCTCTTATTTAGCATATGTTGTCTAGGCTTCACTTCTGTCAAGGAACACGTTGAGTGCACAGGCTTGGTGGACTGAAACTTGGTGTTCTGAGTCAATTTGCTGCTGTTCCACACTCTCAAAGAACTTGAACAACTGCTTTTGTGAAATGTGTTGATTTCAGCCTCAATTGACAGATCGCTAGTGATTGCAGAATCTAGATGTGTGAAGCTGTCATAGATAACATCCAGTGTCACATTGTCAATGCTGATAGACAGTGAGATAGCAGCATCCCAGACATTCACTTCCTGAGGCTGATGATGACACTAAAATCTTTACAGTTGAGAGAATCTGTCCATTTGCTGTTTTGCTCATCAGTGTGTCACAATACTCTGAGGGCTTGGTCCATCTTTGTTCTGGACTTCGGGTGAGCAAGACTGAATAGCTGTTTGTCCTCTCTAGCTCGTTGGGAATCCCATGAACCTTGAAGGATTCCAATGCTCTGATACCCAACATGTTTTGTGGACAGAGGAGATCCCATTGAGCAACTTGGCGTGCAGCCAATTTCTTCAACAACTTGTATATACTGCTGTACTCACATGGTTAAATGCCTTGCTGAGGCCATTGAATGCAATATATATTGCTGTCCCTTACTTAAGGCATTTCACTTGCAGATGCCAGATTGGAAGATCAGGCCTAATGTAGATCTTCCAATTCTGAAGCTACACTAGGATTTGGATGAATGCGTTCAGTCAAGACCTGCAATCTGACAAAGTCAGCATAGGCAAATACTTTTTCCATGATGCTTAACAAGAGATGCCCAATAGTTGTTGCAATCATTGTGATGACCCATGTTCTTGCACAAAGGGATTTGTCCATCTTACTTAGTCAATTAATCATCATCAAGCATCCATACTTAATGCAGTCTAACATAAGTGGAGGTCATTGGAGATGTGTAACCTGTGAATGACCTGTGTTTGCTTATTCATTTGCTGGAAATGGGATTTGAGTGGAGATTAAAAACAGGAGTCTGCTTTTAAATCTGTCTTTATAGCATGTTGACTGTAGCGTGTAGATGAATTTAACTTTATCTAATAGATACTATTTGAAAACCATACGACAGTTGCTTGATCCTATAATATGCAAATTGTTAATATGGTAAACTTGACTTTACAAGCAATGAGAAACCTTGTAACACCATAATTGTAATATCACAAGATAGTTATAGTCAGTATTATGGATGCAGTGGTGGCTGAGAGAATTGAAGTGGTTTGACAGGTGCTTTCATATATTGATTGTAAAAATCTGAGTTATGTAGCTGCTATCTGAAATCTAATAGGTGGCTTATGAGCTTGTAGGCATCCGTTTGTTGTTTAGCATTGCAAGTCTCGTGCCTTGTACCTGGAGTGATCAGCAAATATGAGACTCGTGTTAGTTGTACTTGAGTTAGTCCAAAATTGAGAATACTCCAATATAGCAATGCTTTTTTTCTCTTGATGGTGAATTTTATTTTGGTCATTAATACCTAAATGTGAACTGTCTGGAAACGGTTACCATGGAACTGAATCGTCATTTGGCTCTAACTTCAAGTAAATTTTGCTACTGGGTTGTTTGCAATGATACTGTTTTTAAATTAATATGTTGGAACTACCGTAGTAATAGTGTAAGATTGTTCCATGAAGTGATCTCTGATTTGTTTCACTGTGCTGTGTTTAGACAAGGAAGATGTATGTCCCACATCAGAGAGCTGGGACGTGGACCAGGGACTAATAACCAAACTCAAGGAGCAGTACAAAAAGGAGCGAAAGGGGAAAAAGGGGGTGAAGAGTAAGTGCGTATGAAATCTGGTATACTTTTGGTTCATAAACCCTCTCATGCTGCGATTTCTTTTCAGAAAAGTATCCAGATACTGTTCCTGTTCCTTTAAAGCTACCTGCTCATGCTCAGCTACTCTTGATCCTGTGTCTCATCATTGGCTTGGTTTAACTTTCTTTGGAAGTTGCTACCCAAAACTCTTTAATCTTCTTTCAGTTTTCGTCTGCTATTTTAATTTTTGCAATTTCATTTATTATAAAATGGAAATGATTTCAAGCCGTAGATTTTGGGTTTGTGTACTGAAGGCCAGTCAAACATCACTAGCGATGAAAGGTAAGGAGTGGAAAAATTCAGAAAATTATTTGGTCAGTAATTAACATAGCTGGAGATCATCCTTCTTCTCAACAGGAATTGATGATTCCTTGGGAGGGGCAAGTTTTCTTTTGAGTATAAAAGTCTTAACACTATGACTGGAAGAAAATCTCTAAAATGTTACTATTGTTGATCTCGGTTTAGCCAAAATATCAAAACTAGTAAAGATCGTAGACAATAGAACTTATCTCAGTAATGACTTGATCGTAGGTACCCAAACCCACATGTGCTTTGACTCATCCAGTTTATCTGTGGGATAGAGAGACATTTCTGGAACTCAGAGGATGAAGCTCTGGATTTGTGTTCGGTTCCTTCTCGTTGCAGATTTGAATCTTCAGTGAAGAAGACCTGAGATAATGGTATCAAATCTGAAAATGGAGCCAGACTGGATGGAAGAATTCCTTTTTAAGCAATCTAGGGAATGTAGAAAGAGTTTGTTCCGTCTTTTACTGTGATCTGACATTTTAGATCTGGTTCTAATTGTATTAAAGACAGAAGACAGTCCTTCTGTTTCCATTTAGCCTTGTGTATGTAATAGACCATGACACACATTTATGTAAACCCAAACTTCCTGTATTATTTAAGTACTTAGGCAGAAAAATTCTGTGTTGAGCTGACTGCAGACTATTGCTTTAAGTTTGTAATACTTTGTCCAATAGGCCTTCACGATCAGTCTCACCAAGACTGTTCTCGACATGCTGTAGTGTTCCACAGTGCAAACTTGGGGAACGACATCTCTTCTTTGAACTAAGCACTTTACAGCCTCCTGGACTTAATAATGAGTTCAACACCTTTAAATTGCGAACCATTTCTTCCGTTTTCTTTTAGCTTATTATCATGTCCTCTCCTTCTCCCCATCCCAAATACTGTCCTTTCAAGTCTGGCAGGAGTCACACCATTGTTCTGTCATTCTCAGATTCCAATCACTTAATCTGAGCTGTTAATATCTTTTCTCCACCAGTACCCTGCATCAACTACCCCTACACATGAGCCCTCACCACCCCTCCCTCCCCCGCCAAACTACAGCATAAATGCTGTCCTCTTCACACTTCACTTCAGCTCTGAAGAGTCATATAGACTCAAAACATTAGCTTGCTCTGTCTCCATGGATGCTGTCTGCCTCACTGTGATCTCCAGCATTTGTTGTTTACATCACCCCCAGTCAATTTTCTTTACTGGAAGGGAGCTTAAAAAGCAGAATTTCTCACTTCAGTAGTCATATTTTGGGCAATTGATTAAAGCCCATCCTTCTGCTTGTCAGATAGTAAAAGTTCCATCGATGTATATAAACTCAGTGTCTGAAATTTATCTGGAGAAAATGTCTATATTCAGTTTCTAATTTTTTGCAAAATATAGATTGAACAATCACCAGGCCTGGCTGACAAACGTAGGTAATGTTTACATCATGTCAATGTCAGGTAATGCGTCATCCTGGCAGAGCAGTGGCCGTAGCATTATATATGCGAACAGAATCCAACTTGGAGTGGTTTGAACATAGTATCACGCATACCATGCAAGTAGGTACCGTCCACATGTTTAGAATCAGATGTCTTTCAAGAGTAACAGAGATATGGTTCAAATAAACAATTTCAAAAGACAAATCCTGTCCATTTTCTGTGCATGCTATACATGCTGGGCGCTAGTGTCCATCAAAATTCAACATTGTTCAGTGCCGTACAAGAGTTTTATCGGTATTGAGATAGAGGAAATAGACCTGATTGATATTAAACTCTTCAAGATTTAGTTTCCCTGTTTCATACTCTATTTGATGGCCTGCTCATTTAGGGATGAAATTAAAACTGCAGCCAGAAATGAAGCACTCCATAACTGGATAATTATAAATATGACATTTCCTGTGTTTACTTTAATCGTATTTTGATTCACTTTTCTACTTATGGGGATAAGGTATTTGTAATAAAATTGAACAAATATTTTAAGATCAACATACTTGGAAATGTATAAGTAAGCCATTCTTCTCTTCAGAGACAGGGATACAGAATCCAACATTACTTTTATTTTTATTTTTGTTTCTTAACAGGGCCAAATAGATCAAAGTTACAAGATATGTTGGCTACTTTAAGAGACGTGGATGAGCTCCCTCCATTGCAGTCTTCAGTAAACTCTCCACCCAGGTCAACTGCCACACGACTGACTGAGCATGAAGCTGGCAGAACAGAAGAAGGTAGGTGAAAGGGAATCTGATCAACATGGGTAAGCCTGAGATGCTTGTGAATTGATTTATTATCATCTCCATCAGTCAGAAGTCTTCTATGCCATATTATTTTCTTCATTTATTTTGAGTTAAATTTAACTTGTTTGAATGAAAATTTTTGGTAATGGAAGCTTTTTTTCCTTAAAACTATTGTTCTCTCTAGTTGAGGCATTGACCTTTCCTCCCGGAGCAGGAAAATCCTTTATCATGGGTACAAGTGAAGCACTGGAGAATGCATTGGGCCTTGGAGAGTTGGCGGGTCTTACAGTTGCTAATGAGGCAGATCCTCTAAATTATGATGTAAGTTGGAATTTCTGTCAGCTGATCAGATTTAGTTTATAAGAGTAATTATTAATATCCTCATGCAGGTGAGAATTACTACCAGTGTAGTTTTGTGACCAGCCAGTAAGAGATTGATCAAAAGTTTCTTATGAAGATAGCTTTTCATGGTGTTGGGAATTATTGGCAAAAGTCTGTTTCTCACTACTCTGGCATTGCACCTGATTCTCTGTAGCGTGATGTATTTAACATTTGATACTTCTTAACTTATGAAATTGAACACTGAAGCTGATAGCTTGGCTGAATTGGCAATACTCAATTCAGTCAGAAAGCCTCTGTGTTCAAGCCTTACCCCAGAACTTGGAACAGCATAGCAGCACTGAAGGAGTTCTCTGTTGCTGGAGGTGTTATTCTTAGGATCAGAGCAGAGGGATACAAATCCTTAGGAATTGGGCGATAGGTTTAGACAGTGGATTTGGATCGGCACAGGCTTGGAGGGCCGAAGGGCCTGTTCCTGGGCTGTAAGTTTTCTTTGTTCTTTGGATCTCGGGTTTAGAGGGTGCAGAATTCTTAAAATGCATCCAGGAAAGCTCTTTAAGCCAGTACGTAGAAGGCCCTACAGACAGGGTCAGTCTCAGACTTGATTGTAGGTAACAAAGCTGGACGAGTGGTTGAAGTATCAGTGGAGGAGGATACTGCAGACAGCGATTATAAATCTGTTAGATTCAAGATTGTTATGGAAAAAGACAAGAACTGGCCTAAAATCAAAGTTCTAAACTAGACAAAGGCTGATTTTAATAAGATCAAGTGTGATTTGGCCAGATTGGAATGGGAGCATAAGCTTTTAGATAAATGTGTCAAAGCGGTGGGATGCATTTCAAGGAGGAGATGGGGCAAGTATAGGGCCAGCATGTTCCAATAAAGACAAAGGGTGGGACCAATAAATCCTGCAAGCCCTGGATATTAAGGGATATACAGGTCTGGATAAGAGGAGAAACAAAAGGAAGGCTTTTGGCAGATACCAAGGGCTTAAAGCAGCTGAAGCCCTAGATGAGTATAGAATGTGCATGGGGAAACATTAAAAAGGAGAGCAAAAAAAGACTATGAAAGTGTAATGGCAGGTAAAATCAAGAAAAATACTAAGTTATATTACGAGTGCATTAAGAATAAAAGTATAACGAGGGAAAGAGTAGGGCCCATCGAGGACAACAGTGACCATTGTGCGTGGAGCCGGAGGACATAGGTATGGTTCTAAATTGTCTTTCTCACTAGTGAGCACTGGCACAAAAAGGGGATAGAAATTGGTGAAAAGGACTGTGATATTCTTAAAGAAGTTAGCATAGACAGAAAAGAGGTTCTGACTGAACTGACATAACTTTAAAGTAGATAAGTATTCGGGGCCAGATGAAATGCAACCCAGGCTGTTGATTGAGACGAGGGAGCAGGGGTGCAGGCAATAATGTTAAATTTCTCTGACCACAGGAACATTGTCAGAGGACTGGAGGACAACCAATGTTTGTACCGTTATTTAAGAAGGGAGGAAGGGGTAAACTAAGAAACGACAGGCTAGTCAGTGTAACTTCATTTGCGGGGAAACTATTGGAAGGAATTCCGACAGACAGAATTAATCTGCATTTGGAGAGGCAGGGATTAATCAAGAATAGTCAGCATGGCTTTAAGGGGAGGTCATGTCTGACCAACGTGATTGAAGTTTTCAGAGGTGACCAGGTGTGTAGATGAGAGCAATGTATTTGATGTAGTCTACTTGGACTCCAGCAAGGCTTTTAATAAGGTGTCTTTTAATGGGTGACTGATAGCACAGGTAAAAGCCCATGGGATCCAAGGAAATTTGGCAGTTTAGATCCAGAATTGGCTGTGTGGGAGCAAGCAGAGTCGGTTTGTCAAGGGCCAGTATTGTGACTGGGAGTCTACATCCAGTGGGGTTCCATGGGGATCAGTTTTGGGACTCCTGCTGTTTGTGTTATACATAAACAATTTACTTTTGAATGTAGAACGGTTGATCAGTAAGTTCATGGACAATACAAAAATTGGTGGAGTAGCAAATAGCGAGGAGGATAGCCTTAAATTACTGGACAGGCTGATCAGTGGCAAATAGAATTCAATAAGTTTGAGATGACACACTTGGCAGGCAAGGGAATATATGATGAAAGGTAGGATCAGAGAGACCTTGTGCATGTCTGCCAGTCTCTTAAGGTAAAAGGATAGGTAGATAAAGTGTTTAAGAAGTGTGGGGTACTTGTCTTTATTAGCTGAGCCATGTAGCTTAAGAGCAGGGAGGTTATGCTGGAACTGTATAAGCCATTAGTTAGGCCAAAGCTAGACTATTGCGTGCATTTCTGGAATCTGCAATACAGGAGGGAAGTGATTGCACTGGAAAGGGTGCAGAGGCGATTTATCAGGATGTTGCCTGGTTTGGAGAGTTTTAGTTATGAAGAGAGATTGAATAGACTGAGGTAGTTTTCCCTGGAACAGAGGGGACTGAGGGGGTCATGATTCAGATGTATAAAATTGAGGGGCGTAGACAGAAAAAGAATTTACCTCTTGGTGGAGGGACCAGTGACCAGGGATATAGATTAAAGGCAAGGGGTAGGATGTTTGGAGGGAATGTGAGGAAAACGTTTTTCGCCCAGACAGAGGTAGGAATCTGGAACTCATTGCCTGTAAGAGTGGGAAAGGCACAAACCCTCATAACATCTAAGAAGTATTTAGATGTATGCTTGCAATGCAAAGGCATACAATGTTGCGGGCTAAGTACTGGAAAATGGGACTAGAGTAAATTTTCAACTGGTGCAGACTCAGTGGGCCAAATGGCCTTTCACTGTGCTGTAGACCTGACTGCTGATTTGTACATAATTGTTCAGCTGGCATACAACAACACAATAACAACGCAATAAGGCAGATTTGAAATACAATAATCATTTTGATGGACTTAATGCCTGTTGTTCATTCACAACAGTTCTGTGAATTCTCTCCTCTAATCAACATAATCAGAAACCGGTAAATTGACAATTCATTACAGTAGGCAAAAAAGTCCGTTCTCATGAGGAATTTTGATAGAATAAGGAAGGACAAACTGTTTCCTGTGGCAGGTGGGTCAATATCGTGGTCATAGATTCAAGGCAATAGGCATAAGAGCTGTAAGAGAAAATGTGAATTTCGTTCAGGGAGTTATGATGATCTGCAGTGCACTGCCTGAAAAGCTGGTGCAAACAAATTCGGTATTGACTGTCTTAAAACAAAATAGAGATGAAGTTGTAAAGGAACAAATTACAGAGCTAGGAGTAAGAAACAGTAGACTAAAACTAATTGTATAGCCCTTTCAAAATGATGGTCTGAATATCCTCCTCCTGTGCTGAATGATTCAGTTACATTCTAAAGAAATTTTATGATTAAAGGGAAAATCCTAATAAGTTCAGTCTTTAGGAGCTTTGACAAAATTTTCTTATTCACTATTTCCTGAAATATTTTGGGATTTCACAGATCACTAATAATAAGGATGCATTAAGGAAGACCTGGAATCCTAAATTCACGTTACGGAGCCACTTTGATGGAATAAGAGGCTTGGCATTTCATCCAGTTGAACCTGTTTTGGTAACTGCCTCAGAAGATCACACTGTGAAGTTGTGGAATTTACAAAAGACTGCTCCAGCCAAGAAGTAAGTATGATGAAGAACAACAGTACATTCTTCACAGAACTGTTATGGTAAAGAAGGAGGCCTTTCAACCCATCAAATCTGCTCTGGTTCTTAGCATTATAACTTAGGCCATAACACCATAAGACATAGCAACAGGAGTAGGCTGTTCATTCCCTACAGCCTGCTCCACCATTCAATAAGATTGTGGCTGGTGCAACATTCCTCAGGTCCACTTTCCTACATTTTCCTTGTAACCCTTGATTCCCCTACAGATCAAGAATCTATCTCTCTCAGCCTTAAATATATATCAGGGCTCTGTCCCCACAGCTCTCTGTGGCAAGGAATTCCAAAGACACTCAAGCCTTTAAGAGAAGAAATTCCTCCTCATCGCAGTCTTAAATTGGCATTCCTTTATTATGAGACTATGCCCTCTGGTCCTAGACTGTCCCATAAGGGGAGACATCCTCTCTCAGCATTTACCCTGTCAAGCTCCTCAAGAATCCTATATGCTTCAATGAGATCACCTCACACTATTAACTCCAGTGGGTAGAGTCCCAACCTATTTAACCTTGTCTCATGATATAATCCCTCCATATCAGGGATCATCCTAGTGAACCTTTTTTGAACTGCCTTTGATGAAATGATATCTTTCCTTAAATGAGGGGATCAAACTGGTCTCAGACTCCAGATGTCTCTATAGCACCTTGAACAGTTACATTAAGACTTTCCTACTCTTGTACTCGAATCCCCTTAAAAAATAAGGGCCAACATTCCATGAGCCTTCCTGATAATCTGTTGCACCTGTTTGCTAGCTTTGTGTTTCATGTACAGGTACCCCCAAGTCCCATTGTGTTGCAGCTTTCTGAAGTTTTTCTGCATTTAAATAAGTCTTTTCTTTGATACTTCCTCCCAAAATGAACAGTTTCACATTTTCCCACATTATACTCCATTTGCTAACGTTTTGCCCACCCTTCTAACCTATCAGGATCTCTCTATAAACAGTTTATATCCCTCTGGCTACCTATCTTTCCAGCTATTTTTATGTCATCTACAAATTTTGCTAGAGTATGTTCACTTCCTTCATCTAAGTGATCATTACTATATATTGTAAACAGGTGTGGTCCCAACACTGATCCCTGGAATCCCCACTGATCACAGATCGTCAACCACTTCTCCCCACTAGCTGTTTTCTGCCCATTAGCCAATTCTATATACATGCCAATGTACTACTTCCAATGTGTTGGGCTCTTATGACTTAACCTTTTGTGAGGTATCTTGTTGAATCCCATCTGAAATTCCAAATGCAACACATCTACTGGATCCCTCTATCCATACTGGTTGAGACTTTCCCGAAAAACTAATAAACTAGTCAATAATTTAGATACAATTTCCCTTTAATGAAGCCACACTGACTGTGCTTGATTAGGTTATGATTTTCTAAATGTTCTGCTTTTTTTTTTTAATTGCTTCCAATGTTTCTCCAACAATAGATGTTAGACTAATGGGCCCATAGTTACCCATTTTTTGCCCGTCTCTCTTTTTGAATAGGAGTGTCACATTGGCAGTTTTCCAATGCTCTGATGCTTCTCTAGAATCCAACGACTTCGGAAAGTTACAACCAGTGCCAAACTCTTGCCTTTTTTCCGTAACCCTGCACATTGTTTCTATTTAAATAAACCCACCTCCAATGTCTCAGTTGAATCTTCCATCATACTTCTAGGGACTGAATTCCATATCCTAACTAATCTGTGTAAAAAAGCTTTTTTACCTCATACCACATTTGTTTCTATTACCTTATATGTGTGTCCCCTTATTCTCAAGCAGTTTGAGAGTGGGAACAGTTTCTCCCTATCCATTAGTTCCAGATCCCTCATGATTTTGAAAACATCCATCAAATCTCCTCCTCTTCTCTCCAAGAGAAATAGTCACAACTTCTCCAATCTTTTGTCAGAACTGAACTGTCTTGTCATCAGAACACTTCTCCAAAACCTGGTGGATGCAGGTAGTTACAACATTTAATAGACATTTGAATAAACACATGAATAGGAAAGGTTTGGAGGGATATGGGCCGAATGTAGGCAAGTGGGACTAGTTTAGTTTGAGAACATGGTCAGTGTGAATTAGTTGGACAGAAAGGTCCTTGCTGTGTGGGTCTCTGACTGTAGCCTCTCCTGCAAACTCTCCAGTCCCTTCACACCCTTCATATTACCCAGAACTGGGTGCAATACCTCAGCTAAGTTCTAACTAGTGTTTTATAAAAGGCCATGGGAGTAGTGTAGATAGTAGGTTATTTTGGCAATAGAGACTTGATGGGCCAAAGGGCCTCTTCTGTACTGGATAATTCTACGATACTCTATGAATCAAAGTCCAGCATAACCTCCCTGCTCTTGTAGTCTATGCTCCCTTCTTATGAAGACTAGAATACTGTATCCTTTATTGACAGCTCTCTCTACCTGTGGTGCCACCTTTAATGATTTATGGATACATACATCCAGGTTTCTCTTGTGTGCACCCTTCTTAATATTATCTGATTTGCAAGGAGTTCAAAACTTGCATTAATCTGGATGTATTTCAATTACTTTTTTCAGAACTATTCGTAAATGATCGATGCCTTCCATTCTTCAAACAAAACATTCAAATTGTTGTCATAAATAAATTTAATTCAAAGTTAGAGTCCAGAAAATCAAGACACCCAGTAGGGATTGAGAAAGAGAACAAAAAAAATTGTTCAAAAAGATAAATTTTTCACAGTCCTTAACACAGGAGCATAGGAACAGGAATAGGCCATTCTGCTGATTTGAGCCTGCTCTTCCATTTAATATGATCATGACTGATGGAACGTTTCAATATCTTTTACTCAGTTTAAGGTTCTGAAGAGTTGGGGAATGTGACCCAGTGTATGTGATTGTGTAAACTCCTTGATGTGCCACCTGTCATTGGTTGAAGAGTTGGAACAGCAGAGGGTGTGAACTGGACATGGTGCTGGAAGAGAATAGTGGAGTACAGTGAAGAAATGTTATGTGAAGATTTGTCAGTGAGCAGAAGGATTTTGACAACTGTTAATTAAGTGACAGGAAGCCAGTGAAGACAATGAAGGATAGGGGTGATGGGTAAAATGCCCTGGAATGGAAAAAGATGGCACATTTCACTCCTTGACATTGTAGTTCCACAGCGTGAAATTCCTTGTATTTTTGCTTTGTTTTTTAATTCATTCATGAGATGTGGTCATTGCTGATTAGGCCTATATTTAGTAGCCATCCCTGATTGTCCCAGAGAGCAATTAAAAATCAACCACTTGCTGTGTATTTGGAGTCACATTGTAGACCAGACTAGGTAAGGAAGATTTCCTCTACTAAAGGACACTGGTAAACCAGATGGATTTTTACAGCATTTTTTAAAATTCAGATTTCACTAGGTGCCATGTAGGATATCAAGTAAATGTTCCCATATATATGTAGAGTTTTGAAATAGCTGGTTGGCTTAACTGGAAAAGGCACTGCTTTTTAGAAACTGTTCAGAATTGGATCTTCGGTCCTGGTTTGAGAATCATTCATCAGGCAGAAAATGATGTTGCACCTACATACATGGGAACTCAACTATCTGTATTAGGTCTCTCCACAGTGTGAGGCAGTAATTTCTATGTACGTCAGTGGAACTTTCTTATAATTTGACACATATAAAGAAAGACCCAGAGGAATGTTGCAGAAAGTAATCGACATGAAAAAGAATAAAAAGGATGAGGTAAAGCAGAAACTGATGTGTTAGGCAGAGTTTGAAATGAGTTGATTTGTAATGGATTTTAGCATTTTTTTAGGAGAACAGAGCTCTGGATTTGTTGAATGATCTGGAGAATGGAGTTCAGCAAGTTCGTGGGCAAGTGCTGGAGATTCTGTGGATAATGGTCAGGTCAAGTGGGATGGAAGTGGTCTTTTTTACGTTGTGTTCTCAATGTATTGTGATGCTACTTGAAAAAATGTACATTTCTTTGTAAAGATTTTTTTAATGTAATTTTCGATCATGGAAAATGGACTATTTTAAAAAACAAAGGATTGTGGGAGAGATTGCACTTCTAAAAGTAAGTTACCAGCACATTCTCTTAAGTGCTGTCAACACTTATTTATTCAACCAGTAGGGTAAGTTTAGTTGCAGACGAACTGGTATCAGTGGGTGTGTGTAAGGTGACGTTCAGCCAGCAATAAGTAGCTTATTGGTCTGTGGAGTGGTGACCCAGTTGTTGATGACAAATAGCTTCTGCCTGCCAACAACTATGTGATTGACTCCCAGGTAGCTGACCGGCTTGTGGGTGTGAACAATATAGTCAGAAGCTTTTAGATCTCTGAAAGGAAAGATAGTATTCTCTATGCAATAAAAACAAATCTAAAGGCTGAGAAAAGCTAATGTATTTCCCTTGCCTGTTGCCGTAAGCTGTTGCTTTTAATCATTGTCAGAGACTTTAAAAATTGTGAACCAGTCATTTTGTGACTCCTGCAAACAAGTTGAAGCATGTAGAGAAGGAAGATTGAGGAGCAGTTTTGTCTTTTGCAATTTTGCAGAATTTATACTACAAAGCTAGGAGTAAGTTCTACTTGGGGCAGTATTTTTAAAAGCCTACAAATTGTGAAGAGGTGAATGATTGAGACTCTTGGAAACCAGATGAGACCATGATTTAAATATTGAGAAGGAGGAAGATTGTATGGGAGAGAATATTTGAAGCCTGAAAACAAAGAGAATACAATGAGTTCTGTTGCATTACTGACTTGAGGCTAACGTTCGTATATTTTATCTCAGAAAAGTGTATCAGGGCTTCTCCTTCAGTTTACCCTTACAAAACACAACTGAGAACACAACAGTTATCTGTCTTGTTCTAATTCCACAGGAGTACTTCATTGGATGTAGAACCCATATATACATTCAGAGCTCACAGGTAAGCCCAAGTTACCTCTTCCATGTAATGCAAAGCGTGCTGTGCTCAAAATATATAGGAGTGGAGAGAGATTTACGTTTGTGGTTTTTGTTTCCTTTGTTTTGGATAGAGGCCCAGTACTGTGTGTTGTGATGAGCACTAATGGTGAGCAGTGTTTCAGCGGAGGTACTGATGGGTTAATCCAGTGCTGGAATGCTCCCAATCCTAACATTGATCCCTACGATTCGTATGGTGCGTACGTTTACATTGTTTATCAGCTGTTGTCATAATTAATTTGAAAAGTTAATTTTGAAGCAAACAATGAGTTTTGAATGAAATCCTGAAGTTTGCTTACAGAATTACTTGTAGTTTAGTACTGTCATAATTCAACCAAATATATCGCAAGAGCAGTAGTAAACCGTTCAATTCCTTGAGTCTGTTTTGCCAATCGAGACCAGTGCTAAAGATAATGATCTCTGACTTAAAATTGAATTAGCTGCAAAGGATTTTCATGGAGAATCTTCCAATCTTCCATCTCCCTATTAAAAAAAAAAGTGACCTGGATTTTCTGAGATATGGCAATATTGCACAGGAGATATTTAAGTTATGATACCCAGAGTGGAACAGAGTATGTAACATTTTTCTATTTTTAAAAAGTGGGGTTTTGGGCTGGTAAATGGTATAAAGGAATATGCAAAGCTGTCTCAACGTATCTGCCTTTTCAGCAGTACTTATCTGTAACACCTAAGCTTTCTTCTACCATCTATCAATTCTCCCAATCAGGTGAATAATCTATCTTTCAGATATTTCTAATCCACCTGTTTAGACGTGTTATGACACACATCTGGACCAGGTATGACTTGAACCCTGCCCTTTTGGTCTGGAGTTATGGACATTAGCACTGTGCCACAAGAGCTCCCTAAACTTGCCTTCTATTCCATTAGGTTTGATTTTAGTTAACTGTCTGTAATGTGCAACCTTACTCGGTGTGTTCAGGAAGCCCATATAAACTACATCCATTGACATTCTCCTGTATGCTATGCACAGTTGTCTGTCATGTTTGCCTAAACATCTATGCTTAAATAATTTATTAAGCAGAGTTCTTTGGGAAATCCACACCTGAGTAGTGTGAAAAAGATAGAATGTACATGCATAGATTTCTTTCTTTGACTGCTTTATTTGGTTTTTTAATTCTTTGCTGTTGCTTCTCACTTTTGCAACTTATGGCTTAAGCTATGCAGATTTGTTACAAAACTTATTAATCATCACAAAAACACAGTGACCCTTCTTTTGTCTTTCAATTTTCTTTCATATAATAACCTAACCTGCTGTATCCAGATTTGGTTTATGTATACTTATAATATTATTATATGTCTGGAAGTCTCTTAAACAAAGTCAGGCGGAATATACTGTGGAATAAGATACAGGTTTCAGAGGGCGATACAAGGGAAAAATCAGTGAGGCAAAACCTGATGGTATGGGTTTGTTCTAGTCTGTACTAAAAAGTTGTTTGTTTGCAGATCCATCTGTGCTACGAGGTGCTTTGGAAGGTCACAGCGATGCAGTTTGGGGTTTGGTGTACAGTGGAACACATCAACGTTTACTGTCATGTTCAGCTGATGGTACTCTACGGTTGTGGAACGCCACTGAAATAGCACCCTCGCTTTGCATAATTAATGAGAACCGAGGTATGCGCTGAATTTCTTATGCATTAGTTTCTTACGGTGTTGAGTTGAGAGCAAGTGTCTTTGAGGAAAGCAAGATTGGAGAGGAGATGGTTAAACTGAGATGCTTGGATCTAATTTGGCCTGTGTTATGAAGTCATGCATCGTCTTTATTTTTCCATTAGAAATGTAGGCACAGGAATTTACAATGAAAACTAAAGACTTATTGCCAGCTCCCACGCTGGTGAAGGGTGTAATTATAATGTGACAGTTTAAGTAAGCAGTTTTGATCAATGATGTAAGCATAGGAGTCATGTAATGGAAAATGCTGTCAAGAAATGCATGCAGGCATTCATTCATATGTTAAGTATCAATAGTTAACAAAATCATTTGTATTTCTATTCATTCTTTGAATATTGTGATCAAGTAATATTTTTATCATGAGCGTTGGTGCAGTTTCAATTTTCAGCTATTTTGTTTAACAAAAGTACTTTACAGTTTCAGATTCAATCTGATTAACATAGATGGTCTTGTGTTGCATGTACTGTAAATTTGTTTGAATCTAAACTCCAGTGGGGAGTCTGTCTGTCTTCACCCCAAGTCTCAAGGGCATGTATTGGAAATTAAGCCTCTCTTGCCCATGAATTTTTATCCATCAAACTTATTTTGAAGCAATGCTCAAAATGCATCAGAGCAGCAGGCAAATTTACCCCTTCCCACACACCGCCCCTTCTGTCACTCAGCCAGCTCCCCCCACCCCAAACACGTACACACGCCCACACACCATAATACCCAGGAATAGACTACTGAAATAATTAATTCCATGCAAACGATTGTGAAACCTCTTAACTTAAAGCTTCACAGGTTCAGAAGCTAGTTTTAGGAAAAAATATTAGTGGGTGCTGATGTAATGATAACACTGTCAACTGTTAAATTTAAATTTGAGATTTAGCTCTGAGGTGCAGTTAAAAACCCATAGTAACTATCAAATTAATATTTTCAGCTTTCTACACATCTGATAGAAATATATTAGTTTGGACCTCACAACAAAAAGAAAGACAGAATTTCCCTTGTCCTCACACATCACCCCACTAACCTCCATATCCAACATTTCATTCTCTACCACCTGCAATCCGACCCCACAACCAAAGGTATATTTCCCTCCCCACCCCTTATCTGCCTTTTGTAGGGACTGCTCTCTCCATGACTCCCTCATCTGCTCCACATTCACCACTAACCCCACCACCTCCGGCACCTTTCCCTGCTACACCTGCCCCTACACCTCCCCCCGACCTCCATTCAAGGCACCAGACAAACCTTTCACATCAGACAGAGGTTCACCTGCACATCCATCAATGTAGTCTGTTGCATCCGCTGCTCCGGATGTGGCCTCCTCTACATCGGTGAGAACAAGCGGAGGCTTGGACACCGCTTTGTAGAGCATCTGCGCTGTGTTCATGACAAACAACAACATCTTCCGGTTGCGAACCATTTCAACTCCCCCTCCCACTCCCTGGGTGACATGTCTATCCTGGGCCTCCTCCAGTGTCACAGTGACGCCACCTGGAAACTGGAGGAGCAGCACCTCATATTCCGCCTTGGGAGCCTACAACCCAATGGTCTCAATGTTTACTAGTTTCAAAATCTCCCCAACCCCATCCTCATCCTGCGTCAAACATCCCTCTCACCCCCCGCCTCCTTGACCTGACACAACCTGTCCATCTTCTCTCCCACCTTTCCACTCCTCCCACTCAGTAACCAATTTCCATCACTGCCTACCTGCACACACCTATTGCGATCCCACCCTCCTTCCTCAGCCCCTCCCCTCCTCTCTTTTTATTTCCCAGCTCCCTTCTACCCCCCCCCCCCCCCAACAACTTCTTCAGAAGGGTCCCGACCCGAAACGTCAGTTTTCCTACTCCTCTGATGTTGCCTGGCTTGCTGTGTTCCTCCAGCTCCACACTGCGTTTAGAGGGGCTTTTTGGTGTGCAGAATTGTATTTTGAAAACTTTGGTTGATAGCTTATGCCTGTTGACATGTGCCAATTTAAATACTGCACTGTCTAGGAAATGAATGTTTTCCTTGTGTGTTGTGAGTTGGAATGAAAAAGAAACCCCAGGAAATCAAAAGTAGACCTCCCAAAATCAAAATGTAGCCCTTGGGAAAACTATTTACATTTGTGTCTCATTAGAATTTCTTATCACTGCATATTTTAACAAATACAAATGCAGACTTCTGTTTACAGGTGAAAGATGCTAATTATTGTTGTATAACATAAATGATTTTATTTTCCTCCTGCAGAATCTGGAATCCCTACTTCTGTTGACGTAGTCTGCAGCGATCCTTCTCATTTGGTGTCCTCTTTTGTGAATGGGCAGACGAGCATTTTTGACATGGAGACATGTCAGCGATTCCTCACCTTTGAATCCAATACTGATGGTACGTTTTTTGGAATAAGCAATACAGATAGTGAATGGGAAAATATTTGGCAGATTGAGTATGATATGGGAAAATATGAACTTATCTACTCTGACAGGAAGAATAGGAAAGCAGTATTTTACTTAAACAAAGGTGTTGCCAAACTCTGCTGTAAAATGAGATCTGGTTATTTCTGGTACGAATCATAAAATGTTGGTGCAGCAAATGAATAGGATGGCAAATAGGATATTGTGTTTATTGGAGAAATAGAATATAAAACTAGGGATGGAAAGAACCAACGAACCCAGGATGCTGGAGATCAGAAACAAAATCAGAAATTGCTGGGAAAATCTCAGCAGGGCAGGCAACATCTGTAGCAGAGAAAGCAGAGTTAACGTTTCCAGCCTAATGACCCTTCTTCAGAACTGATTGTAGCTAGGAAAAGATTGGTATATATGCTAGAGAAGAGAGTTGGAGTAAGGACATGGGAGAAGGTGTCCAATCCCTCATTCAGTCTGTTCCTGCCTACAGCCTTGATTCTTCTGATGCCTTACATCAGTTTCAGAATTTCCAGTTTGTGGACCTCAGGTGCCGCCTCTTTATCATGGATATGCAATCCCTTCACACGTCCATCCCTATTAGAATGGTCTCAGAGCTCTTTACTTTCTTCTTGGGAGAAAAAAGGGCCTGAACTGTCCCTCTCCTCCACCTGGCCTCACTTTGAACAAGTTCTCCTTTAACTCCTCCCACTTTCTTCAGGTCAAAGGAATGGCCATGGGTATCCACATGGGCCCCAGTTATGCCAGTCTGTTTGTGTGGTATGTGGAACATTTCCTTGTTTCAGTCCTACTCTGGCCCCCATGCACTACTGTTTCTTCAGTACGTCAACAACCTTGTCAGTACTGCTTCCCTCTTTCATCCAGAATTGGAAAAAATTCATCAATTTCACTTCCAATTTTCATCTCACTCTCACCTTTACCTAGTCCATGTCTGACTCCTCCCTTCCTTTCCTTGACGTCTCTTTCCATTTCTGGGGATACGCTGGCTACCAATATCCACACCAAACACTCCAACTCCCACATTTACCTAGACTGTACATAGTCACATCCTGCTTCCTGTAAAGACTGTTCCATTCTTCCAGTTCCTCCATCTCTGTCACGTCAGTTCCAATGATGCCAACTCCAACAAGGAGACCTCTCAAATGTCCACCTCCTTCCTCAATGAGGGTTCCCCACCACTGTGGTTGACAGGGCCCTCAGCTATGTCCAGCCGAACTTCCACACATCAACCCTCACCCCTCTTTTCCTTCCCACAACAGGAATTTTTGCAATAATTATATGCTGTATTGCTGAGACTGTATCTGCAGTACTATGTAAAGTTTCGGTTTCTTAATTTAAGAAGGTTATAATTGCATTGGAGGCAATGCAGAGAAGGCAAACTCAACTGCTTCCTGGAATGAAGGGCATTACTTAATGAGGAACATTGAGCAGGTTGTTCGTGTTTAAAATAATGAGACCCGATCTTGACGAAGTGTGTGCTGAAAGGATGTTTCCCTTCAAGGTGAGACTAGAATTTGGTGGCCAAGTTTAACACTAAAGGGATTTCCATTTAAGACTGAGATTAGAAGATATCTTGTTCTCGCGGAGGATCATTAGCCTGTTAGATTCACTTTCCAGAGAGCACTGGAGGCAATTTCATTGAATATATTTAAGGCTAAGTTAGATGCATTCTTGGCTCACAAGGCAGTCAAAGAAAGTAGGGACAAACAGGAAAATAGAAGTCACAATCAGATTAGTTATCATCTTATCAAATGCCAGGACAGGCCTGAAAGGCTAAATGCTCTGCTCCTCCAAAGCAGCATTACCGGCCATATTAAGGTGATTATAAAACAGTCAGTGCTTATGGCTAATTCTGTGGATAGAATTATGTGACTTGTAAGCTTTTGGGTAATTTGAATGATCACTTAGATTACACCTGAGATGCTGCTTTCTTCCCAGGTGAAACCTAAACTTCTACTGTTGACTAATAAGTGGAAATATTTTGAATACAAATGTAATTTGGAGGTGGGGGGCAGCTAATTTCATATGCTTACCATACCTGTGTTTCATAGCAATAAGTTCATGTTCTGCCTGTCTTACGGTGAGGAGGTCAAACCCTTTCTGATAATTGAAACTGAAGCAACCAGAGAAGCTCACCTAGCCTCGTAATCTGTTAAAGGAAATGGGAAAAATGGTATAATCTGCCTTTCACTTCCCAATCTGTTACAAAGGAGAGGTTAAATGAAATAAATCCCTGATACTCACCTTAAAAGCAATAAGTAACAGTTTATTTAACTAACTCCATCAATGAACAAATTAACAGACCTACTAACAAACCAAACAATTCCCCCTTAACTACTAAGTATTCTCAAACAGAACAAAATTCTAATGGTATGCTGTTCCAATAAATTCAAGTCCCATTTATATAAACCAAAGCAATAAGAAAAATAAAGTAAAACTTAGATTCTCAAAACTACAGTCAGGATGTATCTTCCGAAATGTTCCGTGCCTTTTTAGCTATCCTTCAGTCAGGAATTCCTTCTTCGTCGAATTCTTGTGTCAGGAATATTAGCCAAGAATGCCGTGGTATCATCTAGCTGGCGCTTAACCAGAGAGCTTAAAAGATTTTTGTGAGAGCCAGCGTTTTACAATGGTAGTTCGCTCTAACACTTATATACCCTTAATGACCTGTCAATTTTCTTATAATAGGATTGGTCCTAGGTTGTCAACACCATCCGATTTAAATTTAATTGGGTTTTGGTTTCTAGGGCCTGGTTTAACTTAATTGGCTGATATTCAAGCTGGTTGCCTTAACATCAAAACAAGCCTAGATTACCAACCACACGGCCAATTGATACATATGTTTCAATTTTCAGAACTGTGTGCATTTTTAGCTGCTTACAGACATTTTTATTTATCTCCCAGCTTAGAAAATCACATCACCTCTTAAAGGGACCACATACTTTCCCCCCTATCATTTTTACAAACAAATTCTAACATCCTACCTTCTAATTCACAAGTACTCTACCCAACTTCGCAACATCTGTGCTTGAATGGATTGATGCTTTAAGTTACTAAAATGTTGATTTCAGAGCCACAGTGGCACAATAGTTCAATACTTTTTATCTCCAAGACTACCATATCAATCTATCCTACATCCAAATTTTTTTTCTGACTGCAAGTATTCCACTGTGAAATCTAGCTACCAGGTCTCATTCGAGCTACCAGTGGGCATAGCCCACATCGTATTAAAAATAAACTGTGTTGTATCATAGAATTGGGTTCATTCGGCCAAAGAGGCCATGGTGATGTTTACCCTTCACATGGGCAAGTAGCCCTAAGAATTTTTTTTACACTTTCTTTCATCCACCCTTCCAATGTAATGTTACACTGTAAGTGTATACTATAAGCCATAGTTCTTTCTGAGTAAACGAAAACAGAAATCATTCCAGAAACTCAGCAGGTCTGGCAGCATCTGTGGAGAGAAAGCCGAGTTAATGTTTTGAGTCCCGTGACCCTTCGTGAGAACATTTCTTCCTCATTGATTAAAGTTCCCCTTGTTCTCTTTTGTAAATCTTATACACAGTCTGTCTCTATGACTCTCCTCCTAGACCTTTAAGTCCAATAGTGCCTGCTGTTCGGCACTGACCCTCCAAAAGTGCCTGTTCCCTCAGCATTGTTTGTGCACTGTGTGGTGTGTGAATAACTCTGATACACGGGGCCTCTCCCACTCTCTGTGAAATTAAGGGGGTCTTCATTCGTCTGTCACTGTTTACATCTAGTTGACTGGACCGTTCATGAGGGAGTTACCAGCTTGTGTAAACATACAGGAGCTGCCTTTCTCTTGCACATGTGGATTTGTCCAGCTCTGGGTAACGAGAAAACTGAATATTCTGGAGAAAGCTAGTCTCAGATATTATGCTGTCCAATTAAAAATGGACAGTAGAAGTTATTTTTTTTAACCAGATTGCCTTCCTTGTCTGAATGTGCAGTCAGTGAGGACGAGATTGTGTGATATAACCTGTTAGGGTTAACATTGAAGAGTATAGTAGGGGAGATAGAGGCTATCCCATCTACACCGGTCCCAAAAGAGGGGAATGAGGCTGCAGAGTTTGTCCAGGGTTTGAACTCCCTTTCTCTGTCAAGATGACCCTTTGCTGGAAGCTGGTGACCTTAGGCAAGGGCAGGTACTTTCAGCGGACATGGGCGTCAATGCCTTGTCCCTAGTTGCCCCTTCAGGAGGTGCTGGTGAACTGCTGTCTTGAACCGCTGCACTCTGTGAGGGTAACAGTGTCCGCTGTAAAGGCCGACTCACTCACTCAGGCAATTCACCAAAACTGGTGGTGTTGTGGACCGTGAAGAAGATTATCTCAGAGTACAACGGGACCTTGATCAGATGAGCTGACAAGAGGCAGATGGAGTTTAAATAAATGTGAGGTGTTGCATTTTGGTGAGGCAAACCATGGCAGGACTTATACACTTAGTGGTAGGGCCCTGGGGAGTGTTGTCGATCAAAAAGACCTTGGGGTGAATGTTATTAGTTCCTAGAAAGCGGAGCCATGGGTAGACAGGGTGGTGAAGAAGGCATTTGGTACGCTTGCCTTTACTGGTCAGTGTATTGAGTGTAGGAGTTGGGATGTCATGTTGCGGCTGTACAGGACATTGGTTAGACCACTTTTGGAATACTGCATTCAATTCTGGTCTCCCTGCTGTAGGCAAGATGTGCGAACATAGAACAGTACAGCACAGTACAGGTCCTTTGGCCCACGATGTTGTGCCAACCTATTATCCTACTAAGCTTAGTCTACCCTGCATACCCTACATCTACTATCCTCTATGTACCTATCCAAGAGTCGCTTAAAAGTCTCTACCACTGCCGGCAGTGCATTCCACACGCCCACCACTCTCTGTGAAGAGCCTACGTCTGACATCTCCCCTATACTTCCCTCCAATCACCTTAAAATTATGTCCCCTCGTAATAGTCATTTCCATCCTAGGAAAAGCCTCTGACTATCCACTCTATTTATGCCTCTCATCATCTTGTACACCTCTATCAAGTCACCTCTCATCCTTCTTCGCTCCAATGAGTAAAACCCTAGCTCCCTCAACCTTTCCTCAAAAGACTGCCCTCCAGTCCAGGCAGCATCCTCGTAAGTCTCCTCTGCACCCTCTCTAAAGCTCCCACATCTTTCCTATAATGAGGTGACCAGAACTGAACACAATATTCCAAGTGTAGTCTAACCAGAGTTTTATAGAGCTGCAGCATAACCTCATGGCTCTTAAACTCAATTCCCCTGCCAATGAAAGCCAACACACCATATGCCTTCTTTACAAACTGGGCAATTTGTTGTTAAATTTGAAAATGTGTAGATAACATTTTCCAGGATGTTGCTGGGGTTGTAGGGTTTGAGCAATAGGCAGAGGCTGAGACGGGTGGGGCTGTTTTCACTGGAACGTCAGAAGCTGAGGGGTGACCTTTATAGAGGTTTATAAAATCATGACGGGCATGGATCGGGTAAATAGTCTATGTCCTTTTCCCAGGGGAGGGGAGTTAAAAACTAGAGGGCATAGGTTTAAGGTGAAATGAGAAGATACAAAAGGTACCTGACGGGCAACTTGTTCATGCAAAGAATGCAGTGTGTATGGCACAAACTGCCAGAGGAAGCGGTGGAGGCTGGTACAATTACACCATGTTGTAAGGCATCTGGATGGGTACATGATTAGAAACGGTTTAGAGGATATGGGCCAAATGCTGGCAAATGGGACTAGATTAATTTGGGATATCTGGTGGGCTTGGACAAATTGGATCAAAGGATCTGTTTCCGTGGTGTACATCTCTATGACTCTACTTGTAGAAATGGAAATTAGCCAGAAACACTCGAGCTTCTATCTACCCTATCCCAGTCGTTTATCCTTTTAAATAGTTCCATCCTATCTCCTTGAAATATACAATCTAATCAAAATTGCTTGCACATTCGTGACTAGGAGACATTCTTGATCATTCTGGCGCAAGTTAGGGAATGGTGAGTTAGTTTTTCTGTGTTGTATTTGAGCTGAATGTTTAGTGTTGACATCAGATCCTGAAATGGGAAAATGTCCATACTCGAGCTGTAGTTCCAGATTTAGAAAAATAATTTGAAACACAAATGTCTATAATTACAATCAGTGGATTAGGTCAAACAGAATTTTAGCTGCCTCCAGGGAATGGTTTGGAGATGGAGAGATTGGCCTAGACATGGTACTCCACATTTTGAATGCCTATTGATGCTTAGTGTTTAGCTCGCATATCATGAACAGCTGAAGAAGTTACTTGTGTCACAAGTCATGAATCCTTTGGTCATATCCAAACAATCCTTTGAAATAAGTCCTTTTGTCCTGCAATTTATATCTTTGGGAAGACACTTAATTTTATAGTGAGCTCTATCAGTGGTAGGACTAATTCTTAAGTTCTCTTTGGTTACATTATAATCACGTTCGTGGAAAGATCCTATCATCTTATTTTTGATTGTGGACTGAAACAGGAAAAGAACTGGTTTAAAAACCAAGGATTGTTGAAAGATTGCAGCATTTTTTTTAAAAGCAAGTAACGTGACATGGATTGTAAATGATTTTTGCACAGCTTCTTGTTCAAGCAGTAGTAGAAGTCTGGTTTGTAGATGAGCCGGAGCGAAAAGGGTTCGGACACATGAAGTTTTGGCTAGCAGCAAATAGTTGTGGACTAGTGATCAGTTATTGGTGATAAAGGCTTTTTGCCTGACAACAGTTATGTGATTGACTTCCAGGTAGCTGAACAGCTTTGGAATGTGAATGGTTTTGCAGAAGCCATAGGACCCTCGGATGAAAAGGAGCTGTTTTTGCTCTGCAGTCAAAAGCATTCTCAAGCCTGAAGATGGCCAGTTTATTTCCCCTTTCCAGTTGCTTTAGTCTGACACTTTTAATTGATGGCAAAAGCCTTTGTAAAAAGGAACCAGTTACCCTTTTTTTCCTGTTTGTGTCTGTCTGTATATGTGTGTAGAGCAGGGAGTTTAAAAATAATTTAAAGCTTTAATGGATAGAGTTATATGCCAACAGTTCAGATTGTTTACCTATAGCTGGAGTCTATTTGTTTGTAATAAATAGTCATTTTTGTTAAATGTAGAAACCCGGTCTGTGCTTTGTCAATCAGGACCTAAAAGACAGGCAAATTGGGGAATTCTGTGTTCTTCTTAAAAATCTTTAACTTTTGTGACAACTCTGAAAAGCAGAGCTTGATTTCCAGAGCGCCATCCCAATGAGAAGTAACAATTCATCTAAGAGAAATATCTATGTATGAAATAATGTAAATTTTATTTACGACTTCTTATTTTATTTCATTTTACGACTTCAAAATTTAAAATGAACTAATGATTATCTACGTTCTTATTTCAATGTCACAAGTGCATAATATTCTTCCCTTCTATTTGCCTATACAGCTTCTTCTACATGTCAGATTAATAAGGTCATTAGTCATCCTACACTTCCTGTTACTATCACAGCCCATGAGGACCGACACATAAAATTTTTTGACAATAACACAGGTAGGAAAATATTTATTTCTTCTATGTATTGTGATGTTGCTTGTTGAGATTTGCATCTTCTGAATTGTCCAAATTTTGTCTCCTGTGTTAAGCATGGCATTAACAGTAGATACTTCAGTCACCTCCCTCACCTGTCCATTCCCCTCTCCTTTGTTCCTTTTCTTCAAAATTTACATTGTGCACATCTGCTTCAGCGTCCTATCTTTATATGGGTATATTACACATCTCAGGAGTGTCATTTAGGGAGGAGCTTTTCCACAAGGTTAAGTGTATCAAGTGAGAAAAGCTTCAGAAATGTTCTTTACAAAGAATATTCCCAGTGTATTCCTGGCTTTCAAAGACATTTGGTTGAGAGAGGGACAAGACCGGCATCTTTACATTCTGGAATTTAAATGTTTCAGGCAAGACAGAGAGGGATGTAAAAGAGGTGGGAGGTTGTGTTACTGATCAGGAAGAATATTACAGCTGTACTGAGGAAGACACCTTGGAGGGCTCATCCAGCGAAGCCATTTGGGTAGAGCTCAGGAATCACTTTCGGGTTGTACTACAGGCCTCCCAATAGCCAACAGGAGATAGAGGAACTGATAAGTGGACAGGTTATGGAAAAAGATTTTTTTTAAATGTAATTACGGTAGGTAATTTTAACTTCCCTTGTATTGACTGGGACTCCCTTAGTGCAAGGGGCTTGGATGGGAACAGAATTTGTTAGATACGTCCTGGAGAGTTTTTTTGTTTTGAAGCAGTATGTAAATAATCCAACAAGGGAAGAGGCCACACTAGACCTGGTATTGGGGAATGAGCCTGGCCAGGTGATCGAAGTTTTCAGTGGGGGAGCATTTTGAGAATAATGACAATAATTCCATAAGTTTTAAGTTACTTTTGGATAAGTGAAAGAGTAGTTCTCGGGTAAAGGTACTAAACTAGGGAAGGCTAACTACCGCAATATTAATCAGGAGCTGGGGAATGTAGATTTTGGGCAGCCATGTAACATATTCTTTGCATCAGTATTCACAAAGGAGAAGGGCACAGCAGATGGTGAGTCTAAAGAGCCTGTTGATGTTCTAGAGCATGTTGATATTTTTAAAAAAGTGTTTTGAAAACCATTAAAGTAGGCAAGTTCCCAGGGCCACATGGGATCTTTCCCAGAATACTGAGGGACGAAATTGCTGGGAGCTTGCTCAAAATTTTTGTGTCCTCTTCAGTCATAAGAGAGGTCCCAGAGTACTGGAGAATAGTCAACATTGTTCCTTTCATTTAAGAAGGGGGACAGGGAATGTCCGGGAAATTACAGACCAGTGAACTTTTCATCAGTGGTAGGGAAATTATTGGATAAAATCTTTAGGAATAGGATTTAATCTCATCTAGAAAAATATGGACATATTAGCAATAGGCAGCATGGCTCTGTGTCTGACAAACTTGATTGCAATTTTTAAGAAAGTGACAGAGATGATTGAGGGCAGGATGGTGGATGTTCTTAGCGTGGACTTTAACAAGCCCTTTGACAATGTCCTTTATGGTGGCTGAAGTCACATAGCATCTGTGGTGAGCTGGTAAGATGGATACTAACTAGCTTGGTCATTGGAAGGCAGAGAGTAGTGGTGGAAGGGTGTTTTTCTGACTGGAAATTGTAGCCAGTGGTGTTTTGCAAGGATCAGTATTGGAACCCCTGTTGTTTGTAATAAATATAAATGATTTGGAGCAGAATATAGGTGGTCTGATTAGTAAGTTTACAGATGATGCAAAGACTGGGGGGAACTGTGGATTGTAAGGAGGATTTCCAAAGGATACAGCAGGATATACATAGACTGGAGACTTGGGTGGAGAAATGGCAGATGGAATTTAATCTGGACAAATGCAAGGTATTACATTTTGGAAAGTCTGACGCAGGAGGAAAGTATACCTTGAATGGCAGAATCTTTAGAAGTATTAACATACAGTGGGATCGAGACATCAGGTCTACAGTTTCCTGAAAGTGGCAAAGCAATCGAATTAAGTAATCAAGAAAACATATGGCATGCTTGCAGTCATCAGTCAGGCCATAGTGTATAAAATTGGCAAGTCACGTTACAGCTGTATAAAACTTTAGTTAGGCCATGTTTGGAATATTATGTACAGTTCTGGTCACCACACTGCCCAGAAGGATGTGGAGGCTTTGGAGAAGATACAGAAAAGGTTTACCAGGATGCTACCGGGTTTGGAAGGTATTATGTGTAAGGAGAGCTTGAACATACTTGATTTGTTAACCCTTGAATGTCAGAGGCTGGAGTGGCAACCTGATAGAAGTTTACAAAATTAAGAGAGGCGTAGATAGAATGGAGAGTTCTGTAGTCTTGGAGTCTTTATCCCAGAATAGAAATGTCACTTACTGGTGGACTTAGGTTTAAATTAAAAAGAGGAAAGTTTAAAGGAAATGTGAGAAGTAAGCTTTTTTTTTTTTACAGAGGGTGGTAAGTGCCTGAAATGCACTGCCAAAGAAGTTGGGAGAAGCATATATGGTAGCAACATTTAAGAGGCATCTTGACCGATGCATGAATAGTCAGGGAATAAAAGGATATCGACTGTATGAAGGCGAAGATTTTTAGTTTAGAAAGGTGTCATGTTGGTGTACTCCTGGTGGGCTGAAGGGCCCGTTCCCTTGCTGTATTCTTATTTGTTCTTTGATTTGTCCTTCTCATGTAGACTGACAAATAGATGGGGTTTCTTTCATGACAACCTTAATCAAAACAGTAAACCTAGGAAGGGGATCCAAGGCCAGAAAAGTACTGCAGTTGGCAGTTGTCTCTGCCTCCATGCTGAGCAGCACCTGCTACCTAGCCCAATGCTTATGTGATGGTTGCCAGCAGAGAGTATTTTTCAAAGGCAACAGACTTTGTCCTATCTGATACCTGGTCAAGAGCAATACCTATGAAAATATTCAGGGATAACTGGCATTGAGGATAGTGTTTCAGAACCATTAGAGATGTAAGAAAATTGGCTTACAGCAGACAGCTGCAGTTGAACAGCAAATATATAAAAACATGCATGTTGTGATGACTATATGTGCAGTTATCAGTTTATTGGTTAGATCTTTGGTTAGATCAACAAATGAGTTGACACTTGATAACATTAGTTATCTAATGTCCCGTCAGCCATGCGCATCTGTGACTTTTCACTGCCTCATCATTCACCTTGTAGATGCACAGCATTCTGGATTTTCTAGGGATACTAAACCTGTAGTTTCACAAACTTGTGAATGTTGTCTCATTCAGGGACAGAGGTTTTAAAAAGTTATTCACATTTGTCACTGATATTAAAACATTATCATTCATAAACAAAAACAGAAATTGCTGGTAAAGCTCAGCAGGTCTGGCAGCACCTGTGGAGAGAAAGCAGAGTTAACATTTTGGGTCCAGTGACCTTCCCTTACTGGACCTGAAATGCTAACTCTACTTCCATAACACAGATGCTGCCAGACCTGCTAAGCTTTTCCAGCAATTTCTGTTTTTGTTTCTGATTTACAGCATCTGCAGTTCTTTTGGTTTTTTTTTCTTTTTTTTTCTTAATATTATCATTTCATATTTGAGAGAACTCCTATTGACTACAGAAGAGTTGTGAAGAAAATAAAAGTTGATTGTATAGTCCAGACAGAACACTAGGGATCAAAATCAGTCATTTCAGAATTAACCTCTGGTTTGCAAAAATGAACAGCATTTTCTGGTGACCTGTTGCAGTTTCCTGAAAAGCGTTGCTGGTGATGGACACTTCTAGTGCACAGGAAAATATTACAACACAAAGTACTTTTTTAAATTAAAAAGAATTAAAAAGAAATAGGTATTGATTAAAAGGAATTTGGCTACATATAGAGAGAAAGAGTTTTATGTTTATCCATGTGGTGCATGGGAATACCATCACACTCTCAGCTTTCCTACTTATTGTATCCTGGATGGAAATTCTAGAACCAACTAACATGAGACTGTATCTACATAACAAAGACTGCAATGCTTCAAGAAGTTCGCTCAGAATTACCATCTTGAATTAGGGAAGAGCAAAAAGTGGTGACTGTGGGGGCCGCTCATGGCTGAAGGTAACATAAAATGGTTGACTGTGGTGTTAGCTAACATAAGATGGCTGAAGAGAATTGTTAGTTGAACACAGCAGTTTCCACAATTAGAATCGTGGTTTTTGTGCAGATGGCAACCAGATAAGACAAGGATGTGCCTCATGGAAAGTGGGAAAGAGCAAAAGAATGTAGACATGAGACATTTTTGATAAGGGAAATTTGGATGGAAGCCTTCCAGCAAGCTAATTTAAAACTTGTTATTTAGTATGGAAAGGAGGAGAGAAACTGGACTAACAATTGAGACCCTTTAGGCAATCATCAGTCTGTTTCTGTGTACATGCAAATGTTCATACCATAATCATTTTGGCTTTGGTATTAAACATCAGGAAGTTCAAATAAATTCCTGTAGGCAATTGACTCTAAGCACAGAGACCATCTTGATAAGGAGTACCCATGGAAAAATCTAGATATGTGCCTAGTACTAACTAGTCCAAAGTTTGTTATTTAGTAAAGTGTAGGGAAAAAAACTGATCCCACCATAGTCAAAGACATTGTAAGTAATTGCCCTTATATTATACATGTAAATATACTGAAATTAAAAATGCAACTAACAAACTAATGTTAAAGAATTTAGTTGAAGTCCTTAATGGCTCTAGATAATAAAGAGAAGCCCCCATCCCGCCAGTACGGGGAACTGAAGGACAAATGGGTGTAAACGCCAAGGATCGGATGACATACAACAAATGGTATAAACAGCCTCATGAAAGAACACCACAAAACATAGCATTGTAAGGGGGCAATTGCAAAACATTACTTATTTTCCTGAGGTCATTTTGACTAAATAATTGCAGTTTCACAAGGTTACAAACAGCACCCACTATGTACGATGCAGCTGGCAAATGACTGGGGAAGAGCATAATGGTCAGAAGGGATTTGGCAAGCATCGACATGTGTTGTATGCAATCGTTGTAATGTGACAAGTATAAATATCCTGTACTTTATTGGGAGAGTTAGTGTCTTGGAGTTTGTCTTCAGAGACCGCTCTCATGTGGCATTGGTAAGGAGCTCCAAATAAAGATCAATTTGTGCTGCTGAGCACAGGATTCAAGACTCCTCTTTGAAATCCCTCCCCAGCACTGACCTTGCTAGGGAGATATGTATCTGATAAATAAATTAAATGAAACTTTTCATGACTTCTGAAAATTTTACAACAAGTAGCTGAAAAGATTACTTTTGAAATCAGCTCCCGATAAGGTGAATTAAATATAAGAATTATTTAAATTCGTCAAGATCCCTGAGACGGCAACTACTGTACATGAACTTGCTGCAATAGTTTTGGCGGAGGGAGAATTCTTTTTTCCCAGCATACAGGGAGATCAGCCTGCTCCTCTGAATACTGCCACAGAAATGTTTACACCCATTGAATCAGGAGCTGGAATCTTGCTTTAATGTGTAATCCTAAAATTGATACTTGTAAAGGTGTAGAGTCATTAGCTATTTATTGCACTGAATTATTAGCCTAAATGATGAATTTAAATCTTCATTAGAATATTAGAATCTAAAGAGATATAAGGAAATTGGCTTACAATAGACAGCTGCAGTTATAGCAGCTATATAAAAAATGTCTGTAGATTTCACTGGGTTAAATAGCCTGATTGTCTCCACTGTAACTCCCATCATAGCATTCTAATACACCAATCTTTTTATTTCCAGGAAAAGTTCTTCATTCAATGGTAGCCCATTTGGATGCTGTCACAAGTTTAGCTGTAGATCCAAATGGCTTGTATTTGATGTCTGGCAGTAAGTACCTACTTGAAATACATTAATTTGGATACTGTCAAAGGAACGTAACATTGGTAGGCCATTCAGCTTCACCATTCCATACAATAATCCACTTGGGTCCATTTTTCCCATCCTATCTCTATATCAGTTTATGTAATTAGCGTTTAGAAATCCATAAATCTCAGCTTTAAACTTATTGAGTTACTAAGTTTCCACAGCTCCAGGGGGTGGAGATTTCCAAACGTTCACAACTCCTGAGCAAAACAGAAATCTCATCTTTGTCCGAAGTGGCTTCCCCTTTAGTTTGAAATTATGTCCCCATTTCTAGATTCTCCAACCAAAGGAAACATCTTTCTGCATCTGTCCTTTCAGTATCCTGTAGATTTCACCTCTCATTCTTTGAAACTCTGAGAATGAAGTCCAGTTTGCTCATTCTGTTTCTCCAGAAGACAGTCCTGTCATCCCGAGCACATATCTGGTGATCTTCACTGCACTCCATGACAATAATATCTTTCCTGAGATAATGAGACCAAAACTACTCAAACTTCAGGTGCTTCCTAACTGAGGTTCTGTAGAGCTGAATTAAGACTTCACTACTCCTGCACTCTGATTGTCTTGCACCAGAGATAAACATCTGATTAGCCTTCCTAATAGTTTGTAGTACCAGCGTTAGTCTTCATTAATTTGTTGACGAGGACCCCCAGGTTCTTTTGTACATCTATGCTTTCTAACCTCTTACAATTTAACAAATACTCTGCATTTCAGTTCCAGCTACCAAAATGCTAACCTCATATTCTTCCATGCCGTATTCCATTTGCCATGTTCTTGCCCATTCATTTAACCCTGCCTAAATCCTCGTGAAGCCACTTTCACCGCCCTCTCAGCTCACATTCCCACCTAGCTTTGTTGTCATCTACAAACTTGGAAGTAGCGCATTTAGCCCGTGTTCAAATCATTGATATATATTGTGAACAGCTGGGGCCAAGTACTGATCTTTGCCATATTCCTTTAGTCATATCCAACAACACAAGAATTACCCATTTATTCCTACTCTTTTTAACCTGTTAACCGACCCTAATCCATGTTAGTACATTATCTCCTATCTAATGTGCTTTTAATTTTGCTAACTAAGCTCCTATGGGACACTTTATTAAAAGTTTTCTGCAAATTCATGATTATGATGTCCTTTGACTCCCCTTTATCAATTCTGTTTGTGATATCTTCAAAGAAAAATCTGTGTTCATCAAACACTATTTCCATGTCATAAATCGATGCTGACTGTGCCCAATTCGATCATTATTATCTAAGTGTCCGCGCATCTCATCCTTAATAATAGATTCTAATATTTTCCATCCTGTTGATGTAAGGCTAACAGGTCTGTTATTCCTTGTTTTCTCTCTTCCTCCAAGCTTAAATAGTGAAGTTATATTTACTATATCCCAATCTGCAGGAATGATTCCAGCATTTGTAGAGTTTTTGAAGATGATCGCCAAGCTGTCCACTATTGCCACCTCTACTCTTTTAACACTCTGGATGTTCGATATCACCTGGCAGCGACTTAGCAACCTTCAGTCACAATTTTTCTAACACAAACACCACACTGTACTAATTTCCCTCAATTCCTCATTTTCCCTAGTTCTCCCCATAAGCACTTAATTTCTTACTCAACTGCCTCCATGCCTGTCCACACACTTCCTCCTGCACCTAGCACAAAATCTCCTTAACTCATCCATATGCATGCCCTCACTCCCCTGCACATCCGCACTCTATCTGATTCACTCACTCTTTCATAGCCCCTCTCCTTCAATGTTTCACTTCCTCACTAATAGTACACTAGTACACTCTCTCTATTTTTACCTCTCCACCCCCTCCCTCCTGCACTCTGCCCCTTGCAACTCTCTCTGTCTGTCTT
>JAHRHZ010000111.1:9784690-9799865 GCA_024137785.1 Ginglymostoma cirratum | reverse complement strand
GACTACAATCCACATTCAAGCCTTCCCAATTTGGCCCCAACCGTGAGGATTTCTGATGAAGGGTTTAGGCCCGAAACGTCAAGTTTTCCTGCTCCTATGATGCTGCTTGACCTGCTGTGTTCATCCAGCCCCGTGCTTGTTATCTCGGATTCTCCAGTATCTGCAGTACCTTTTTATCTTTGAGGTTGAGTCGGCTTGAAGCCTGAATATCTATTCCTCTCTGGCAAAGTGAATAGGCCTTTAATTGATCATTAAGTGGTCAGTGGAGAGAGAGGCCCAAGCTTGATCTTCCTGCCCAGAATATAATTCGGGCAGAGGTATGAATGTGGCAGGGTTCTGGGTTTTGAATCCTGTTCCTTTGAAAGACAGTCCTGTAGTGTGGCAACATATTTTGGACAGTGAGGCTGGCATTCTTACCTAAAACAATACCTTAAAGAATTAAATTGGATAAATATTGGGATGGTAACTAACGTGTTCTGCTAGTTTTAGCCAGCTAACCTACCCCAGTACTCCTGAATACAGGTATTCAGCCTTGGCTCTCGCCAAACTGTACCTAGGTTCTTAGGATTGGAAAAGTGGGATGAGGGTGGTTCATATTTGATTAGTTAGAATTCGCATTTATTGATTTCCTTCTAGATTGGTTCAGAGACTATAGGCATGGTGATGAATCTCTCTATGGCTGACCAAGTAGAAAATTCTGACTTCTTGAAAAGTTTCTAATGAATATTAATTATTTTTCAACTCTTTCTTCTCCCCTCCCCACACCAAGGTCATGACTCTTCAATTCGTTTGTGGAGCCTTGAGACCAAGACATGTATTCAGGAATTCACTGCACATCGTAAAAAGTTTGATGAATCCATCCATGATGTGGCATTCCATCCTTCCAAATGTTACATTGCCAGTGCTGGGGCTGATGCATTGGCTAAAGTATTTGTATGACAGTTTTCTGTATGACTATTTCCGACCCTCTATTATCAATTAGTGTCTATGACACTGCCAGACATAGGGATATCCTTTACTGCCTAGCAATCCTGACACTTGGGTTGCAGAGTCTACAGTTCTGAAACACTTGTATTTTCTGCAAGTTTTTTTTTTGGTTTGTTCAGGCTGCTCTGAGTCCAACTGTGCTAAGGTCTGAGGGATTTGCTGTTCAGTTCTTAAGTTAATTTCTGTAATCTGGGGCTGCTCTGTTTATCCAGGCAGGCCTGGATAAAGTTGGGATGGGGTATATTTCCTGCTTTTAGAGAAATAAAAATACATCTGGCAACATCTGTAAGAAAGGCAAAGTCTGTTTTCTGTGCTCGACAGCTAAATTGTTTGAGGTAACATGGAATGTTGATAGTGTACAGCCAAGCTGCAGCCAGTGCAGCAACTCCAGGTTAAAGGGAGGTGTAGAAAGTCCAACATTAGAGTATTTTCGAAGACAGGATGCCAAACATTTGCTAAACAAAAGGAGACCTCTTAAACAATTGTACAATAAAAGCTGAATGTTTACATATGGGATATAATATCTGTAGTCTATTATTGTTCTAGCTGCCTGATTGTATTAGACTTGTGCCAGCAGTGTGATCCGTGAACATGTTTCTTCTTAAAGACAGTTTTAAAAGTTTTTAAGGTAAATTTGGATTGTCAGTAAATTTAAGCAACACTTCGTTCAGAATTGTGTATAAATATACGTTCAAAGTATTGTTTAGCACTTACATAAACACTGACATTTTTAAATACAGCTATAAACAGGTATGCTTTCTTTTAAAACACAATGGTGGACTTTTGCCTTTAAAAACAAACTTTAATTCTTTAACATTGGGTATTTGAATGTCTAGTGCTCTCACAAAATGTGTTTTAATTTCAGATCGCCTGAAGACTACATATTGTAAACATGGCAGTGTTTAATGGTATTATAGTGTTGGGGCATTTTATTTTTGGGTATTTTTGTAATAAAACTTGGCATTAACACTTCCTTGGACTGGTAAGTACTTGATGGGTGATGGTATGGGGAATTGAATATAGTGCTGCACTATTTTGCTATGAGATTTTACTGATCGAATTTTTAAGTGACATGCCAATTGTTTTCAATGGTGTGTCAGATGCAATGAAGATTGCTGGGTATAAGAGCAAGTTAATTTTATGGCAAAGATTAATTTGCACTGGAGGTTAAAATTGGTATTAATTCAAATAACCAGTTCCTTACTCTTTGAGCAAAACAGAGTTGAACCATTGGAGATATTTGACATTGACCAAGATGTGCACCTGTTTGCTTTTCAAATTGGGAATCCTACTTTAAAGTTAGAATGCTAAAATCTCCCATTTCCTCGTCCAGTAGCCAACTATTCCAGAGGGGAAATAAGATTTTTTGAAATTAATACGTGTACATATAAAGTATCTCAAAGTGGATCATGTTTAATACTGACTGTGGTTTGTATTTGAAAGTAGGGATGCTAATGAGGTGAGTGTATGAGAGTTTGATACGTGTATGGGGCACGTTTTCTTTATCTACCTACATTTTTTAAGAGTGATCATGTTTAGGTGGAACTGTATAGAAGAGGCTTCTAAGCATCATGATTATTTGAGTTCTACTAAAAACTAATTTTCTTGTTTAAAAAATTGATTGTTATTCTATGATGTACCCACCTCTCATCTGAAATGAAAAGTGACTGATAGATTTATTGGTAATAAAAATCCCATCTTTCAGAAATTAATGCATTTGCAGTGTGTAAGTTTAGTTGAGGCTTCTGATGTGTCACTGTTAACTCTGAAATTGCAACAAAACAGTAAGTGACTTTATAACAATGACTCGACATTTTAAAACAATGAATTTTGAGTGTATAACTCGTGTTATTAAATCAGTTGTCTCAAGTAAATTTTATGGTAATGTGTGATATGAGTAACATCAAGTGTTTACCTAATCAAATTAACGATCTACTGAAGTTTTTCGTTAGGAACCCATGGGTTCTTCATTGTAATTGATTCCCTTTGATAACTGTCTCTCCTTCCTTTTACTGGCATTGTGAACATGATCTGAACAGTCAAACAAGATTTGTTATTTTATTTTTGGCTGATCTTGCAAAGATATTTCTCATTGCTTCCTTATGTAACTGATATCCACCCAATTATTAATGAAATTCACTGGCCAGCTTTTTTAATACTGTTCATTTATATGGTGACAGAATTTCACAGTCCCCACTCCACCTGGAACTAAATGTCCCCACTTGGACTATTTTGGGTGCACTTCTTGCAACTACAGGAAAAACAATTATCTGACTTTCAGAGAGAAGACTCTGCTCAGCTGGATTTCTTATCAACTACAAAGTGTTTTTTCATAAGTTGAGATCTGTTAGCCTCTACAAATATATTGTCATCCTGTCCATAATAAAGTTATTTTATCATTTTGGCTTGTTCGCTATGTTTTGTTTACAATATCATAGCTGAAACATAATGTATGCGTTGTTCTCCTTGCACCTAGATAATTGCCCTTCGCATGGTTTAATGATAGTTTTAGAATTCCATTCTTTTCTCTCAGGTTCCTCCCAAAGTGGTGAGATTGAAGTCACTTTGATCAGCCAGATTTGTAATCTCTAACATGCCTGAGATAGACTTGGGGCTTTGCTCATGCATGGGAGTCTGTAATGGAAAGTTACCTATGATACTGTACCAATTGTACAATCAATATTTCACATCCATACGATAACCAAGTATATCACACATGTTTATCTAGCTGAGTATATCTAAATTAAGGACAAAGTTGCTTGGAAAACTAGTTTCAAACTGATGGAAAGTGTCCAATTAAGCTAGAAGTGTGGTAAGGTCTCTCTGATTTACAAACCAAATATTAACTACTTGTGAGTTTTGTAAGTGGGGATTGTTTAAGGAAAAGATTTATAATTCGTACACTAGCTGAGAAGTGGCCAATTAAGTAGAAAATAATGAGATCTGCAAATGGGTGGAAATTACTGTCACTTCACGCAGCGAGGAGCAAATTGTGAATGGGGAGGCAAACTACGTAGGCCAGGGGAAACTTTGAATCAAAAATTCAAACTAATTTACATAAAAAGAATCAAAAGAAGGGTTACAGGTCAGAGAGAAGTCAACATATGGAAATTTGAAATGCATATTTGCACCATATATCCCCCTGGAAGTTGTCCCTCAACACTCAAGATTAAGAGTAGATTGGACATAATCTGCATGCGTAGTTTCAACATGCTAATTGCATAGTCTGCATGATATGTGAAAATCTTTAGGCATGAGGCATTGGAGTAGAACAAGAATTGTGGTAACAAGCATGGGGCTGGATGAACACAGCAGGTCAAGCAGGAAAACTTGACATTTTGGGCCTAGACCCTTCATCAGAAATGGGGGAGGGGAAGAGGGTTCTGAAATAAATAGGGAGAGAGGGGGAGGCGGATAGAGGAGAGGATAGGTGGAGAGGAGGCAGACAAGTCGAAGAGGCGGGGATGGAGCCATTAAAGGTGAGTGTATGTAGGGGGTTAGGGAGGAGATAGGTCAGTCCAGGGAGGACGGACAGGTCAAGGGGGCGGGATGATGGTAGATAGGAGATGGGGGTGTGGCTTGAGGTGAGAGGAAAAACAGGTTAGGGAGGTGGAGATGAGCTGGGCTGGTTTTGGGATGCGGTTGGGGGAGGGGAGATTTTGAAGCTTGTGAAATCCACATTGATGCCATTGGGCTGCAGGGTTCCCAGGCTGAATATGATTTGCTGTTCCTGCAGCCTTCGGGTGGCATTGCAGGAGGCCCAGGATGGACATGTCATCTGAGGAATGGGAGGGTGAGTTGAAATGGTTCGCGACTGGGAGGTGCAGTTGTTTGTTGCGAACTGAGCGCAGGTGTTCTGCAAAGTGGTCCCCAAGCCTCCACTTGGTTTCCCCAATGTAGAGGAAGCCACAACAGGTACAGCGGATGCAGGATACCACATTGGCAGATATGCAGGTGAACATCTGCCTGATGTGGAAAGTCTTCTTGGGGCCTGGTTTTGGGGTGAGGGAGGAGGTGTGGGGGCAGCTGTAGCACTTTCTGCGGTTGCAGGGAAAAGTGCCGGGTGTGGTGGGGCTGCAGGGGAGTGTGGAGCGGACAAGGGAGTCGCGGAGGGAGTGGTCCCTCTGGAAGGCAGATAAGGGTGGGGAGGGAAAAATGTCTTTGGTGGTGGGGTCTGATTGCAGATGGCGGAAGTGTCGGAGGATGATGCGTTGGATCCGGAGGTTGGTGGGGTGGTATGTGAGGACGAGGGGTATTCTTTTTTGGTTATTATTGCGGGGACGGGGCGTGAGGGATGTGTTCCGGGAAATGCGGGAGACACGGTCGAGGGCGTTCTCGACCACTGTGGCCCTTTGTCAAGTTGTTCCAGACAATGAGATGTATATCTTTTCAAGGGAAGGAATTGGTGTGCCCTAGTCTCCGTTATAACTAACCACTTGGTGTTGAAAAACCATCATATATTGACAAAGATTTGCGGCCCCAAAATGATCGGTTTGAAATATTGAATAGTTAATTTGTTTTAGCAATATTATGGGAGGGGCAAATATTGTCAAGGACTGGAGAAACCCCGCTGCTGCATTTTCAGTAGTTTTTTTTGTGATCTTGTCTTGTTGACCGCCTCAGCTTATCATCTTGCCTCCAAAAAAATGCACCTCAAATAGCAAAGACATCTCTTAGAATTACACTAAGGACTTTTTTAAAAACATTATTCATGAGAAGTGTTTGGCACCAGCAAGGCCATCATATATTGTTTGGCCCTAATTGGCAGTTGAAAGTCAACCACATGTAGACCAGACAGGATAACAATGGCAGAATTCCTCCCCTAAAGGTGGGTTTGGCGGGAGGCGGTGAACCAAATGGAATTTTATGATAATCAAGAATGATTACATGGTCATTATTAGGCTAGATTTTTGTTCATTCCAGATTTTAGTTGAGTTCAAATTTCTATGGTGTGATTTGTGTTGGTTTCCCCAGAACATAAGCCTGAGGTTCTGAATTAATCACTCGTCCAGTGACATTACCACTAGCCACAAACTCCCTATTGACCTGGATCTTGTGCTGATGTTCTTGAAGTGGGTCTTGATTGTGTAACCTTTTGGCTTATGTAAGAATACTACCAATTGAGCAAGATAGGTTGAAGGAAATGTGATTCATGGAGCCCTGGTACCTGCAGAGGGGTAAGAGAAGTATTTCATTGAGATAGACCCCTCCTAAATTAGTCTGAGCTCAGTGCCATAGGACTTGCACTTGGCTTAGATCATCAAGGAGTAGAATCACTATGGATGGAGATGAGGAATAACAAAAAGCAAGATAACACTGGTGGATCCCACAATAAAAACTATATCTTTGGATGTCGAAATAATCCAAATATAATAGGATTTTGTAACAGTGTATGTAATTATCAAGGAGGATTTTAATCTTTATAATAGACTGGAACAAATCAAATTAGCAAAGGTAGACTGGAGGACAAGTTCATGGAATGTACCTATGACAGTTTCATAGAACAATACAGAATATGAAAGGCTAACAGAGAATTATGAAAAAAAAGTTAAGGGAACAATTAATACAAAAAAAAGTCAGCCAAAAATATAAAAGTAGATACTAAGAGTTTCTTCATACATATTTTTAAGGAAAGTTAACAAAGTAAGCATTGGTCCTAGAAAGTGAGTCTGGAGAATTCATAATGGCAAAAAAATGGTAGATGAATTGCACAGACATTTTGCAACAGTCTTTGCTATAGAGGAAATAAGTAACATCGCAGAGCAGCAATAAGTCAGTAAATGGAAGGGAAGGGGGAACTCAAGAAAATCACAATACCAAAGAAGTGGTACTGGATAAATTGTTGGAGCTGTGGACTGGGATTTGCCCATTCATAATGGACTTCATCGTAGGGTCTTTAAAAAAGTGGGAGTGAAATAGTTGATGCATAGGTTTTAATTTTCCAAAGCTCCCTTGATTGAGGGAAGGTTCCATTAGACTGGAGGATAGTGAATGTAACACACTTATTCTAAAAGGAAGACAAAGCAGGAAACTATAGCCGGTTAGCTCAACATATATCATGGGGAAACTATTGGAAGCTGTTAATAAGTTATAGCAGGGCATTTGGTAAGATAATCAGGAGGAATCAACACGTTTTGTGAAAGGGAAATCATCTTTGACCAATCTATTGGGGTGCTTTGAGGAGGTAACATGCTGTGGATAGAAGAGAACCGATGGATGCACTGTACTTACATTCCCAGAAGGCATTTGATAAAATGCCACGTCAAACATTATTGCTGAAAATAAAAGCTCCTAATGTAGTAATGAGCGTATTGGCATGCATTGAAGATTGCTTCCTGTTAGCCAGTCTATAGGCCTTTACAAATTGATAAGATATAACAAGTGGTGAGTCACAGAGGTCAATCCTGGGACTTCAACTATTTAAAATTGATATAAATGACATGGATGAAGGAATAGAAAGTATGGTTACCAAATTTGCTGAGATCACAAAGATAGGTTGGAAAGTAAGTTGTGAAGAGAATGTGGAGGTCAAGTTGGTGTTGTCTTCATTGTGTTCTTATTGCGTGTCGCACTTGTTTTCTTGCTGTTGATGTGTGCAGAATATGATGCCCGTATTCAGAATTTTCCACCCTCTGTCAGCCCTGCAGGCACTGCGGAGCAGTACTGCTCTGGGCATCTTTATCCTGTGGTTTTTATTTAAGGCTGTGCTGTACCTACTGCACATTGGAAAGGTAATCCAAGTCATGATTTAGCATTTTGTATTGTGAGAAGTAGGTACCATTCTGGATTGCGAACAAAATTTTACATGTTTGTAATATTGTCTCTGATTGGTAGAGGTGTTGCCAAGGAGAATGTATCAGCTCAATGGTGACTGCCAGTTCACTTGCTGAGTTTTATTTTAATTTTAAATCAGGCAGCTTAACCCTGATTAGTTGAGGCATTTCTCCTAGAAATGAACCAGCAGATGGCTATCACCAATTTTGTTGAATTGAAGCAGGCGTAGTGTGTGTATGTTATTTATATCTGAAAAGTGTAGGGCCATGTGGTTTAATAAACGTAACTTTCAGTAAACACAAATGCACCACAACGTGAGCCTGACTGGCAATCCTAAATTGGTTGTCAACATAATTCTCCTCGTCCTCCCAGGTTATTTTGTAAATGTTGCCAAATCATGGAATCACATTTAATATTGGACACTGTCTTTAGTTTTGCAAGCACAGTCTTGTGAACATGGTCAGTACCTTGCCGCTTGTGAACAGCCAAAAGAATATGCTGTTTGGTACAGTCTATCAATCTTTAAGGTCACAGCCTACATATTGAGCGTTACATTGGCATTGAAATTCTGTTATTGATTTTGTGTGATAGGCAGAACATCTTTTAGAGGCAAGACATCTACAAGTCAGAGCAAACTTGCCAGCAATCAGCGCTATTCTGTCATAGAGCACAAATATTCTTTTCCTTTACATTGATATTTCTAGTTAATTGTCAGCAATAAGTGCTATTCTGTCATAGAGCATAAATATTCTTTTCCCTTGTATCGGTATTTCCTGATGAGTGCAAGATGAAAAGTTTCAGTAAAAGTGGTTTTTTTTGGCCAGTACTCCAAATTCTGTATGACTATTGATTTACTACTTTTGGCTGGCAAAAAAAAATCCGTCGGTATAAGGTTTGCCAGCCTGCTTGGGAACAGACTAACTTAGCTATGAAATCATGATCAAACTCATTGTGTTTTGGTCTCTTAGAATGACCCTTGCGTTCTAAGTTATGATTTGTCAAGAGTTTTATTTCTTTAATTTTCAATGAGAGACTCACTGTAGAAGTGGCATTTGCTACAAAATACAAGCTAACAGTTAAATGAAGCATCACAAAGTAACGTTTAATTAACTTTATTTACTTTAAGACACCGTCAGACCCTAATGTGTAAGCTTAATAGTCTAATTGAAATGCTCAGTATATGTAAACCATTCAAGTAGACGTACTATGAACACTTCACCTAGCTATAATTCTGTTTCACTCCTATCTTAGTGACAGCAATTTAAATATTTACTACTAGACTACACTGGGACCTTCACTCAAGCATCCACAATCAATGTTACCTGCCAGAGGGTAAGATCTTATGTGAGAAATGTTTTTGGTGCACAGCTCCTTTTTGGATATTTTTCATCCTTGTTGAATGAAAGTGCTTCATTTTCCTTCTGATATTTGTATTTTCTACTGGTCTTCATTCCTGTGACGAGGGTAGTGCGGTACCAAATAAAACTAATATTTGTTTACTTTATCTCCCAAAGCAAAAATGGACCCTCTCCTGAAAACATGGATATTATGGATGTGACACTACATGATAAATCCAAGGATTTTTGTAAGTGTTATGAGGATGGAGGTGGTACTGGCAAGGACATATTTATTGCACATCTCTAATTGCCCTGAGGAAGCAATGGCTGCCTTCCAGACTAATTGCACTCCTGTGATGGTGGTGGTGCTGTATTTTCAAGAAGCTTCAGCCAGAAATGCTTAGTGGACAATCCATCTGTCTTTTTCAAAGATCCCTAGCGTCTTAGTTGCCAACCTTCAAGTCAGTTCAAATCAGTACTCGTGGTATCAAGAAATGGCCGAAGACACTGACGACTGGAAAGGCAAAGGGCCCGAACGACATTTTGGCAATAACACTAAAGATCTGTGCTCCAGAGTCAGCCACATCCCTATGCAAGCTGTTCCAGTACGATTACAACAGTTATGGAAAGTTGCCCACACCTGCTATCTAGAAAAATGCAGGAAAATCTGTTCTGAGGAAGGGTCACCGGACCCGAAACTTTAACACTTTTTTTCCTTCACAGAGCTGCTGAGCTTTTCCAGCAACTTTGATTTTGTGCAGGAAAATCTATCCCAGGCAATTACTGTTCCATTATAACAAGCATGGGGCTGGATGAACACAGCAGGTCAAGCAGCATCATAGGAGTTTTCCTGCTCCTATGATGCTGCTTGACCTGCTGTGTTCATCCAGCCCCATGCTTGTTATCTCGGATTCTCCAGCATCTGCTGCACTTTTTATCTCTGATGCTGTTCCATTAGTCTATTCTAAAGCATCAGCAAAACTGTTTTGGATACATGCAGCACTGATGAGAACACATCTGGAATATTATGCATAATATTAGTCATGTTATCCAAGGAAGGATGTAAACATGTTGGAAGCAGTTCAGACTAGGCCAGTACCTGGAATTAGTGTGCTGCCTTATAAGGAAAGATTGGATAAACTAGGCTAGGCTCATATCTGCTGGAGTTTCAAAGAGTTTGGGGGCAACTCGTTGAAGCAAATAAGATCCTGAGAAGTGTTGACAGGGTGGATGGGGAGATATTGTTTCCTCTTATGGGAGAATGTATAACTGAGTCACTTTTCAAAATGAGGGGTCAGCCATTTAAAGCAGAGCTGAAGTGTGTTATGGACCAGGCCAGAGCCCCTCAAAATATTTTAAGAAGGTAGCCTAGATCCTAACTTTTTCTTATTTTAAACATAGATGTGAAGTGGGTGTTCCAGGTGTGATGCAACTGGTCAAACCACTCAGCTTTAAGCAAAACAATTTATTTAAACACTACAGTTAAAACATGAACAAAAGAAAGTGGAATTTAGAATAACTATTGAAAACTGCCAAATATGTGATACAGTAACTTAACTAATTAACTATAGTAACATCCCATAAACACACCCCTTGGCAAAAAGGTGAATTCAAACACAGATTCTTATAGGCAGGAGGGAACAACATCCAGAAAGATTTCAGAAAAAGTCAGTTAGGAATCATTTACTGAAGCTTGCAACCCTTCTGTTATTCACATCTTGCGACTGCTACAGCTTTTAAAAAAAAAACTTGAACCCAAACTGGACGAACTGGCCACTCTCCTTCCATTGGTTTCCTAGACTCTTCAACACCTTTGCCTTTAAAACTTCTCTTCAAAAAACACCCACGAAAAAATAACCTTTCTAAAGTGTCAGCATTGTCACAAGTGAAATTCAGAGAGCCATGAGTCTTTAGAATTCTGAAAAAGATGGTGGAAGCCATGTCCTTGAATATTTTTAAGCGTGGATAAATCTTTAAGAGAATAAAAGATTATTGGGGTAGGCGAAATTGCAATTTTAAGTTGAGCAGATAATCGTTAATCTTATTGAATGATGAACCAGGCTTGAGGGGCTAAATAGCTTACACCTGCACCTTGTTTGTACCATGGAACCAACCAGGATAAAACTAATTTAGAAATTATTTATTGTGTACTGTGATGGAGTTAAGTAGTAACCCTTTGATCTTTGTGGAGTAGAGTGCCCGTAACAAAGGAATCCCATACTTGACAGTGATATACTTGGGTCTTAAAAGTCTTAGACTTAAAGCCAATTACTTCAATATGGGGGAAATTTGACTAAGGTTGGATGGGAAAGGAGATTTAAGTAGTAGATAACATTTGAAAAAAAAATTTTCAACAAATATACGTTCTGCCATGGTGATTTTCAAATCAGATGTCTCCAGACATTACCTGGGTCTCAGGATTACTACATCAAGTGACAATATCACAGAGACGGTATCTAAGGAAAGGTTATTACAAAGGTAGTAAATGAAAGTTTAATTCAGTTTTTACTGGTTTGGTGTTTCCCAAGGACAATTTCTAATCAGACATCATCATCTCATATCACAAGTATTCTACGAGATAATGAGTAGGAGAGCACATGAGTAAAGCAGATTAAACCATCTGCTTAGCAAATACACTATCTGGGCCAGGAGAAATACGCCATCAAATCTTCAAAACTGTGATTGGAGTTTATTGCCTTAAGTATCCTGATGAGTACGATAAGGGAATTTTTAGTGCTTGTCATTGGATAACTACTTGAAATGGGCTAAAAGAAATTGCCTTATTGAGTTAGTCTATAGACATGAAGCGGGGCCAAGAAGAAGGGGATCTACTTGGTGCAAAATGCCTGGGGTTAGTGGGACTGACCTTGGGACCGAGTTTCAGTGTCGTCAGAGTTCTCTTCATTGTCCAGACTGAGCAGTCAGACCTAACCATTTTCCCCTTTCTGCCTCAGCTCGATGCTGCAGCAGGCAATGCTCCTTCCCTTCAGGAGGGGGTTTAAGTACCTTTCCAGACTCATGGCATTCTTTTCAATCTCAGGGATGTCCTGGGTCACACAAGACAGGAGAAGCTCGTTCCTGAATTTCGTTTTACTGACGACTGCACTTCCATGGCCTACGGTCGGTTTTTCAATGTATCATTCTGCATTTTACCAAGGCAGCACAGTTCTTCAGCCAAAAAGTCAATTTAAGGAAAACTGAAACCCCGCATCCCAACAAGCATACAGACCACTAAGCAGTATCATCAAGGGAACCAAGCTGAATGCTGTCAAACAATTTAACTATTTGGGCATCATCTGGTTTGATGTCAGCATGGACAAGGAAGTGAACAATAGATTTTCTGAAGCAAACAGTCATCCAACAGAATCTACAAATAAATGTGGAGCAACCATAACTTTACAGCACAGATTAAACTCAGAAATATGCAAAGCCCTAGTCCTTACCACCCTCTATATACTGCTGGGTCCTGTTCTGCTGTTGTGCACGCCTTCTAGAGTGCTTCCTCCTGGGTTGCCTCTCAGCATCGCCAAGGTTCACTGGCAGGACTGCATCACAAACATTAAAGTCCTGGAAACAGCCAACAAGGTCATCCATAGTGTATGGCACTTAGCAGGGTACATTACCTGAATGGACAAAGACCTGGGTACCGGCAAATCTCAGCAGTACCGTGTCACTTCAACTGGGAGCATCAGGCTACTGGGAGGCCAGTATCAGGCTAAAAATTGAAGTTTAACCAAGCCAGGCTACCTTAGGTAATCAATCGTTTTTAGGATTAATTTGTTTCACAATTCTTAGGATCTTTGTGAGACCAATGGTTGAATCACATAAATGGGAGGTCAGTCAACTAGTGAGTGTACTACAGATAGTGAAGATGGAAAATGATGACACTTGAGGGTTCAAACCATAAGTCAAAGATTAAAAGTTCTTGGATTGAACCCCAGTGCTGAAATCTGCAAATAAGGATATGTTGAAAGGTTTGGATAGAAGGTTACATCCTCTTTCAAAGAGATCTGAAGGTGCCATAGCCAAATTGTTTATAAAACAGAATGTCAGTGTGTCAAGGCAAATATGTTTAGTTATGCATGAAACACATGCCGGAAATGCCACACTCATTAAACCAGACACTTATAGACTCAATCCTGAGACAGGAAATTGAAGCCATATGGTATAATGATATCACTTAACTAAGTCAAAGTGGCTGGAATTCTCTTATCTTACTGGTACCAAACCCTGACTAATCATCAAGATTCTCCATTGATTACAGCAAAGTTAATAGTGTAAGCAATACTGATTCTTAACCAATTCCTCAACAATGAGAATTGTACTAATAGAGTTGGACATGCTTACTTTGTTAACAAGATCAATTTGCCCAAAGGTTTGTTTTTTGGCAAGTTCCACTAATAAACCAAGTCAAAGAAATCCCAGCATTTGTAACCAAGGGCACCTGTACCAATGTAGGGTGATACAATTTGGAATGAAGAACATTGTTACAAGATGATGATAATGGTGTAGAGAATGTATTCAGTATTTGCGCAGGAGAATGTAATACATATCAAAGAAAATACTCCACAACTAAGAAGCAAATGTCAAGTCCTGGTAGACTGCCAACAGTTGGAATAAATTTTCAAATAATCAAAAAAAATTAAATTGATCATAATTCACTGGTTTTTTAGGAGAAGCTCTGTGCAAAGAGTTTAGTTTTGCTCAAGTTTGATGTTGCAGCCCAAAGTGAGCTTGTTGCCAGGAAAAACAGTGCAATTTCTACTGCTTCTTTCAAGAGTTTAAAGAAGTGCAGTAATTAAGAAGGCAGACTTGAGTATTCAATTCTATAATGTTGAATTCTACTCATCACAATTCTTAATTACCTATCTTTGCTTTAGTTAATCCTTTAGAATTAATAAATGTTCGTGCATGCAGATATGACAAAGTTAATGCATAGTATGTAATAAACTAGTTGTTAAAATGTTTAAGATGATAAAAAAGTTTTTAAATATAGCAATTTCTTAAAGAACTGTTTACGATGGTAAAGCTTTATTATACCTAAGGGAAGAAAAGTGTGATGGAATAGGCCATTTCAAAGCTTCTATTTCTGAGATAGACCCTCATTGAAAAGGGGAATCAAAAATAGAAACTGACCTTCGCAGTTTCTAAGGAAACCAAGACCGAAACTGTGATTCGTGCTGTATAAGGGCTTTGGGACCCTGGAGCAATTATGATGTGTTAGAGCTGCTCCCTGCAAAACACAAATAGAACAGTGTGGAGGAAGTATCTGGATTTGAAGAGAGTAGCACATGTGGATAATAGTCTGTTAACAATGTAACAGACCTGATTACTATGTAGAGCAACAACAAGCAATAGAGTTCTACAGAAGCCTAAGCTTGAAGATAGTCCATGAGCTTGTCATCTCCTCAACCTGTCTCTTCAACTCAAACTCTCAGATCCTAAAACCAAGCAACTAAAGAACTGGAAACCAAAACTTCCTGTTAAATCTAAACAAAAGGTGACAGAGGTAACAGGGTTCGGTAAGTAATTATAGAGTCATACAGCAGGGATCAGAACCTTTGGTCCAACTAGTTCACGCCGACCATTTCCCAAACTTAACTAGTCCCACCTACCTGCATTTGGCCCGTATCCCTCCAAACTTTTCTCATTCGTGTGTTATCCAAATGTTTTTTAAATGTTGCAACTGTACCTGCATCCATCACTTCCTCAGGCAGTTCATTCCACACACTAACCACTCTGTGTAAAACAGTTGCCCCTCATGTTCTTTTTAAATTTTCTCTCGCATTAAAAATATGCTCCCTAGTTTTGAACACCCTCACCTTAGATAAAAGACCTATTTTTAGCGTCTTTTTACCTTATCCATCCCCTTCATGATTTTATAAACTTCTATAAAGTCACCTCCTACACCCCAGTAAAAGAGGTCCCAGCCTATTTTTATAATTCAAACCCTCCATACCCGGCAACACCCTGGTAAACACTTTCTGAACTCAGAGAAAATAGGAACTGCAGATGCTGGAGAATCCGAGATAACAAGGTGTGGAGCTGGATGAACACAGCAGGCCAAGCAGCATCAT
>JAHRHZ010000111.1:9750940-9784290 GCA_024137785.1 Ginglymostoma cirratum | reverse complement strand
GCTTGACGTTTTGGGCCTAGACCCGAAACGTCAAGCTTTCCTGCTCCCATGATGCTGCTTGGCCTGCTGTGTTCATCCAGCTCCACACCTTACTTTCTGAACTCTCTCCAGTTTAATAATATCTTCCCTGTAATAATGCCATCAAAACTGCGGACAGTACTCCACAAGAGGCCTCACCAACATCCTGTACAACCTCAACATAACATCCTAATTCCTATACTCAAAGGTCTAAGCAACAAAGGAAAGCATGCTAAACGCCTTCTTAACCACCCTGTCTACCTGTGACGCAAATTTCAAAAAATTATGTATCTGAACCCCTAGGTCTCTCTGGTCCACAACAGCCTTAATCGTACAAGTCCTGCCCCTGTTTGTTTTACCAAAATGCAATACCTTGCATTTATCCAAATTAAATTCCATCTGCCACTTCTCAGCCCATTGACCCAATTGATCAAGATCTCTTTGTAATCTGAGATAACCTTCACTTTCCAAATATGTTCAGTAGTACAGTACAGGCAGGCTGAAGAAGACAGAATGTTAGATCCAGAAACTGAGAATCAGTAAAGATATCGTTGCTGTAACTGTTTCTGTTATTTCAAGGTATCATTGGTGGACCCTGCATATTCTAGTTCACATAATTTACCCTTTGTCCTCAATTGACATTCAAATCCTGTCTAGAGAAAATACTGGGAATAAATTGATTTGAGAAAACAAATCCTGTCTGAATAATTTGTTTTTGCCTATGAACCTGAAACAATCCAGCCAATTTGCCACAGATTATTGTGTTCTCCTGAGGACACCTTTATTCCACATCTCCCACCACACATTCCCCCCCGCCCCCATCACAGCTACTTCTGCCCTTACTCCCAATCCCATTCCCACTCCCATCCTCTCCTCATGATGCATCTTGGAAAATGAAGAATTGAACATTTAATTGTAAAAGGAATGTGAGAGTTAAATTAAGCTTATATCTGTACACAATTTTAACATAATTCTAAAATCTAGTCAGACAAAATTTAACGTTAATTCACAAAGATTAAAAATTTACCAAAAGTCTGGTGCATGTTTTGAGAATGGAGAATGGAGAATGCAGGAAAAGGAAACAGCTTTGGGAAGGGAATTTCAGAGTTCAGGACTAGACAGCCCCCAGGTATGTTTACAACATGACAATGACCATTATGAATAGCAACAGAGCACAGCCCATCAGTCTGAATACCTGTGACTTTTATTTATTTGGATATGGAATTACATTCTTATTACACTGAAGCCCAGACTCCTCAAAGTTCCTTTCAGGATCCATTCTCAAGCATCGGGCTTTGATTGTTACTTTTCAGGTATTAATTATTTGGTTTTAGTTAATAAACTAGCTGTATACATATCATACACAATTGCTCTTATACTGCAGCTTCAAATGAGTATTTAAGCCAAAAGAACTCACTATGTCAATCACTATGAATAGATATGTCTTAAATAATACCCCAATGTAAATAATTCTTATGATGCAAGGTGCAGTGGTTTTATTCTGGGGGTGCAGTTGACTCTGGTCAGGCAACATTTGTAGCTCATTTCTTGATGACCTGAGGGTTTTAAAAAGTTAACTATGTGATTATAGGACTAGACTCCCACAAAGGCCAGACTGGGCTGGACCAACAAGTGTCTTTCCTTGTGCGGTACATCAGCAAACCAGGGAGCTTTTTATAAAATATGTTGTAATTCTCAGTCATTTCATCTCCAACTCCACACCCTAAACCCACTGCCCCTCCAACTGTTACTCACAACAACCAGATGTTACTCAATTCAGTTTGTACACATTTGTGCTTGCTAGTCCAATGCCATAACCATTGACTTAATAAAGCAATTGTCTCCACTGGAAATGATCCTCACAGGCTGCTCACCTTCTCGTAAAATGTGATTGATTCAACCATCTCTGGTAAGAGGGTGGTAAATGGAGATAGAATTGTGGTGGATTTTCTCCATGCCTTCCACTATGTCAAAACACAGATAAAGTGAGGACTTTAAGATAAAACAAAGAACTGTGGATGCTGGATATCTTGGTGGGGCGGGGGAATGCAGAATTTACTGGCAAAAGAGTCAGTAGACTGAAAAAAATTAACTCTGCTTTCTTCCCACAGATGCTTCCATGGCAGCTGCGTTTTGCCAGCAGTTTCTGTTTTTGTTTCAAAGAGAGGAATATTTGCATTTACTGCTCATGAGATTGTGCTATATGTCTGAATAATAGTCATTGCATTTCATTTGCAGCACAACAAAATTGTTATTTGCCCTTTTGTGCCCAGGCTGACATTGAGGAATTGGGGACGCAGGGAAGCTCATCTGAGTTTGTGAACCGGGGATAGCTGACATTTCAATCCTTGTGCCTTTCAAAGCATAAACCGTACCTCCAGATAAAGTAAGCTGTTGTTGTAGAGCACTTTGAGACATCTTCAGCATGAAGTGAGGGTCTGTCTGAATTCATGCTTCCCCCTCCTATCCCTGTAAGCAAGGCAATTTGCATCACCTCAGCAAAGGCTGAGAACTGAGAGTGGGCACTTGCTGACACATGGTTCTGGAGTTTAATGGTGGGCTTATTAGGCAATCAATTACTTGATCTTTTTCTAAAGTACATGGTGAACACTCTTTCCCTAAAGAAATGGAAGAGAGACTACATGTTAGAAATGAACTGGATGAATGTCTGTTGGGCAAGAACACAGGTACTGCCAGGATCTCAGGCGCCAAAATTCCAATCTGGTCTAAAGTTAGTTCAGAAGAAAGGTTTAGCATATCTCCTAACCTCAGGAGATCCCAAAGAGCTTGAAGTTCTTTTGAAGGGTTCTACCTCCTACAGTTGTAATGTAGGAAATGTGGCACCCAATTTATGTACAGCAAGCTTTCACAAACAATGATGAGGTAATGACCACAGCCATTCCATCTCAGTCCTCATCTGGTTTACATGAAGACCACCCTGTACTATTATATAAGTGGCAGAGATTGGTAGGGAAGGATAGTTGGTAGATCTTCTGGATATTCACTTCACATGAAGGAGGAGCAGTTCAAGGATGGTGGTTGGTTTCCCAGGCTAGCCCATCAATTCTGCCCCTGTCCTGTGAACAAAACTGAACAATTATGTCCCTTTGAGGCCCCCAAAAAACTTCAACCTTCCTTCTCCCCAAACCTCACCCTGGGTCAAGGACAGAATCAATTACCTCTTCTTGAAGCAGTCCATTTCCTTGCAGTCATTTTATTGATATTCTCCTAGTACTTATCTTCTTGCACCTAATAATAAATCTAGGGAAGGGAAAAGTTGATGGAGGAAAGTGTGAGTTGCCCCAGCTGCCAGTGGGCATTAATGGAATCATCATTATCCATCTCCAGGTTTTCGGAGAGAAACCTTGGGCAATCACTATTTGGGACTGTGGCAAGGAGCTAAATGAGCAGCTTGAAACAGTGAGTGCAAAGGGACCGTTAGGTGCATGCTGTCAAGACTTCATACCTAGCTGCGTCTAAAGTCTGGTGTCTGTATGAAAATGAGGAACCAAGTCTGTCCCTTTTGCTGGATAGGTTGAAGCTTGCCTTCTAAACAGTTTATATTGAGCAGTGCCTACATCTCTTGATCCACTGGGGAGAGATGGGCTTTCTCAGTTACGAGGCTGAGAGTTGAATTCTTGACAGATATTGTGCACAATCCGGGGCACGAACTGATATAAGTTGTCAAACTCATCAACAAAGAAGGAATGGTCCTTGTTGGGGTCTGATGCAATGTACTGCAGCTCGTCCATCGCAGCCCAGGCAATGCCTACAGCGTACGCAATCACACCTACAAACAAGAAACAAGCAATCAGACTTCTTACATAGAATCATAGCACAGAAACACACAGCTCCATGCCAGCACCTATCCTCCACTTGAGCCTATTTATTTCATCTCCCCCATCACAATATTGTCCTATTACTTCCTCCGTCAGCACCAAGTCGCACATTCCCACCACTCTCCAGCTAAAGACATTTCGCCTGAATTTCTTCTTGAATTTATGATTCCTGGTTTTGGAAACCTCCACAAAAAGATATTTTCTCAGAGTTGACCTAATTGAAAGACTCCACAATGTTAAAGGCTTCTATCAGATCTAGTGACTTCTACCAAACTTAAGCAGGGATTGCGGTGAAACAGTTGAGCCCACCAGGGTGAACCTATCAAACTTGTTTGGCCTGTCACTCAGAGAAGATTTATGAAGATAATGCTAGGGATGAGAGTTCGGATCACAGGAAATTTAGGGTCTCAATCTTGAGATCGTAGCTGACCCAAAGAACACAGAACAGTACAGCACAGTACAGGCCCTTCGGCCCACGATGTTGTGCCGACCTACTATCCTGCTCTAACATCAAACTACCCTGGATTGTACTGATTGGGACCAAGTGGACCTCGTTGACTACAAGGTTCTTGATTGGCCCAGGTTAACAACCCCAATCAGGAAAGCCTTGGCTGACCAATATAACCAGGAGATTAGAATCTCCTCAGTTGAGGAGTGACTCCGAACTGGCTGATCATAGCTAGTGTACTGTGCGCTAATAAGTAAAGGGTGACTTGGTGATGGCCTCTGTGCAGATACTTCAGGATAATACTCCACATGTCTGAACTTAGATCTGTTGAGTATCCCTTAATACCTGTGAATAACAACGACCCATCATGTCAGATCTAACATTTCCAGTTGGACTAGCATTGACTGTCATTTTCAACTCAAGTTGCAAGCTCTAGCACCCTTCTGTGGAGAGAGGTATTTCCATATTATTAACTACTCTGAAAAATTTAGTTCACATTTTTAGACATAAGCACAATCTCAAACTTCCCCAAACTGCGGGAATGGTTTTTCTGTATCTTCTTTTTCTGCTTGTCTGGATATCTTGAAAATTTCATATCAACTCACCCTTAACCATTTAAATTCCTGGGAATAGCACCATATTTTGTGTACTATGTCTTGGGAATTTAACCCTTGGAGCTCGGGTATTATAGGCTGCAATCCCTCAATGCCAACATACTCTTCCTAAGATGTGGTGCCCAGAACTGCTTCTGTATGCCAGGTGAGGCCTATCTTAGATTTTAAACGTCAGGTTTTCTAGTCCCATAACTATAAAGGCCAGTGATAAATTAGTTATCGATTACTCTGTGACATTTTCATGATTTATGTACATGCACCTCCCAAATCTCACTGAAGTTCCAATGATTTTAACATGTACACTCTTCCACCCTTTTTGGGTCTAAAATAAATGGCCTCATATTTTCTTACACTGAAATCCACTCACCACAATTTTTGCCATTCATTAAATCTACTAATGTCTATGTAATTAAGTTTCACGTGCACAGCTTAAAATACTATTCATCTTTGTGTCATCAGAGCAAAATATTGTAGATGCTGGAGAAACTCAGCATCTGTGGAGAGTTAATGTTTTAAGACCATTGACTTCTTCGGAACATATCTTTGTGATAATGGCTAATTTATATAGGTAAAGGTATAAAAAGCCACATAGGTTGTTAGTAAATACTACGAAAAATTTCAACACCTCTAGTCCTACTCTGTCTTCCGCCTTTTGGCCAACTTCCTGACCAAGTTAATAATTTACCTTCAAATCCATGAGCTTTCAGTTTAGCTAACAGTCTCATGAGGGACTTTATCAAATGCCTCCTGAAAGTCACAATAACTAACAGCCACAGACAGTCCCCTTTCCACAACTATAGCCATCTCTTTGAAAAATTCAATCAGGCTTTTCAGGCAGGCTGTGCCCTTTACCAACCTGTGCTGGTTCCCCCTGGTTGGGTGAATATTCCCAACACTGATCTATAATTAGAGTCTCCAGCAAGGGCTTGATTTTTAGGTGACCCCAGGATCCAGGTCAGGGACCCATTGCCCTTTTGATGTATAAACTGGTTTTCCATTCCTCCCACTGATCTTCTTGCTATTTGAACAAAGTTTACTGTGGTCAATCTGCCTCATCCCATTGTAGTCAGTCTTCCCCAAAGCTAGAATCTTAGTAGACATTAGCAGCTATAGGCAGAAACTGGGACTGGTCTCAGAATATGTAGATTAAGAGAGATTTAATAAATTACACAGAGTTATAAAACAGTTTTCGTTCAGTAAATGAAGAGTAACTGTTTTGGCGACTGAAGGGTTAGTAATCAGAACAGGCAGATTCAAGGTACTTGACAAAAGAATTAGACATGACATGAGGAGAATTGTTTTGATGCAGTGAATTGTTATTGTCCAGAAAGCACAGCCTAAAAGGATAGTGCAAGCAATTCAATAATAACTTCCAGAAGGCAATTGGACATAAACTTGAAAAGGGAACATTTGTAATTGTTCAGTTCCGGCTATGTGTTCTGTTTTCCAAATGACCAGTACAGTGTCACTGTGAGCCCCATCCCCAGCGCGGTGTCACCGTGAGCTCCATCCCTAGTGCTTACCGTCTCTATGAGCAGCAAGTGCTGGTGCCTGCACATCATCATAAGACCGTCCATCGGTGATGACAATCATGAGCTTCCTTTTGTTGGGTTTGGAATTGCTAAATAGATGCTTTAATGCATAACTGATGGCTTCTCCAGTACTGGTGCCACCGCTCCAGTACCTAATGTCCTTAACAGCAGTGGTTAGTGTCTCCTTGGTGCTGTGCTTGTCAAAGCCAAACTCGAGTCTCTGCTCATAGGTGTACTGCACCACTCCCACCCGTGTCCCTGTGTCGGAGATCTCAAACTCCTGGCTAATGTTGGCCACAAACTGCAGGATTGTGCGGAAGTTGCCAGTTCCCACGCTGCTTGAACCATCCACTACAAAGCCAATATCAGCTGAGTTGAGGCAGGTCTTGCTGCAGGCCAGCTGCTCGGTGTCACATACCCGTTTTACCAGCGGGCCCACCGCCTGGTACAGCTTAAACCAACTGGGCACATTGATGGAGAAGTAGCCATTAGTTCTGCACACAGACTGGAAAGGATGAGAGAGAGATTTATAAACTGTATTCCTCTATATTCATCACTGCTTTGTTCACTGATTTTAATCTGCCTTTCTATGTCTCATTGTAATTTCCCACCCCCATCTTTACAACAGTGCATCAAAACCTGATTGACTGATCAAGATCAATTGATTGATGTTGGGGTAACTAAAAGTGAGAAAGATGGCTAGATTGAGAGAAGAAAAGAGAGTGGAGGCAGACAGAAACAGCGTAACAGAAAAAGAAGCAGACACAGAAAGTCAGTCAGAGAAAAGTGGAGTCAGAAGCAGAAAGAGTAAGACAATGGGGGAGGCAATGGCCTAGTGGTATTATTGCTGGACTGTTAATCCAGAGCCCCAGGTAATGTTCTGGGGACCTGGGTTACCGTGGCAGATAGTGGAATTCGAATTCAATTAAAAAAATCTGGAATTAAGAATCTAACGATGACCATGAATCCATTGTCATTTGGCAGAAAAACCCATCTGGTTCACTAATGTCCTTTAGGGAAGGAAACTGCCATCCTTACCTGGTCTGGCCTACATGTGACTCCAGACTCACAGCAATGTGGTTGACTCTGAACTGCCCTCTGGGCAGTTAGGGATGGACAATAAATGCTGCCTGGCCAGCAAAGCCCTCATCCCATGAATGAATAAAGAGAAAAAAAGACAATCAGATGGAGAAAAGAATAGTGAAACGAAGCAGGGCAATGGAAGTGTTGAAAGCAAACAGACAGAAAGAGAAGGTAGCTGGAAACTGACAGGGAAGGAGGAAACAGTTTGTTTTGTATTTACGTGGAAATGTCCAGGAGCAGCAGCTGGTCTTTATGTGGAACATGCAGTTTCAGTATATGCTATGTCAATACATGCTGTATCAGTAAACGTTATTTTTGTATACACTAAATCACTATATGCTGTTTCAGCGAACACTTTTTACTATACACTGTCAGCACACAGTTTCAGTATATGCTGTATCAGTATATATTATTTCAGCATACACTCTACCAGTATATGCTGGATCACTATAACATTTCAGTCTACATTGTATGTAAACACTGTTTCAATTGCTGTATCAGTATACACTGAATCAGTCTAAACTGTGTCTGTGCGCTGTTTCAGGGAAGGCAATGACCTAATGCTATTAATCCAGAAACTCAACTAATGTACTGGTGACCTCAGAACAAATCATGTCACAGCAGATAGTGTAATTTTAATTCATTAAGAAATATTCAGAATTATTGAAACCATTGTCAATTGTCAGAAAAACCCAACTGGCTCACTAATGCCCTTTAGGGAAGGAAATCTGCCATCCTCACCTGGTCTGGCCTACATGTGTCTCCATACCCACAGCAATGTGGTTAACTCTGAAATGGCCTTTCAAATACCTCAGTTGTATCAATCACTATGAAGTCTCAACCAAGAAATAAAACAGGATGGACCAGCTGGCATTGACCCAGGCACCAGAAATGATAATGGTAAAAATAGCCATGTCGACCCTGCAAAGTCATCCTTCCTAACATTTAGGTGTTAGTGCCAAAGTTGGGAGAGCTGTCTCACAGACTAGTCCCATAACAGCCTAACATAGTCATACTCATGGAATCATACCTTACAGACAATGTCCCAGACTCTACCATCATCATCCCTGGATATGCCCTGTCCCACTGGCAGCACAGAACCAGCAGTGGTATACAGTCAGGAGGGAGATGACCTGAGAGTCCTCAACATTGACTCTGGGCCTTATGTAATTTCATGACTTAAGGTTAAAAATGGGCAGTTGGTGGTCAATTAAACAACTCATTGGAGGAGGAGGTTCTACAAATATCCCCCTCCACGATGATGGAAGAGCCCAACACATCAGTGGAAAAGATAAGGCTGAAGCTTTTGCAACAATCTTCAGCCAGAGATGCCAAGTTGACAATCCATCTCAGCCTCCTCCAGTGGTCCCCAGCATTACAGGCACCAGTCTCCAGCCAATTTGATTCACTTCATGTGACATCAAGAATCTGTGGAGATACTGGATACCAAAAAGGCTACGGGCCCTGATGACATTCCAGCAATAGTACTGAAGACTTGTGCTCCAGAACTTGCAGCTCCCCTAGCCAATCTGTTCCAGCACAATTACAACACCAGCATTAACCCAACAATGTGAAAAATTACCCATAAATCCAACCCAGTCAATTACTTGCCCATCAGTTTATTCTCAATCATCAGTAAAGTGATGGAAAGTGCTATTGACAGTGCTATCAAGCAGCGCCTACACAGCAATAATTTGCTCACTGATGCCCAGTTTGGTTTCCACCAGGTCCACTCAGCTCCTGACCTCATTACAGCCTTGGTTCAAATATAGACAAAAGAGCTGAATTCCAGAGGTGAGGTGAGAGTGACAGCTCTTGACATCAAGGCCACATTTGATCAACTGTAGCATCAAGAAGCCCTAGCAAAGCTGCAATCAATGGATATCAGGGAGCTGGGATATTGTGCTGGCGTACAATTCTGATGTTATTGATGGCCCACAGCACCTCATGGATGCCCAGTCTTGAGTTGCTACATCTGTTTAAAGTCATGCCCATTTAGCATGGTGATAGTGCCACACAACAAGAAAATAGGACTTTGTCTCCATTGTGTGGTGGTCACCCCTATAAGTATGGTCTGGCCAAACACAGCAAGTGGATTGGTAAGCATGAGGTGAGGTATGATTTTCCCTCTTGTTGGTTCCCTCATTACCTGCCACAGACCCAGTCTAGCAGCTATGTCCCTTTGGACCCAACCAGCTCGATCAGTAGTGCTGCTGCCACCAAGCCTCTCCTGGTGGTGAAAACACCACCCAGAGTATATTTTGCAACCTCACCACCCTCATTGTTTCCTCCAAGTGGAGGAACTGTTTCTATGAAAAATGGAGCAGATTGAAGATACCCAGGGAAGGCTGCCTAAAGACAGTGTCGAACTGTAATCATTATCTGCAGTGGATGGGGAAGGTTCATGTTTAACAATATTTTTTTGTGAGATGATTTATTTTGACACACTTGAAGAAGTTTGTGCCTGTCAGCTGTGTGCAGGAGATTCTTCCTTCAGTCCAGTACTTGTATCTGAAGGATCTTTAGGCAGGCAGAAGTTACAATGTGGGATTCAGAGATGCAAATGGAGTCCATAAACTCTTCTTGAAGAGCATAGTGTAGTGATTTGAAAAAGAGGAATATTCAAATGGAAGTGGAGAGAGAGCAGGAAAGTGAAGTTTAACACATGGCTTGCTGCAGAAGCTAAACTGACAAGATTCAATTGGATGGTTTTGACACTTTTACAGCTCGACAACAGCCAACAGCACAGAGAAGACAATATTCACTGATCTGGCCATTAATAGCACATGGGCCTGGAACACTGGTGTAGTTTGTATGTACAGACCCACCAGCTTTGAACTAAATCCTACTTTAGTTATCAATTTTTGCAAGAACGTGAAGAGGAATAAATATCAGACTCTTTAGATCCTTAAATTGCAGGGACCACCAACTGATATGGAGACCATTCCATCATGCTGTGGCTATACCACAATCACTGCACCCAGAGCACATGACTTCACCTTGTCCACAAAGTCTCTCTCGACCAGGTTCTGCCTCTCGCTCTGGTCTGCACCTTCCACTGTGATGAAGAAGATGTTGATGCCAGACTCTCGGGCGAGGCGAGCAGCTTCTTCGACCTTGTCTGTGGGCCACCCATCGACCAGGACCACTACCACATTGGGGGCCCCTCCGCGATTCCCCTGCTCTTTGGAAAAGAAATTCTCAAGAGCATGACTGAGCGCTCTCCCTGCAAAGAGAAAGATTCCACACCTTTTAGTCAATTCTCCAGTTTCCATTGAGCTATATGTGTGTTCATTATAGCCCCTGACATAAACAATTATTGCACTGCATTGAAGCATATCCTTGAACCTCAGCGAATCCAGTTAACCATGATATTAAACTAATGATAGAGGCTCAGTTTTGTACCCTGAGAGGTTTAGGGAGGTAACTCCAGTGAGACAAAGGCAGAGACACCAATGAACATAGAACATAGAACGTTACAGCGCAGTACAAGCCCTTCGGCCCTCGATGTTGCGCCAACCTGCAAAACCAATCTGAAGTCCATCTAACCTACACTATTCCATTATCATCCATATGTTTATCCAATGACCATTTAAATGCCCTTAAAGTTGGCGAGTCTACTACTGTTGCAGGCAGGGCATTCCATGCCTTTACTACTCTCTGTGTAAAGAACCTACCTCTGACATCTGTCCTATATCTATCACCCCTCAATTTAATGCTATGTCCCCTCATGCTAGCCATCACCATCCGAGGAAAAAGGGTCTCACTGTCCACCCTATCTAATCCTCTGATCATCTTGTATGTCTCTATTAAGTCACCCCTTAACCTTCTTCTCTCTAACGAAAGCAGCCTCAGCCTTTCCTCATAAGACCTTCCCTCCATACCAGGCAACATCCTGGTAAATCTCCTCTGCACCCTTTCCGATGCTTCCACATCCTTCCTATAATGCGGTGACCAGAACTGTATGCAATACTCCAAGTGCGGCCGCACCAGAGTTTTGTACAGCTGCAACATGACCTCATGGCTCCGAAACTCAATCCCTCTACCAATAAAACCTAACACACCGTACGCCTTCTTAACAACCCTATCAACCTGGGTGGCAACTTTCAGGGAGCTATGCACATGGACACCAAGATCTCTCTGCTCATCCACACTACCAAGAATCTTACCATTAGCCCTGTACTCTGTATTCCTGTTACTCCTTCCAAAGTGAATCACCTCACACTTCTCCGCATTAAACTCCATTTGCCACCTCTCAGCCCAGCTCTGCAACTTATCTATGTCCCTTTGTAACCTGCAACATCCTTCCGCACTATCCACAACTCCACTGACTTTAGTGTCATCCGCAAATTTACTAACCCATCCTTCTACGCCCTCATCCAGGTCATTTGTAAAAATGACAAACAGCAGTGGCCCCAAAACAGATCCTTGCGGTACACCACTAGTAACTGAACTCCAGGATGAACATTTCCCATCAACCACCACCCTCTGTCTTCTTACAGCTAGCCAATTTCTGATCCAAACCGCTAAATCACCCTCAATCCCATGCCTCCGAATTTTCTGCAATAGCCTACCGTGGGGAACCTTATCAAACGCTTTACTGAAATCCACATACACCACATCAACCGCTTTACCCTCATCCACCTGTTTGGTCACCTTCTCAAAGAACTCAATAATTTTTGTGAGGCATGACCTACCCTTCACAAAACCGTGTTAACTATCCCTAATCAAATTATTCCTTTCTAGATGATTATAAATCCTATCCCTTATAATCATTTCCAACACTTTACCCACAACCGAAGTAAGGCTCACTGGTCTATAATTACCAGGGTTGTCTCAACTCCCCTTCTTGAACAAGGGGACAACATTTGCTATCCTCCAGTCTTCTGGCACTATTCCTGTAAACAATGACAACATAAAGATCAAAGCCAAAGGCTCTGCAATCTCCTCCCTAGCTTCCCAGAGAATCCTAGGATAAATCCCATCCGGCCCAGGGGACTTATTTATTTTCACACTTTCCAGAAATGCTAACACCTCCTCCTTATGAACCTCAATCCTGTCTAGTCTAATAGCCTGTATCTCAGCATTCTCCTCAACAACATTGTCTTTTTCATGTGTGAATACTGACGAAAAATATTCATTTAGCGCCTCGCCTATCTCTTCGGACTCCATGCACAACTTCCCACTACTGTCCTTGACTGGCCCTAATCTTACTCTAGTCATTCTTTTATTCCTGACAAACCTTTAGAAAGCTTTAGGGTTTTCCTTGATCCTACCTGCCAAAGACTTCTCATGTCCCCTCCTGGCTATTCTTCGCTCTCTCTTTAGGTCCTTCCTGGCTAACTTGTAACTCTCAAGCGCCCTAACTGAGCCCTCATGCCTTATCTTTACGTAAGCCTCCTTCTTCCTCTTGACAAGAGATTCAACTTCTTTAGTAAATCACGGTTCCCTCGCTCGACCACTTCCTCCCTGCCTGACAGGTACATACTTATCAAGGATACGCAGTAGCTGTTCCTTGAACAAGCTCCACATTTCAATTGTGGCCAGCCCTTGCAGTTTCCTTCCCTATCCTATGCATCCTAAGTCTTGCCTAATCACCTCATAATTGCCTTTCCCCGAGTTATAACTCTTGCCCTGCGATATATACCTATCCCTTTCCATCGCTAAAGTAACCGTAACCAAATTGTGGTCACTATCACCGAAGTGCTCACCTACCTCCAATTCTAACACCTGGCCTGGTTCATTACCCAGTACCAAATCTAATGTTGCCTCGCCTCTTGTTGGCCTATCTACATACTGTGTCAGGAAACCCTCCTGCACACATTGGACAAAAACTGACCCATCTAAAGTACTCGAACTACAGCGTTTCCAGTCAATATTTGGAAAGTTTAAGTCCCCCATAACAACTACCCTGTTACTTTCGCTCCTATCCAGAATCATCTTTGCAATCCTTTCCTCTACATCTCTGGAACTTTTCAGAGGCCTGTAGCAAACTCCCAACAGGTGACCTCCTTTCCTGTTTCTAACCTCAGCCCATATTACCTCAGTAGATGAGTCCTCATCAAACGTCCTTTCTGCCACCGTAATACTGTCCTTGACTAACAATGCCACACCTCCCCCTCTTTTGCCACCTTCCCTGATCTTACTGAAAAATCTAAACCCCGGAAGCTGCAACAACCATTCCTGTCCCTGCTCTATCCATGTCTCCGAAATGGCCACAACATCGAAGTCCCAGGTACCAACCCATGCTGCAAGTTCGCCCACCTTATTCTGGATGCTCCTGGCGTTAAAGTAGACACACTTCGAACCACCTTCCTTCCTGCCGGTACACTCCTGTGACCTTGAAACCTTATTCATGACCTCACTACTCTCAACCTCCTGTACACTGGAGCTACAATTCAGGTTCCCACCCCGCTCCTGAATTAGTTTAAACCCTCCCGAAGAGCATTAGCAAATTTCCCCCCCAGGATATTGGTACCCCTCTGGTTCAGGTGTAGACCATCCCGTTTGTAGAGGTCCCACCTACCCCAGAATGAGCTCCAATTATCCAGGTATCTGAATCCCTCCCTCCTGCACCATCGCACAGGAGAGAATCAAGGGGAGGGAAGGGGGACAGGATGCAATTTTCCATCTGAACGAGAATGAAACAAGGAACCCTTCAATCAAATTTGAATGCATATCCTTTTGAAGTCTAGTGAGTGTAGTATATCCATCAGGTTTTTTTTAAATAGTCAGTATTAAAACACAGTCACAAGCACAGCTACTTTTAACAGTCAATCAGTGTTAACAGTCTGTTCAAAATGTCGCAAAGAGCAGTTAATACCTGAAAAATAAGCCCTGCCCAGCAGGATATAAAGAACTGTTCTAGTGGGAGTTAATCATTGACCTAGGGTGTCCTCCAAAAGTTGCAGAGTGTTATGGTATGTGTTGCTAATGTGTCCTAACCAGTGCTTCAGTGATTGTCCTTATTGTTAACGGTGCGTAGTTAAATCAGTAATGTGCATTTACTCTTAAACTGAGCCTGATATCTCACAAGAGACCACAAGCACTTTAATGTAATGTAACTAGCATCCAAGTGAAATCTAATCAATCTCATCAATTTAATTGAAGCCAAGAAAACCTTCTACTGAGTACATTGTGTGGGCATCCTTCCCCAGTTGGTATCAGCGACTCGACTAATACCTATAAGCAGGACTACTGGCAGCGAATGAAGCCAAAAGATATTGGCAATCCTGACAACTAATGTTAAAACATCAAACTGATGGGCTGGAGATCAGCTGTAAACTCGCCGAAACCACCTTCCTCCAACTGTTGGAAGGTGTAAGATTAGTGATGTGGGCACACGTTGGGAAGGGTGAGGCACTTACCCACATTGGAGAGGCCACCTCGCTGTGGAATCTTCTCAATGGCATTTTTAAGATCGTCTGAGTTTCGGTAAGTCTGGAGATTGAACTCCACGCTAGCATTGTTCCTGGAATAACAAAAAATCAATGTTGTTTAATATCTGGCAAAATAAAGGGGGGAGTATTGTGCATTTATATAGCATCTATCAGACGCAAAGTGCTCCTTTCCCCTCATTATTGTTTGCAATCTTGTCATATTGAGGGGAGATTTTGGTGCCACTCACCCAAACTGTATGATGCCAATCAATGGGCCTGCTACTCCAATGTCGAGGGCTTGAGCAATCTTCATCAGAAAACTCTTCTGAATACGAAACCTCCGCCTTCCAATGCTCCAACTTCCATCCATCAGGAATGCAAGGTCAATCTTGCAATCTGCAATGGCGAAAAGAGCAGTCCCTTAAACCAAGACCTGACAGCTGACCCAATACTGCACAGGAAAGGCTTCAATGGCAATAATGTTGGAAATACTCCGCAAATCAGTCAGCTTCTGTGGAGAGGGAGACAGAGTTAACTTTTCAGTTTGATGATCTTTCATCAAAACTCAGGTGATCTTTGTTAAGGCATCAAAAATGGTTTGATAGTGTAAATGGGAGAAGCTACTTTCTTAGGCATGGCAATCCATAACAGTAAGAGATTGTTATTTGTGGTCAACACGCCTGGAGCAGATGAGCCCTGACCCCAGGCTCCTGGTCTAGAGGTAAGGACAAGACCACAAAAGCCTTTAAACCATGAAGTTTAGCTAGACCATTTAGGTATGAATTGCTGTAAACCAGAGATGCTCCACCAAGCAGAGATGGCGCGTCTACAAGCCAGACATGTTGTACCTGAACAGAACCGGAACTGAGGTCTTTGAGGGGTGTTACACTAGTGCAGTGGGGAGAATTGACTGGGCAGGAGTATAGGAACCAGGGAAATGTGTCAGAGAGGGATTGTAGGCTGCACAAAACACTGAGAAAGACAGATAACATTAGAATAGAGAACAATAGTTAATGGGAGAGTGGCAAAAAGGAATGGAGCCTAAAGCAGGCTTACATCAACCAATTGTAAATGCACAGGGTATAATTATTAAGATTGGGGAGTTACGGGTCCATGTTGTCTTGTGAGATTATGATGCCATGCTATAACAGAAACTTAAGTAAGTGTGTTACATATTCCTGGTTAGAAGGTCTTCAAAAAAGTAATGAAAGGAAACAAAAGTACAGGTGGCAGTTTTAGTTAAGGAGTTCATTATAGTGTGGCAGAGAGGATGTCCCAAGGGTTCAAAGACACAGTTGATTTGGCTAGCACAACACAATAGAAAGGGTACAATTACATTGCTCAGTGTAGTCTATAGACCATCAACTAGTGGAAAGGTTGTAGAGGAATAAATCTGCAGGGAAATTACAGTAAGACATGAAGATCACACAGTAGCAATAATAGGGTACTTTATCTAGCAGAGTGTGGACTAGGACATTGGTAGAGTAAAAGGCAGTGAGGGACAAGTGTTCCTAGATGATGTTCAAGAGAATTTCGACAGCTGCGTGTGTCCAATCCAACAAGAAAGAAGGCACTGCTAGGTCTCGTTCTCGCAAATGATGTGGACCAAGTTGGTCAAGTGACAGTTGGGGAATATTTGGAGAATAGTAACAATTGCAACACAATACCCAAAGGAAGAGAGCTGACTTCAATGGACCAAGAACAGAGATGAGCCGAATAGACTGGAAGCAAAGGTTAGGGAAAAATCTGGTTTCTGAACAATGGGCCACCTTCAAAAAGGAGATGGTACAGGCACAGTCAAGGTATATTCTCTTAAAAGTGAAAGTTAAAGGTAGGGGAAAACAAATCTAGAGCTCCCTGGATGACAAAGGAGATAGGGACTAAGATAAAGAAGGTTGAGAAATTGAGGACCAATAGGAGAGCAACAGTTTTTGGGGAAGTGATTAAGAGGGATTGTCAGAAAAGATTAACAGCTAACACAAGGGAATCCCAAATTCTTCCATAGGTACAAAAACAGTAAAATTGTGGTTAAAAAAATGTAGACCCCAAAAGGTGGATTTACGCTTAGAGTCAGGGGGCAAAAGAAGAAGATGCTGCCCAGGCCACGGTGACAGTAGAGGAACTTCAGTCAATAAAAGGGTTCAGAACTGATAAGGAGAAGGTATTGGATATGCTATCGATGTTTAAAGTTGACAAAATACTGGGACCAGATAAGATCCATTAAAGGATACTGAAGGATGTGGCAATGGAAAGTGCTGAGGCACTAGCCAAAATCTGTTGGGTTTCCCTGGTTCCTGGGGTAATGTTGGAGAACTTGAGAACTGCACATTTTCAAAAGGTTTATAAGAGCAGCAATTATAGACCAGTCAGTTTACCTTAAATGGTGAGGAAGCTTCTAGAAACAATTCTTCAGGAAAGAATTAATAGTTAAAGGGAAAATGAAGAGTCAGGACATATGTCTAAAGGGATGATGTGTCTGACTAACATGCTGGTGTTTTTTTGAAGAAATGACAGAGAGAGTGGATGATAGTAATGTTGCTGATGTGGTGCACATGCATTTCCAGGATGGGTTTGATACAGTGTCACGTAATGGTCAATGGATATTTTTTGGGCTGGAGGAAGGTTTGTAGTGGAGTTCCCCAGGTGTCGGCATTGGTACCTTGCCTTTCCTGATTTACACTGATGATCTAGATCTCAATGTGCGGAGGACAATTTCAAAATTTGCAGATGACATGAAACTTGGGGAAATTGTAAATTCTGAAGAGGAAAGTATACAACTCCAAAAGGACATTGATAAGTTGATTAAGTGTGCAGATGGGTGGCAGATGAAGTTTAATACAAGAAGGTCTGAGGTGATTCCCTTCAGTAGAAGAACATGGAGGTTCAGTGTAAAATAAAGAGTCACGCAACACGGAAACAGACCCCTTGGCTCAACTTGTCCACATTCCCAAGCTAAACTAGTCCCATTTGCCTGCATCTGGCCCATATCTCTCTAAACCGTTCCTATTCATATATGACTAAATGTTTTTTAAACGTTGTAATTGTACCTGCATCCACCACATCCTCTGGCAGTTCATTCCACAAACAAACCACCCTGTGTGTAAAAACATTTGGCCCTCTGGTTCCTTTTAAATGCTTGTCCTCTCACATTAAAAATGTGCCGTCTAGTTTTGAACTCCCTCACCCTACGGAAAAGACCTTTGCCATTTATCTTATATATAACCCTCATGATTTTATAAACCTCTATAAGGTCACCCTTCAACTTCCTAAGCTCCAGTGAAAAAAGTCCCAGCCTATCCAGCGTCTCTATATAATTCAAACATTTCAGTCCCGAAAACATCATTGTAAATCGTTTCTGCACCCTCTCCAATTTAACAATAACTTTCCTATAGCAGAGTAACTAGAACTGTAGATAGTACTCCAAAAGTGGCCTCATCAATGTCCTGTAGAGCCTCAATATGACATCCCACCTCCTTTACTCAATGGTCTGAGCAATGAAGGCAAGCGTGTCAAACACCTTCTTTACCAGCCTGTCAAAGTCTGAAGCAATTTTCAAGGAACTATGCACCAGAACCCCTAGGTCTCTCTGTTCTACAACACTACCCAGGGCCTTACCATTAACTGTGTAAGTCCTGCCCTTGTTCATCTTACCAAAATGCAACACCTTACATTTATTCAAATTAAACTCCATCTGCCACTCCTCAGCCCATTGGTCCAAATGATCAAGATCTCTGTTACTCTTAGATAACCTTCTTCACTGTCCACTTTTGGTGTCATCCACAAACGTATTAACCATGCTTCCTTTATTATCATCCAAATCATTTATACAACTACAAACAACAGTGGACCCAGCACCAATCCCTGTGGCACACCACTGGGCATAGGTACCTCCACCACCACCCTCTGTCTCCAACCATCAAGCCAATTTTGTACCCAATTGGCAAGCTCCCCCTAAATCCCTATGATCTACCTTTACTAGTCAGTCTGCCAGGCAGAACCTCGTCAAAGGCTTTGCTAAAGTCCATATAGACAACGTCTACTGATCTGCCCTCATCTACCTTCTTGGTCACATTCTCAAAAAACTCAATCAAGTTTGTGAAACACAATTTCCCGTGCACAAAACCATGCTGACTATCCCCCAACAGCCCTTGCATCTCCAAATGCATGTAGATTCTATCTCTCAGAATCCCTTCCAACAACTTACCCACCACTGACGTCAGACTCACTGATCTATATTCCCAGGCTTCTCCTTGCAGCCTTTTTTACATAACGGCACAACATTAGCTAACCTCCAGTCTTCCAGTACCTCACCCATGGCTGTAGATGATACAAATATCTCTGCTAGGGGCCTCATAGTTTATTCCCCAGCATCCAGCAATATCCTTGGATATGCTTGATCAGGTCTCGGAGATTTATCTACCCTTATGCTTTTTAAGACCTCCAGCACCTCCTCTTCTGTAACGTGGACTGTCTTCAAGACATCACCGTTTATTTTTCCAAGTTCCCTATCTTCCATTTCTTTCTCCAAAGTAAAAACTGAGTCCTGGATGTATATGTTCATAAATCACTAAAGGTGGCAGGACAGGTCTAGTGAGCAGTTAATAAAGCAGACAGTATCATAGGTTTTATTAGTAGGGACACAGAGTACAGCAATATAGAGGGTTTTCTTTACAGTTCTGGGCTCTACATTTTAGGAAAGATGCAAATGTGTTGGAGAGAGTGTAGAAGATGTTTAACAGACAGTGCCGGAGCTATAAAGGTAGATTGGAGACAATTTTCCTTGGAGAGGAGAAAACTAAGGGGAGATTTGCTTGAAACTTTCAAAATCGTGAGTGGGATGGATAGAATAGGTTAGGAGAAACTGTTCCCTCTCATAGGGATTGATAACTAGAGGGCACAGATAATGCAATTTTCAAAAGAAGCAGATGTGATGCGAGGAAAAGCTTTCTTAGACAGTTAACAGTATGGAATGCACTGTCTGGAAGTGTGGTGGAGGCAGGTTTAACTGAGGCATTCAGGAGGGTATTAGATAATGATTTAAATAAAACAATGTGTAAGGTAGTAGAGAAAAGTCAGGAGATTGTCACTAAGCCATAACGTTCATTCAGAGAGATAGTGCAAACATAGTGGGTTGAATGGTCTCCTGATTGTTTATTATTCTTTGCAGCATCTTGACAGACCTAAATGGTTAACTTGACCATTTCAGAGGATAATTCAGAGTCAACTTTGTTGATGTGAAGTGAGAGTTATGTATAGGTCAGACTGGTTGGGAAAAACAGCAGACAAATGTACAACAGGGTTTAGTCAAAGGACTGAAGGGTTTGGGGAAGGTGATAAATAACAATCTAATCAAAATCTAACAATCTAATCAAAAGCTTCTCATTGCCACGTTCCTATGATATTTTTCTCCCTCAGATGTCTTCTGAAGGCTAATCCTTTAATTCCCAGAGACTTCAAGATGTTTCAGGAGAATCGGCAAGTCTGGATAGCTATTCTGCTGAACATACAGACCGTTACAAGTTCAACTCTCTTCCTTGACTGCCCCCCCCAGTATCTGGGAATGTTCTCCATCCACCTCCATATCCGGGTAGCTTTAGGTTGAGGTAATTTTGGATAATGGGAAGATTCCATCTACCTGTTTCTCCCCCGACCCCATTTTGACTCCATCGCCACTCCCACCAACCTGATCGAGCCACATCATCTCCTGGGCCAAGGGAAAAACAGGAAATTCAGGGACAATAAAGGGAAAGGAATCTTCTGGAAAAACACTTCCAATGAGAAAGCTCAAAAGCAGAAGCAGAAATCCCTTTCTGCTCAGTTGTCATTTTTGCAGCAAAGAAAACCATAGTTGCTCTGTCTACCTTAGACAAACCTTTTGAGATGTCAATCACTCTTTAAAAGGCTTGGGCGGTATTATTAGTAATACTATCAGAGAATTCTTTTAAAAAAAGCACAATTTACAGACTCATATTCTCAGGAAGCATTAAACTGTTTTGCTTGTGAGTTGATAAGGCTGATCAAAAAATGGAGTTGACTGGATTTATTTTAATGTGGAGAAAAATGGTCTAAGATGCTCCAATGCACTGCAAAGATCCTGGTTAACCTTGTCTTATTTATCTCTACCTGACCTCTCAGAGATGAAAAATTAACGGTGGCATTGAGTCTACCGTTCAGTGGCCACAACCTTGAAGGATTCACTTCAGGAACAGTCAATTTAAGTCTGCAGTTGAATAAAATTCAAGTCTGGAGGTCAATGCATGCACCTTACTCATTGCCCATCAAAAATATTGGGGGGCAGTAAATTGTGCAAAATTTTCAGTATGTTCTCCCAGCACCTTTGCTTGGGAGCATTTGAGTTCTCCATGGCCTGTAATAGAGTGGAATTTCACTTTATTGTTTTGATATCTAATGTGTTAGTCATTTCAAGAGGCAAGAAACTGTAGATACTTGGGTCTCCTTGCGAAATTGGGTCCTCAATGAAATCTTGGTTCTTTCTGCTGAAGCCTGGTTAGAAAGAAAATGTAAAATCAGTGCATTTACCAGCAGTGATTCCTCATTATCTTCTACACACAACTAAACATCATGTCTCAGGACTGTGAGATATTGTATTATGGATTCTCTTTACTAACTCACTCACAAGTGCTCTATGTTTACTATACCACGTGTCCATTCACTTATTCATAAAACTGCATTTTGTAGTACATTTTACTCTTGCAAGATAAAGTAATTTAAACATCTCTTCTAACCCATTATGGTTTCTTTACACCTTTCAATTCTTATCGGCCCATGCTGCAAATAGCGTTTAAACCTGTTTCTGTATCAAAGGCTACCCCTGAATAAGTGTTAATACTGTAACTTACTCTGAACAATGTCATCCCTGAATCGTGTCTCAATAACCCACTCAAAACAATGGAAAGATTATAATATTAATTAGCCTGTAGTAACTGTCTCTTGGGACCTGAGTACATAGCAGGACATCAAACAGTTTCCTCCATTAGCATGTCCCTACAGTTTGCTGATTTTTATCTCTTTGAGATCTCCTACCTATTTCTATAACACTGTACTACCTAGTTCTAACTTTTATTTAGGACTACCATCTTGTACTAACACATGGATTTATACTTTTAAATATATATTGTATAGGACTGCTACCCCTTTAAGAAACGTACTATCCAAACAGCGCTTCCATGAAACTTTATGAATGAATGTGTAAGGACTGTCAAAACCGGCAATAGTAAATGAAATCTTACAACCCATCTGCAGGAGATCAGTTTAATATCCTGTCTACTTTTATTTAGTACACATATTATTTCTCACTTATTTAGATCCTATAGGTGTAGTATTTTTACTAACATTAATAACTTTAAAGACAAAAGGGGTAACCCCTCTTAATTATGCAACTCTGACCCAGACAGACATTCTAATCCCATCAGGAGAAACAGCCAGCATTTAGCAAGTGTTTAAGCTATCTCCTGCTTCTCCTGGACAGATGTCACACAAACTTGCATACAATAGACACAATTATGCGACATCATTGTGCTAAAGTTTTAATGTACGTAAAAACTGTGTATAAAAGAGGCTGCTGTAAAACTGTACTTTGAATTCCATCGCCACCTAGTGTGGATGCTCAATAAAGAGGCTATTTTTGCTAGTCACCAACCTCGGTCATTATTGAACACGATCCCACAGGATTAAGGGCAGAACATCCAAAGATCTTCCTGTGATTGCTGTCAGGATATGTCACCTTAGCCACTCAATGCAGACCTGGTCAACCCAATATCTTCAAACCTGAACTAACCATCCAAAACTCTGCTGTCCATGTCCTAATACCAATCTCTGATTCTAACCTCTTATGCATTCCCAATTTTAATTGCTCTACCGTTTGTGGCCACACCTTTAGCTGTCTAAGGACTAAATTCCAGAATTCCCTCTTAAACCCCGCTAACTCTTAAACTGTCCTTTCTTCTATAAGGCCTGCAAGCTTTTGGACATCTTCTCATATATGTCCTCTGTCAAATCCTGTTTGATGATGCTCTTGCAATGTGCGCCGGTGTGCTTTACTGCTTTTTTAAAATTCAGTTACAGGATGTAGGCATCTACTGGCTAGGCCAGCATTTATTGCCCATCCCTAATTGCCCAGAGGGCTGTTAAGAGTCAACCACATTGCTGTTGGTCTGAAGTCACATGTAGGCCAGACTAGGTAAGGATAACAGTTTCCTTCCCTAAAGGACATTAGTGAACCAGATGGGGTTTTCTCAACAATCAACAGCTCCCTCAACTCCCAGTGACCCAGCTCCCTCAATTCCCTGTGACCCAGCTCCATCAACTCCCGGTGACCCAGCTCCCTCAATTCCCTGTGACCCAGCTCCATCAACTCCCGGTGACCCAGCTCCCTCAATTCCCTGTGACCCAGCTCCATCAACTCTCGGTGACCCAGCCCCCTCAACTCCCGGTGACCCAGCTCCCTTAACTCCCGTGACCCAGCTCCCTCAATTCCCTGTAACCCAGCTCCATCAACTCTCGGTGACCCAGCTTCCTCAACTCCCGGTGACCCAGCTCCCTCAACTCCCGTGACCTAGCTCCCTCAACTACCAGTGACCCAGCTCCCTCAACACCCGTGACCCAGCTCCCTCAACTCCCATGACCCAGCTCCCTCAACTCCTGTGACCCAGCTCCCTCAACTCCCCGTGACCCAGCTCCCATGAGTTCTTACATTTTTGATCAGTCTGTCAAGAGGAATCTTATCAAAAATGTTGCTGAATCCATGTAGGACACATTAAACGCATTCTCCTCATCAACACTCATGGGTACCCCCTCCAAATATTCGATCAAATTTGTCAAACATGACCTTCTCTTAACAAATTCATGCTGACTAACCTTGATTAATTTGTGTATCTCCTGGTGCAAAAATTTTCTGGCCCTCAGAATTCATAGAATCATAGACTCCCTACAGTGTGGAAACAGGCCATCGGGTCCACACTGACCCTCCGAACGGCATCCCACCCAAACCCCACCCCCCCTACCCTATCACCCCACATTCCCCATGGCTAACCCACCTAGCCTATACATCCTTGAACACTATGGGCAATTTATCATGGCCAGTCAACCTAACCTGCACATCTTTGGACTGTGGGAGGAAACCAGAGCACCCAAAGGAAACCCACGCAGACACGAGGAGAGTGTGTAAACTCCACACAGACAGTCACCCGAGCATGAAAGTTGCTTACATACTTGATCATCTATTTCTCTCTGACTGTTCTCTCTGGCCTATAGTACATACCCAACATTGTGTTTGCCCCTTTTATGTTTTTTACTTCTATGAGCTGGCCTCATTTGATGATCCTTCCAAAATACTCTTCCTCACTGCTATAATTGATTCTTTGATCAAACCAGGAATGTTGAGTTGCCCATCCTGCCCATATTTCAGACAAGTCACACTCATAGCTATGATATGTATACTCCCATATGTCTATCTACGCCCTCAACTCATCTGTCTTATTCCTCAGGCTCTTTGCATTAACATATGTTTTATTTACTTTTGCTAAACTCACTTCTTTCTTATCTAATCTATGTTTTCTCTGCCTTCCAGACTCAGTTACTTGCACTTTAAATTCTCAGAGCTTCTGTCCCTCTGCACTAATTGTTAGAATCCTATCCTTCTGCTGATCAAATTTTAATTCAGCTGAACAGCATTAGCAAACATTCCTGTGAGGATATTGGTCCCATTCAATAAATACATGTCCCACCTACCTCAAAAATGGTCCTAATGCCTCAGGAATCTTAAAGCCCTTCCTTCTGTACCATTCCTCCAGCCAAGCATTCATCTACTCTATCCATCTATTCCTATATTCACTACTGGGCGGCACTAGGAATGTTCCAGAGATTGCTACGTTGCAAATCCTGTTTTTCAATTTCCTACCTAATTGTCTGAAGTCTGGTTACAGGATCTCTTTCTCCTACATCATCTCTCTTTGTTCCTACCTCACTGGTCCCAACATGGACCACAACCCCTGGCTGTTCACCCTCCATCTTCAGAATGTCCTGTACCCATTCCATGACATTCTTGATCCTGGCACCTGGGAGAGGTACGATCCTGGAGTCATGTCAATTGCCACAGAAATGCCTGTCTACTCCCCTCACTAACAAACCTCTCAGCTTCATCAATACTGCCTTGAGCTGCTGCTCAAGCCTCAAAGCCCAGAGCTTGAGTTGCTCCAAACAGAGGCACTTCCTGCTCCCAGGGTCATCTAAACCATCAGAACCATCCAGGATCTCTCCAGAATGAGCAAGAAGTACAAATCATGGGCCTCCTTCAAAATTAATTTGTGGGATGTAGGCGTCACTGGTTAAAGAAGCATTTGATGCCAATCCCCAAATTGCCCAGAGGGCAGTAAAGAGTCAACCACGTTGCTATGGGTCTGGAGCCACATGCAGGCCAGACAAGGTAAGGATCACAGATCTCCTTCTCTGAAGGACATTAGTGAACCAGATAAGTTTTAACAACATTTGACAATGGTTACACAGTCACTAGTAGGGCCAGGTTTATCATTCCAGATTCTTATTTAATTCAAATTTCACCATCTGCCCTGGTGGGATTTGAACCTTTGTACCCAGAACACTGGACTGAGGTTATAGATTACTAATCCAGTGACAATTAGCTTGAGCCCCAAGTCTTATTTTAATGGAACAGAATATGAACTCTTGCTTTTGTTTTAATCTTGCTCCTACTTGAGTATAAACTAGAAAAATGTAAATCTTGTTTATTTAAGATAAACAATCAACTACACAACCCTATCAAGTGAAAGAAATTTAGTTTTGAAGCTCTAAAACATTAACGATGTATGTAAAGTTTTTACGTTGTACTTATGATCTTAACTTCAACCAACATTCAGTCACAAGAGATGAGAGAAATATCTACTAATTACCTACTTGATTAAAATATGGCTGAGTGGATGCTATTCTGAGCAAGATCCTTAAATTATTTATTTGATCTAAATTGTTTTGCTACTAATTGTATTGTTGGATCTTCACTATAAATTTTGCTTGTATGTAAACGTCTTCCGTATCCGTAAACTTTGTGTTGCTCTAGGCTTCTCGCATTCGTTTTGACAGAGCGATACTATGGAGTAGTAGAAAGCCATGCAGTAACAGAGTACTTGCTGGTCATATTGATTGCTCCTTCTCTCATTTGTAAGAGAGAAAGTCCCAGCTCTCAACAATGCAAATGTGCAATGACTGATCCTGTGAGAGCAGAAGTAAGATACATCTTAAACGTAGACTTTAATCGAATAGAAATTTCACCACCTGATCTAGTGGGATTTGAACACACACCTCCAGGATATTAGCCTGGCCATCATTCAGATTACTAGGCCAGGTACATAACCACCAGTGCCAGCACCAATGCTCTGTAGTGTGGCAACTTAGGCCTATGCTATCTGGAGTTTAGGAAAATGAGAGGAGATATAATTTGAGGTATTTAAGATGCTAAAAGGAGTTGACAAAGTAGACATAGAGCAGATGCTTCCCCTTTTGGGGGAATCTACAATGCGACATCAGAGATTTAGGATAAGGGGTAGCTGATTTAAAATCGAGTTGAGAAGAAATTACTTCTTTCAAAGGGTCGTGAATCTGTGAAGTTCATTACCCATAATGCGTTGGACACTGGGACATTGAGTAAATTTAAGGAGATAGATACATTTTTAATTAGGAATGGGTTAAAGGGTTGTGGAGAGCAGGCAGGAGAGAGGAGTTGAGGCTGAAATGAGATTAGCCATGATCATATCAAATGGTGGGGCAGGTTCGAGGGACTGAACTATCTACTCCTGCTCCTAGGTTACATTCATATGTAATACATTAGAATTGCATGCTCAAAGTTAAACTCACCCTCTGTTTCAAAGTCTGATTTCCAAAAATTAATCTCTGTTTCATCTGTATTTTGACCTAGATGAGAGAGAGAAAAAAAAAACAAATCTTGAGTTTCAAGTCAGGTCCTTGAAGAGGAAGATGAGCTGTGATTATTCACAGACAGTGGACTCATGCCCTGTGTCTGGGGACGACATAATATGGCTCCCACTCTCACTGCATTAATGAGCCTGTGCTGCAGCAAACCCTCAGGAGGGTCCGGGCCAAGTGATACTTCAACCCAAAACAATGGAGACTCAGGGAGGCCACATTGGAAACTTCGGAAAGTCTAAGACAAATAAAACCATCAGCAGCTTGAACTATCCCCATTCTCATTTAACAGAACAACCCCTACCAGACGAAGATGTCCTGTCCAATAGCACAGATCATTAGGACTAAATATTCCTTTCTATTCTTGAGTTTCACTGTTATTCAAAGGATCTATCATCCAGCTCCAGTTTTAGAAAAACCAGGAAACAGCCAGAACTGCCCTGCAACCGATTAAATACAATGATTGAATACTTTTACATACTTTGTGTCTTGAATGATCCTGGATTGGATCCCCACGGTTGGCTCCCTCTCAGCCCATGTCTTGGACCTTCATAAAAATAAGGGAAACGTTTATTTTTCACTTAAATGTCCAATAATTGCACAAACCATATTAAACCTATCTGGACAAAGTTTCAGGATCTCTGTTCCTCATATACATTTCACAAAATTCCAGATCTTGCTCTCATGTATGTCAACTATTAAAATTATGGAGCATGCCCATTATTTCCTTGACACACATACTGGGTCAAAATCCTGGAATTTCCTTCCTAATGGCATTGTGGGTCAACCCACAGCAGGAGGGCTGCAGCGGTTCAAGAAGGCAGCTCACCACCACCTTCTCAAGGGCAACTAGGGATGGGCAAGAAATGCTGGGCAGCCAGCGACACCCACATCCCATAAATGAATAAATTATAAAAATCTAGAAGAAAGGAAAGATCAAAATGTACTCACTACTCTCCCCAAGGCTGAGAGCCCATTTCTCGTAGTCCGATAATCCAGGCTTGGAATTGTAACCTGGGGAGCAGAAGCTCACTTTAAATGCAGCAATGATTGCTCAAACCATTATATTACATGTGGCAGTGTGAAGTTAAGCAGCCCATTCTGCACATGGGCTTGATGCAGATCGACATGTGTCTCCACAAATCCTACTCACCAGCACTGAACTTCCACCCAGGGTGGGGATCAAGGAACACTATCTCACAACACCCGGAAATCAAGGGCGGATCCCATTGGGAGCTGCCCTCGGACATCACTTTCTCCAAAATGGACACATTTACTGGAATCATACTGGAGCTGAGGGATTGTAGAAGATGGGATTGCTCCCCTCACATCAGGGAAGGCAGAGTGGGTGTTGAGGGGTATTTGCAGAGTAAATGAGGAGAGGTCACAGGCAGGAGGTTATTAGTAAAGGAATCAGAGGGAGAAGCAGAGAAGTAATTTTGTACAGTTATTGGGATCTGGAATGCCTTACCTGGAAATGGTGTTGGGAGTAAACGCTGTAATAATGTTCAAAAGTGAATTAGATAAATACCTGAAGAGGAAGTCTTTACAGGCAAAACAGTAGGAGCTTGGAAGGAATTAAATAGCTGTACCAATGGGCTAGAGCAGTCATAATGGGCTGAATAGTCTCACTGTCTAAATTAGACCCTGGGATTTGGTGAGATATCTTGCGGACCTGTGCTGTATCTCAGGCTAGAACTTGGGATGCTAGGAATTCCAGACTCTGTCACTGTTCCCCTCCCTCCCCAGACTGTATGCAGGGGAGGGGGAGGGGGAGGCAGTTTGCATGCTGCAGGTGTGCCTGACCTGGGCTGTCGTAGGTCTCCATGTCTGTCCAGGCGTACACAGGGTCAGTCGCGAGCTCACCATTAGCTGTTGCAAATACAGAAAAGCATCAGTGGTTGAAACTGCATCCTTCTGCTATTGACCACGTCACAATATAAACCAACAACATTTAAGACAAACGGCCCCAACAGACCAAGCTGCCCCAGCCCTCATTGCCACTCTAGAATCAGTTAAAACACAAACCTGTGGGAAAATACATGGAAATAGAAGGTTCCCACTGCAGTTATAATGAAGTGACTCATTGCTTGCTCCACTGAAATGGAACCAATTGTTTTGTATCTCACACACACAATACTCCATAAATTGCAAAACCACTACACAGCCACATCCAAATATAGCTCGTAAGAATTAATTAGGATTCTGAGCATGCAAACATTTTTCAAATCTTGTTATTTTCTCGGTAATAGTAATCTCTGATTTATCTGCTATATCTGGCGTTTCCTTACAATGTCTGAGCTAACCAGCCCCCTGAGGCTGGTTTGCAATAGAGTGATACCAACAGTGCCAGTTCAATTCCTGGTCTAGCTGAGGCTACCATAAAGGACTCCCCTTCTCAGTCTCTCCCCTCACCTGAGGCATGGTGACCCTCAGGTTAAACCACCATCAGTTTGTCTCACTTTCTCTCTCTCTCTCTCTTTCTGTCTTTCTCTCTAGTGACAGCAGCCCCATGGTCCCATGGGACTATGGTGGCATTGACTTTATCTATAACAATTACGAACTGGTCTGCAATCAGTGAATCAAGTTTCTGAAGAAAAATTATGAAAGTGTAGAATTTTTATAAGAAGGAGAGACTTGTCTTTCTACAGTGCCTTTTCTGACCTCACCCACTCCCGAAATGCTTTATAACCAATAAGGTTTACTGCTGCAATGTAAGTCAGTTTGACAAGGATCAGCCTGAACTGTGATGCCCTCCCTGGTGAAATAGCCCGCCTGGCTTCCCTGACTGATGACCCTATGGCGTGAGATGATGAGATTGAAGCCCCTGCCACAAGGTCAAGGAGGATGCACTCAGTAAGGGATGGTGGAGAATAGGAATATCAGCTTGCTGGCAGAATCAGCCAGTCAGAGCTTGGCTGTGCCCTGTGTCTTGTGAAACCTGGAGGTAAGAGACACACGTTCTAATGGGGTGCCTTAGTCAACCACAGAACCTGTAACTGGCACTTTTGTGGAATACAGCACTCACACACAGGCACTCACATTGACTCTGACACACACACACACACACACACAGGCACTCACATTGACTCTGACACACACACACAGGCACTCACGTTGACACTGACACACACAAACACACACACACAAACACGCGCACACACACACACAGGCACACACACACACACATTCTTTGCCCTGCCCCCCCCACACACAAACACACACACACACACACTCACAGGCACACACACACAAACACACACACATGCACACAAACACACACGCACATACACACGCACGCGCACACACACACACACACACACAAACACACACACAGACACAATCTTTGCCCTGCGCCCCCTCAACACACACACAAACACACACACAGACACAATCTTTGCCCTGCACCCCCCCACACACACATACACACACACACACACGTACGCACACACTCAAACACACACACACTCACAGACACACACACATACACACACACATGCACACAAACACACACAGACACACACACACAGACACAATCTTTGCCCTGCACGCCCCCCCCACACACACACACATACGCACACACTCAAACACACACACACTCACAGACACACACACACATACACACAAACACACACACTAACACACACGCACACAAACACACACACAGGCACACATACAGACTCACACACACACGCACACACACAAACACACGCACACACACAAACACACGCACATACACAAACACACACACACAGGCACACACACAGACTCACACACACAAACACACACACACAACACACGCACACACACATACACACAAACACACGAACACACACACATACAAACACACACACTCACACATATACAAACACACACACGCACAAACACACGCGTGCACACACACACACACACACAAACACATGCACACACACACACACACACACACACACACACACACACACACACACACACATACACTTTATTGTGGCCATTGTGCTGCATTTGGAGAAGGAAAGGAGAGAGCAACGAGGCAAAAGAGAGAATGAGGGAATGGAAGATGAAGGAACAAGAAAGAAAAACAAGAAGAAAAGCGGAAAGTAAAACCTCTGGCGGAGCAGAAGCAAGTTGTCCAGCGTGTTGTTAAAGTGTATGGGCCGAACATACCGAAACTAGTGCCCAAACTGCCCGTCCTGCGCAGGGCAACAGCTGGCTCCTGGCGGTGGACTCCTGAGGGGAAGGGGGGAGAAAATCAGGGATCAGCATTACACAGTGTGATCCCACGGTAACGAGTCAGTCAGTTAAACACAGAATGTTGGATCAGCGTGAGCCTGGTACCTGCACGTGGTGGAGGGTAGTTCCTGCTGGTGAATTCGGACACGGGATATCTTCGGAATGCTGGAAAGAAAACCATCAGTCAGGATTCCTCTGGCGTTACAAACCCAAAACAACACCGAAATACTGAGTGCCCTGGATACATCATGAGCTGCCCACATGACTGCTGTCCCAGACCACCATGACGGGAGAGGGAGTGACCCGGAATTGACATAATCCATTTAAAAATAAACAGTGGGTGGTGCCAGCAATAATTCATAGGAGCAGAAGCGTTGTGAAAACAGAGAGGTCCCGGACAGCTGTAATCCACAGGGTGTGATGTTATATAATCACAGGACAGAGGGCCCATGAGACTCCCAGGTGGAAAGCAATGGGAGGACAGGGGTGGTCAATACTGAGGGGGACTGCCACAAGTTACAGCAGCACTTTAATAAACTTGAAAAATGGGAAAATAATTGGAAAGTGATGTTGGATAAGATAAATGTGAGGGAGTGCATTTTGGTAGGAAGAATAGGGAGGTCGCTAATTACCTGGAACATGAGAGTCTGGGTGAAAAAGAGGAACAGAGGGATCTCGGAGTAGAAACACACCACATACTGAAAGTTACATCATGGGTTAGCAAGGAGATTAAAAACGAAAGCAAGCACTAGGTTTTGTTTCTAGAGGGATAGAAATTGAAACATAGGGGTCTAATACCAAACCTGTATTGACCCTTGGTTAGACCACACTTACAGACCTGAGTATGGTTTGGTCTCTATTATAAAAAGGCCACAGAGACACTGAACAGGGCATAGAGCAGATTTATGAGGATGATACAGAAATGTGTGGGCAAATACATCAGGAAAGGTCTCTTCTATCTTGGGTAAAGGCTGAGTTGTGGCCTAATCAGGATCTTTAATATTAAAAGGTTTTGACAGAGTGTATACAGAAAGAAAATGGATCCTTTCATGGCAAAAGATCATAATGCAACATCATCAGTAGAAGGTGGTCACTATGGAATCCCGAACACCTCTCACAGCCCTGTTTCCCAGTGCCACCAACCTTCATCCTTCATCAGCCAAGAGGGGGCAGGCTGCTGTGAGGGGCTGCTTAGCACAAAGGTCCTTGGTTCGGGGCTTTTGCTAGTGGTGACTTCATGTTCAACTTGCAGAGATGTTGAAGGTTGCTGTGTGGGACTCTCACTGCTGGTTGGTCTGAGAGTTGTGGCTGTGGTAGTGGGAGCCGGTGTCTTGGTAGTCTTCAGCTTCCCTGTGTAAAACAGCCCATTACTCAGTAAAGAAACACATTCATAATATTTTCCTTTCTTTGCAAAGTTAACTCCAGGTCTAATCAAAATGGGCCTTTCCCCTCACGGCCTTGTTCAAACAATTTCCCCCCAATTTTTGGCAAGGATTCTGAAAAATCACTCAACTTCCTATCTAACTCAAATATTTCATTGGAGTAACAGGCCATTCAGCCCACTGTGCCTGCACCAGATCACTGGGTAGTGATCGCAAGGGGAAAAATGGATGATATTTCCTCCCTTTCCCAGCCCCTCACACCTGGCTTTCAGCTAACCCAGCACAGACCAGGGCTGACTTTGAGCCCTGAGTTCTATCCCTCATACCATTAATGCTTTGTAATTTTGTGGCAATGCTATCAGTGTTTACTCCAATGGAGAAGTTGAATTCTGATATGTTTAGCTCAGGACAATTCTGGGCTGCTGATAGGAAACACCTTTCTTCTTTGGTAAAGTTCAGAGGAGAGTATCTAACTGGAACAATACGTATAACAGAGCCTGTTGTTCCTGTCCTGGGTCACCAGGTCGAAGCCAACATACTCACCTGTCCTAATTCTTGAGGTTCTTGAAGGAAGGAATTCAAGAATTGATGGATATGTCACTCCTTTCTGTTGCTTGGGGCCTGGAGAGACAGGCAGAAGGAGTGTTTGGTTAATGTCTGCTCACAAGGTCTGACAGTGCAGGGAGTACAGAGTGAGATCTCAAAGATAGTAGGAGCTGCAGATGCTGGAGAATCTGAGATAACAAGGTGTGGAGCTGGATGAACACAGCAGGCCAAGCAGCATCAGAGAAGCAGGAAGGCTGACGTTTCTGAAGAAGGGTCTAGGCCCGAAATGTCAGCTTTCCTGCTCCTCTGATGCTGCTTGGCCTGCTG
>JAHRHZ010000111.1:9735686-9750540 GCA_024137785.1 Ginglymostoma cirratum | reverse complement strand
ACCCTTCATCAGAAAATCATTTTCTGATGAAGGGTTTAGGCCCGAAACGTCAAGTTTTCCTGCTCCTATAATGCTGCTTGACCTGCTGTGTTCATCCAGCCCCATGCTTGTTTCCACACACAGGAAACGAGATGAAATTTTTGTTGTGATGGCGACTGAGGCATAAATATTGGCCAAGAAACCAGGAACGTACCTAGCTCCTCTTCATAAACTCACGGGATCTTTTACACCCACCTGAGAATGCAGAAGAGGCCCCTGTTTATTGTCTCAGTGGAAAGGAGACATGTCTGACAATGATTTTGGTTTTGACAGATAGCTGACAGGTCTTCATAGTTACACAAGGTAAAACAGGATCATTTATCAGGTTACCAACACTCCAGGAGTCTCCAGGAACGTAAAACCCCTTGGATACTAGAGTGAGCAAAAGCTCGAGGAGACAAATCATGTTCGTTGAAGATTTCTGTTCGAAAGGATAATGGAGATTATGAAAGGTAGTTGGACCAAGAAGCGTGGTTAGAGACAAGAGATCCCATGATGTACATCCAACCAAAGTTGCCAAACCTGACTATTTAATTGAAAACGAAGGTTAGTTAGGTTACAACGCAGTTATGGTGCACAAAGTACTCATTAGAATCAACAGAATTCTGGCAGGAAATGATTGTAAGGAGGGAGAGTTTGGGTCAAAGTGAATCTTAGAGGGAGGGAGTTTCTTTGCTAAGTGTAAGCGGGATAGGTGAACCTCATCCACTGGGTGTTGATCATGGAACTTGGTTTTTGCATTTCCTTCTCATTAATTGCAATGACTGGAATTAGGAGCTTGATTTAACATCTATGTCTGACTCTTTGATCAATTCCCCCCTTGAGTGAGGCTTTACAATAAGAACTAGCAAGCAGAAATAACCTATCACGTACTTTAATCTTACTTCTTATTGCCAAACACCAAATGATATGATCATGAACCAAGTAGACGAAGCGCAGCCTTCAATTTGAGTTTGTTAATTTAATGTGAAGCTTGGAAGTGTTTACCTGACACTACAAAAGACTCTCTCCACCTAGGCAGTGACAGGGATCGAACGCCATAGGAGAAAGTCCCTTTGTAACTGGAGCTGCTGGGCACCTTCCGCACATGGATCTTCCCTCCACTGTTGTCGATGACGCCACTATAACAGACAGCGGGCTGGTTAATAGCTCTCTGCTCCAATTCTCATCCACATTCTCAAACCCCCTTCCTGCCTCGGCAGCTCCCTCCAGCCCAACCACCCTCCAAGATCACAGCACTCATCCATTCCACCTTATTCCCGACTTGCACAGGAAGGTAGGAGCAGGAGTAGGCCATTCAGCCCATTGAGTCTTCTTTGGCATTCAGTACCATCATGTCTGATTATTCATCTCAATGTCATTTTCCCACATCAGCCCCATATCCCTTCACAACATTGGTAATCAGAAATCTACTTAAAAATACTCAACGTGTAAACCTCCACAGTCCTCTGCTGTAGGGAATTCCAAACACTCACAACTCTTCATCATGCCTTTAATATAGTAAACCCTCAGAAATGCTTCAGAAGGGTTATTAGACAAAATCTGATGTGAAGTGCATGAAGAGATACTAAGGACAGTAACCAGAAGCTGGCTTTAAAGATTAAGCTGTAAAGAATCATCTTAAATGGGAGTGAGGAAGACAAATTTATCACTGAGGTGGGTGATTAAAATTGGAGAAGTGACAATTAGCCCGGATTGGAGGAATGCAGAAATTTTGGAATAAATTAGCTACAGGAAAGGATGATTGAGCAGGACCAAATTTTCAAATGTATGGTTCTTGGAAATAAGAGGTGACAACAGCCCCAGGACCTAGTCAATATCCTTAATAGCCTCACCCAATAAAAATCTATCAATCTCAGGATATTTTCCATTGGATATGCTGAGCCATTGCAAGAGGCTGTAAAGGAACACTCAAGAATTATGATTTTACCTGGGAAATTTAAAAAAGACTAAATATGTCATAGAAAAGCTTATAGGATATTAAAACAAATCTCTCCAAATCATGGGACACAAAAATAAGCGAGAAGCAGAGCCTCAGAGACTCAGTCTTTGAAAGAGATGACTCAAATGCTGTTTGGGGAAGGTCCTGAGGAACGGACACTCTTCAGTCTGCCTGAAACTTGTTGGTCTTCCAGAACAAGGAGTTGACCCTGACTAGGTGTTGCAGACTGGCACATTCTAAGGCCCAGGACTATGTGCTGAGGGATGCACTAAAACTTTAGGGCAGCTGACGCCAGGCGCATTGGAGAAAGACCACTGTCTGATGTCTTCCTGCCAAAGTGAGATGGGGGTCCGTTCAGTTATTGGACCCTCCTGGTGCCTCAAATCCATGAAAAGTAAATATAGTCTGCTTCAAGTAGAAGATGCCTTTGGTTTGTTTGTTCAATAGTCAAACCTTAGTGTTTGCTTGTTTTCTTCATATGCTATTGGACAGAACCGAACCGCGTTTGTGACTATCTGTGTATATATATGTGTATGTGTATATATATTTAATATACATTTAATATATACATATATATATAAAGATTTTTTTATGAATAAAGTATATTTTTGAAATTAAAGAAGGGTGAAAGGTGAGGGATAATGTGAGAACATAAGATATAGAACGATATGGCACTTCAATCCTGCTCTGTCATTCAACAACCTCATGAATCCACTAGGCTCTACGCTTCCCCACCATTGGTACCTGAGTCCTTCAGGAGCTAAAAAAACTCCTGGTCTTTGTCTTGAACATGCTCAGGAACGGAGCGTTTACAGCTTGCTTGGATAGAGAACTGAATTTCCCATTTTATCCCATTTTGGTTCTTGTTCTTACTTTATGATCTATGGTTCTCAGCTGTCCAGCTTGAGAAAATGTCCTTTTTATTAATTCCCTGTCAAGACCTCTAAGAAATGTTATACGTTTCAATCAGCTCACCTCACATTCTCCTAAACACCAGAGAGTACTCAATCTCAACTATTTAATCTCTCCCCATAGGATGACCATTCGTTCCCACATACCGATCTAGTAATCTAGCAATGGGTTAAATGGCCTCCCTCCGTGCTGGTGCCTTCGTGAATCTAAACAGATTGACCCCAAGATAAGGTGGTCAATGTTTCCAGGGAGAGAAATGACACTTGTAAACCATTACAAAAAAGAGAAATATTACAAAACTGCAGAAGTATTGACCTGTGAATAGCTGCTCCACACACACTGGAAATGGATGCATAGATGTCAGTGCCCCACACGGCCTGCTGCGTGCCCAGACATCCTGGTGGGCACCGGGCTACAAACTCAGACACCTTTATCTTGCCTGCTCTGATGTCACAGTCTATCTGAGGCACCGCTAGGGAATTAAACACAGACAGACCGTGAAGACAAAATGCAAATTCACTTAAAACCCACTCGCTCACCCAAACAGAATTAAAACCAGGCTCTATCATATCAGAATCAAAGCACGGAGTGATAACAGGAAGGTGGGAAGGCAGGAGAATTCATGATTAATCTATACCCGACACAGAGTTATTCCCACCTTGAACATTATTCCAGTTCTGATCAGTCCTAGGGCCAGGAATGACCTCAAAACAGATTTCTCCAGAATTCCTGATTGGATTTAGACACAGCTGCATATTTATGGCTGCTATTTGAAGGACATCCCCACAAGTGGAATATTTTGCACGTTAAACCACAGCACAGTGCTGAAGACCTCCATTTGGTCTCCTCCCAGTCTGCTCTGTTCCAGGAGTAAAGAGTTGCAGCCTTTTGAGACTCTCTTAATTCTTGATTCACTATCAGAAACCTTCACCAGTGTCTCTGAATCATGTTGCGCTATGTTAACTGAAACTGTGTACAGTCCTGTGTGACCTATTCAAAGTTTCATACAAGTTTAACTAAACTTTCCAACCCAGCCCCTTATGCCTGGCCCAGCCTATTTGCTTTTCTTCCTGAGAGGCACAATGTTTCTTTTCCCAGAAGAGGACCCCAGCTGGCTGTGCCTGTTGTACAAGGGAAGGGTTGGATAGACCCTGTCCATGGGAAGGAGTCATGTGGAGGCTTGAGGTCAGACATGTTCACCTACGTGTTCGTTTACTCTTCCGTCCCTTCTCTTTTATGCCTCCCACTGAAGTCAGCAACAGGACTGCAAAGGAAAGAGAGACAACTGTTAGTACTCACTCAGCATCAGCTTGTATAGCGTGCACTAGCTAACGCCGCACGGTGAGACCCCTTGCCCATCAGGACAGCATGCTGTAAAATGCCTGACAGCTCCTGACCACATGCCCTCTCCGCTCATCTTAGCCACAAAACTCTCCCAGTGAGTATTATTGGATGGGAGCTCACAACCATGTGGTCTCCTGCTTGGCATGCCCTGAAGGGCTGGGATTCTGTGCCAGGTGGGTAGATTTGGAATATTCAGCCACAAATGCCCACATTTTCTCAGCGCTAACGTAAAAAAATGGTGGAAGTCGCAGTTTATAGCCATGAATCTCAAGAGCCTAGGCTTCTCCGAGGACATACTGAGGACTGGCCATCAAAATGACTCATCGTGAGGAGAAACTCAAAGAACTTCAATTCCCATCACCCTTTTCTCATGTCAGAAGATCAGTTCTGAGCCCTTCACAGCCAATGAGAGACTTGCTGCTAGAGTGTAGGAAGTGCAGCAACTTACAGACAGGAATGATAAAAATGAGTTGGTCGTCAGTTTCCAGTAATGATGGAGGACAAGTATTGATCAGGACACCTGGATGAGTTCTGCTTCTCTCCGAATAGTGCCATGAGAAATTGTACATCTACTTGGTAAGAGAGCTAGGGCCTGGTCTTAATGCTTATCTGATGGACAACACCCTTTTACAATGCAGCACTCCCCCAGTACTGCACTGGGAGTCTCAGTGTGCATTTTGTGCTCCAGAAGACTAGGGGAATATTCAGTAATGACAGTCCCCTCCAGCTCTAGGCCTAGGCCTGAATTGTAGTTCAGTTATTAGATGCTGATTTAGACTTAGACTCCCTACAGTGTGGAAATAGGTCCTTCAGCCCAAAAAGTCCACACCAAACCTCAGAGAATCCCACCCAGACCCATTCCCCTACAAACCACCTAAGCTACAGATCCCTGAACACTACAGGCAATTTAGTATGGCCAATCCACCAAACCTGCACATCTTTGGACTGTGGGAAGAAACCAGAGCACCTGGAGGAAACCCATGCAGACACATGGAAAATGTGCAAACTCCACACAGTCACCTAAGGGTGGAATTGAACCCAGGTCCCTGATGCTGCGATGCAGCAGTGCTAACCACTGAGCCATTGTGCCACCCTGACAATTAAGCCTATCTGTCCCAGATCCTGAACCCACAAGCTTGGGCCCTGGAGATACAAGTGCTATCCACTAAGCTACTGTTCACACCTCATAAAAAAGAACAATACTGTGGACACTTGAAGACATGAGAACAGACAAACAAGGAGGCAAGGAATAGGTCAGGTAGCTTCTGTGCTGTGCTAGCTTGAACGAGGCTTCCAAAGGTTCATTGACTAGAAACTTCAGGAGACTCCCGCTGGGCTCCTAACCCTAATCATTGTCCGATTCTGGGGCAGGGAATGAAAGGTATCTCCTGGTCACTGAGCATTCAGTAAAGTCCTTCACCAATAACGGATTGCCTGTAGTTGTGACCTTTGTTGGGCCATTGACAGGAGGCTCTGAATGTCCTCCATCCTTACACTGGGGAGACCACCTCAACGAGGCCACCATTCCCAACAGTAGCAATATGCCGTCAGATTCTGGTCCTTGCTGGGACTTTTTGAAAACTGCCTGACCCCCTTGGTGGTGGGGAACAGATTCCCATGATAGTCCTCTCTCAGGAAGCTCACCCTGAGGCAGGTCAGGACCAGGAAACTGTCTCTGCCATCATCAACCTGAACCTCCCCTCCATCTAGCACCATATCGCCAGCCTCTGCCAAACCTGTCTGCAGTGAAATTCAACCCATTAACTCTACTTGTCTCCACAGATACTGACACCACAACAGCGACTGGTTAGAAAGTGAAGGTTCTCCACAAAAAAAAGACAAGTAATGAAAGCGATGTTCTTCAATCTGTTGAAGAAAGGAATTAGATAGTGGCTTGTGAAAACAAAATGAAAAAGCACACAGAATTGGGATAAGTGAGTTTTGGGGAGCGAGACACTGAGGGGATTTGTTTGTGACTGAAACCATCCAATAACAGTTCAGTATCAAAGAGGGGGAAGAAATTTGGGGAAACAACCACTGATGGCAGTTTCAATTTAAACAGGACATAGCACACAAGGTGGAAATATACATTGTTTTTTCTGGAACCTGGTCCCTTTTTGTGCTCAGTAAAACCTCTCTTCCTCCAGGCATCAACTTTGACCAATACAGGGGTGGAAGTGAGGAGGGTGGAGGGGGCTTCATTTCCACTACATACCGAAGGTGAACAATCCTATAGCGGATGAACTCATCGCGAGATTGAGGCCAAGCCACGATGCACGCTGTTAGAGTTTTGATGACGTCACTTTACAAACACAGCCCCTGCTGATCATATGGCAGCACACATTGTGTCATCATCTGAAGTGGAAATACAATTACAGAAAATGTCAGAGCTCACAACAACAACAGCTTGAATTTATACAGTACCTTTGATGTGGCAAAACATCCCATAACAGAATAATCATCAAATGAGGTACATTTGAAGGAATGTAAGGAATGGAGGGATATGGACCAAGGGCAGGCAGAAGGGATTAGTTTAATTTTGCACCATTTCAACACAACATCATGGGCGAAAGGGCCTATTCCTGTGCAGTACTGTTCTATGTTCCATTTTCTATGTTTGAAGAAAAGCCTGAAATGAAGATGGAGGAGTAGCGAGGATTACATAGGGAATTCCAGAGCTACCAGCCTGATCTGCCAATGGTGAAGTGATTAACAGGACAGAATTATAGGAGGGTCGACATCTGGGGTGGCTAATGAGAGGCTGGGTAAATTGTTCTGTTACTCTCAGAACTTTGGAAAAACGAGAGGCGATGTGATTGAAACATAGATTCTAAAGGACCTTGAAGAGTCAATGCTGAGAGATTATTTCCCCTGGTCAGGTCATCTAAATTGTGTGTGGTGAGGGGGATGAGGGTTGGTTCACAGTCTCAGAATGAGGGGCCAATCATGTTGAGGTTGGTTGACTTGCCGAGCTGGTTTGTTGTCCCGCAGATGTATCATTACCCTGCTGCGTAACATCCTCAATACAGGCTCCGATGAAGCATTGGTGTGTTTTCCGGCCTGGTTTTTAAACTCTGGAGTCTGCTGAGATGGATTACCTCACTTCCGGGTTTCCTCCGCAGTGGAGTGTATATGGGGTCGAGTTCTATGTGTTTACTAATAGCATGCTCAGTGGAGTGCCAGGCTTCTAGGAATTCCTGTGCCTGTCTCTGCCTAGCCTCCCCCAGGATTTTGGTGTTGTCCCAGTCGAATTGGTGGTTCTTCTTGTCCGTGTGGATTGAGATGAGTGAGTATTGGTCGTGTCTTTTTGTAGCCAGTTGGTGGTCGTGTACCCTTGTTGTTAGTTTCCTTCCTGTTTGTCCGATGTAGTGTTTCTCGCAGTCTCTGCAGGGGAGCTTGTAGATGACATTGGTCCTGTCCATGGTGGGGAGTGGGTTTTTAGTTCGGGTGAGCAGTTATCGTAGGGTTGATGTGGGCTTGTGTGCCACTCTGATGTCCAGCGGTCGTAGGAGTCTAGTGGTTAGTTCCGATGTGTTCCTGATGTAGGGTAGTGTGATGAGTGTGTCAGGGCGTGTAGCATCCTCCTGGTGTTGCTCGTGTAGGCATCTTCTGACCATTATCCTTGAAAACCTGGAAGAGGTATTTTTCTTCCTTCTGGCGTAGTTCCGTGTTGCTGCAGTGTGTTGTTGCCTGTTTAAATAGTGTTTGCATGCAGCTTCGTTTGTGTGTGCTGGGATGGTTACTGTGGAAGTTCAGTACCTGGTCTGTGTGTGTGGCTTTTCGGTGTACTTTCGTTTGCAGTTCCCCATTTGTCTTGCGCTCTACCATGACGTCCAGGAATGGGAGCTGTTTGTTCTTCTCCTCTCTGGTGAATTTTATTCCAGTGAGGGGTGTTGTTTATGAGTTTGTGTATCTCTTCTAGTTTGGTCTGTTTAATGATGACAAAGGTGTCGTCCACGTAGCATACCTATAGTTTTGGTTGGATTAGCGGAAAGGCTGTCTTTTCTAGTCTTTGCATCACTGCCTCTGCTATGAGTCCGGAGGTAGGTGATCCCATGGGTGTCCCATTGATTTGATCGTATGTTTGGCCATTGAAAGTGAAGTGGGTGGTGAGGCATAGGTCCAGTAGTTTGAGCATGTTATCTGTGGAGATGGTTTCACTGGGGTCTTGCTCTTGTTCCAGTAGCGTTGTCATTTTTCCCCTGCTAGTGGTATGTCTATTGATGTAAATAGGGCAGTAACGATTTCATGGTCTCTTCGTCATCTATCCTTATGTCTTCGATGGAGTTGAGGAATTCTTGGGCTGAGTGGATAGAGTGGGGTGACTTTCGACTAGGTGCCTGAGTCTTTCTTTGTGGTTCTTTGGCTAATCTGTCTGATGGAGTGCCTGATAGGGAGACTATGGGTCTAAGGGGTACTTCCGGCTTGTGCACTTTCGGGAGGCTGTAGAATCGGGGTGTGTTAGTTCCTTTGGGTTTCATTCTTAAGAAGTCTACTTTGTTGATCTGTCGGGCCTGTTTATGTCTTTTTAGCGTGGAGAGGATTTTGTTGCCTAGTTGTGATGTCAGGTCAGTTTGTACTGGCCGGTATGTGTTTTCATTGGTGAGCAGTGCCTGTGCCATGGAGATGTAATCCCTTTTATTCAGTATTACCGTCATGCGTCCTTGGTCTGCGGGTATTGTTGTGATGTTCTTGTCCTTCTTCAGTCCTTCCAGGGCCTGTCTTTCCAATGTGTTGAGGGTGTTGAGTTCACTCCTTCTGGTTAGTTTGGGGATTACTGTCTGTCTTAGCATCTATTGTGTTTCTTCATTGATATTGTTGGTTCTTAGTGTGGCTTCCAGTGTGGCTAGGAATTCCGTTTTGTTGGCGTCCCTGTAGTTGTACTTCAGTCCTCAGGTGGGAACGGCTTTTTCTGTGTCTGTCACGACAGTTTCCTGTCAGAGAGGACAACACCAAAATCCTGGGACAGGCTAGGCAGAGACAGGCACGGGAATTCCTAGAAGCCTGGCACTCCACAAAGCGTGCTATTAATAAACACATAGAACTCAACCCCATATACACTCCACTACGAAGGAAAACCGGAAGTGAGGCAATCCAGCTCAACGGACTCCAGAGTTTAAAAACCAGGCAGGAAAACAACCGACACTTCATCGGAGGCTGCACTGAGGATGTTACCAAGCATGGTAATGAAACGTCTGCGAAACAACAAACCAGCTCAACGAGCCAACCAACCTCAACATCCACAACCCGAGCTACAAATCTACTCCAAAACCTTACGGCCAATCATTTAAGACTGAGATGAGGAGAAATTATTTCACTCAGATGATTGTAAACCTTAGAAATTCTCTAACCCTGAGTGTTGTGAAAGCTCCATTGTCGACTATGTTTACAGCTGGAATAGACAGAGTTTGGTCCCTGAGGGAATTGGGAGATGCAGGAGAGGATGGAAAGTTAGAGTTAAAGCCCATGTTAATTGCATTAAATAGCTGTGCATGTTCAAGGAACTGTACTGACTACTCCAGCTTGTTATTACTTATGCTCTTAAACATGATGTGGAGGTGCCTGTGTTGGACTGGGTTGCATAAGATCAAAAATAACACGACACCAGGTTATAGTCCAACAGGTTTATTTGAAATCGCAAGCTTTCAGAGTGTTGCTCCTTCCTCAGGTGTAGTGAGAGAGGAGGTATCAAGACACAGAATTTATAAGTAAAAGATCAAAGGATCATACAATTGATGCAAATGTATTAAATAAACCGAAAATGGCTGGCTGACTCCCTCCTGTTAAATCTTTAATCAGTTAGAAAGGAGATTCAGGTTTTGATTGATTAAAATGCAAATCCCAGAATTTCTCTGAAGCCACTGCCCCAAGATAACTAAAGGTTTTATCAGTGTATACAAGAGGTGACATCTTGGGTCTGACAATGCATTTTAGGTGTGAGGCTGTATTTAATATCTGTCTGTATTTTAACCTGGAGTCACACAGGTTTTATTTCCAAAGCAGGGATTTATAAAATGCTCCATTGACTGACTGTGCCTATAAATTGCGTACTTTTTAAACAAAATAGAATGTATCTGCAAATGCAAATTCACTCCATAGATTTATACATGTGTGTGTGTGCACACGTGTGTGTACGTGTGCATGTGTGAGGCAGAGTGTGTGTGTGTGAAAGAGTGTGTTTGTGAGTGTGTGTGTGAGAGAGAGAGAGAGACAGAGTGTGTGTGAGTGTGTTTGTGAGTGTGTGTGTGTGAGAGAGAGAGAGAGACAGAGTGTGTGTGAGAGTGTGTGTGTGTGTGTGTGTACGTGTGTATGTATGCTTGTGTGAAAGTATATAGTGTAGTGGGGACACCTGTAGTGCAACATGAACCCAAGATCCCAGTTGTGGCCGGTCTCATGGGTACCAAACTTGGCTATCAGCCTCTGCTCGACAATCCTGTGTTGTTGTGTATCCCGAAGTCGTCCTTGGAGAACGTATATCCGAAGATCTGAGGCCGAATGTCCTTGACCACTGAAGTGTTCCCCCACTAAGAGGCAACATCCCTGTCTGGTGATTATTGTGCAGTGTCCATTCATCCATTGTCTTAGAGTCTGCTTGGTCTCGCCAAAATACCCCTGTTCCAGAGTAAGGGAAGGGTAAGGCCACAGAGAAATTGGGATAAAGATTTTAAATTTGAGGCATTTTAGACTTGTGACAATCACTGAATGAGCTTTACTCGTCAAGATGTGTCACACATTTTACACAGCCTCACACAGCCACAGATGTAAAGTCTTGTTGTTCTAAAAGAAGTAGACAATAAAGGTCGTATTTATATTATGATGTTGGTTGAGGGATGAATATTAGCTCAAGACACTGGGAGACCTTTATTGTTCATGCCCTGGGATCATTTACACCACCTTGAGAAGGCAGTTTGGGGCCTTTAGTTTAGCAACTCACCTGAAAGACAGCACCTTTCAGAGTATCAAAACCAACTATCTCCTTCCCTTACATCCTCACTTCCTGAATCCAGCAGTTCATTTTGAAGATAAACATTGAATTCTTCCAAGAAGATGTTAGATATAGATTTTAGGGCTAAAGGGATCGAAGGATATGGGTGAATGTGGGAACTGGGTACTGATTTGGATGATCACCCATGATCATATTGAATGATGGAGCAGGCTCAAAGGGCCAAATAGCCCACTCCTGATCCTATTTTTTTTTGTTTCTATGACAAAATTAGAGGAACAGAGGAACAGGATTAAGTCTGTCCCTCCATTCAGTACGATCACGGCTGATCAAACACTTCAGTGCCCTTTACTTATCCCATCCCCATAAACCTGTACAACATCGATAATCAGAAATCTATCAATCTCCACCTTAAACATGCTGAAAGACTCAGCCTTCAGAGCTCTCAATGACAGAGAATTCCAAAGGTTCACAACACTCTGATTAAAAAGGTTTCTCCTCATTTCAATCCTAAATGACATCTCCATTATTTTTATGTTATGCTTCCTGGTTCTAGACTCCCCACCCACCTGTATCTCCCCTCTCTATCTCTTTAAGTATTTTACTAAATAAAAACCAAAAGAACTGCGGATGCTGTAAATCAGGAACAAAAACAAAGTTGCTGGCAAAGCTCAGCAGGTCTGGCAGCATCTGTGAAGGTAAAAACAGAGTTAATGTTTGGGTCTGGTGATCCTTCCTGAGAACTCTTTAAGTATTTTGTTGGTTTTAATGAGATCACCTTCCATTCTTCATTATACTGGAGAATACAGGCCCGGTTTGCCGAAACTCTCCCGATAGGACAATCTGACCATCCCGGGAACAAGTCTGGTGAACCTTCATTGCATTCCCTCTATGGCAATAATATCTTCCTTGAGATAAGGAGATCAAAATTGTACACAACACTCCAGTCTAACCAAACTTCTATGAAATTGAAGTGAGAGTTCATTACCCCTGTACTCAAATCTTCCAGCAATATTGGAGTAACGAATATAAGAACTAAGTGCAGGAATAGGCAATTCAGCCCTTTGAGGCTGTTCCATCATTTAATACTATCATGGCTGACCTCATCTTGGGTCAACTCCACTTTCCTGCCCACTCCCCATAACCTTCCAATTCATTACTAATTAAACTTCTGTCTACCTCGTTGAATTTATTCAGCCTCCTGGCATACACTACACTCTGGGTAGTGAATTCCACAGATTCACGACCTTTTGAAGGGAGTAATCTCTCCTCAAAGACTCCCTGACCTTAATAAATACAACATAGATATCAACACAGGGGAGATCCTCAATCAGAAGAAACCAACTTGGAGGAAACTCCTGTATGAAGGGGCACAATTCTTCAGCAGCACCCAGTGGCAAGAGCTGGTATGGAAAAGGAACAGGAGAAAGGAATGTCAGTGATCTTCAGACCAAGGGCCACTTCCATCTCCTGGAAACACCTGTCAAATGTGTTGTTGGGGATGTGGCTCTAGGATCATGTTCATCAGCCTCAAGGACACACAGAACCCATGACCAGTGACACAGAACTGCATAGGTAGACAATCATACTCATTAGTGAGTGACTGCCAATGACACATCTTAATCAGCCCCACTCCTGGACATATGCAAATCAGAACAGAACATCAGACTTATTATCAACAAATTTACTTATGTGGCTTTCTATCTCATTACTTATGTTGCTAAGAACTGCTATGAAGAGTTGAGGTCCCAACACAGGTCCTTGCTGATACATCCTGCTATTCAGTGTATTTGTCCATTATCCGTAATTTCTGTCCCTTGTTACTCATCTAATTCTTAACCGGGTCAATAATTTTCCCTCAGTACCGCAAGTGTAGATTTTAGCTGGCAGGGCTAACATTCCATGTCTATTACATTAGAGACCCCTTCAAAAAAACTCAATTAGACTCATTAGGAATGACTTGCCCTTTACAAAGCCTTCTGCTCTTCTGTCCAACTACAGGTTTTCAAGACGTTCAGTCACACTATCCTTTGAGACTTGAGCCATTTAACAGGCTAATGTTCTATAATCCTCTGGCTTCTCTCTCTCCAAATGCTTACTGATTGTAACAGAGTGACATATATAATGTTCTAATCTGAATGAATGATTTCCAAGTGAAGAGAATTTTGGAACAATCACAATGTGAATACCTTCAATGTTCTCACCCACACACTTTAAAATCTCTGGGGTGGAAAAACACCTGCTTCTGGGGTAAAAATTGCATCAGAGATAAAAGGTACTGCAGATGCTGGAGAATCCGAGATAACAAGCGTGGGGGTGGATGAACACAGCAGGTCAAGCAGCATCATAGGAGCAGGAAAATTTGACGTTTCGGGCCTAGACCCCTCAACAGAAATGGGGGAGGGGAAGAGGGTTCTGAAATAAATAGGGAGAGAGGGGGAGGCGGATAGAAGATGGATAGAGGAGAGGATAGGTGTAGAGGAGGCAGATTAGTCAAAGAGGCGGGGATGGAGCCAGTAAAGGTGAGTGTAGGTAGGGGGGTAGGGAGGAGATAGGTCAGTCCAGGGAGGATGGACAGGTCAAGGGGGCGGGATGATGTTGGTAATTAGGAGATGGGGGTGGGGTTTGAGGTGGGAGGAGGGGATAGGTGAGAGGAAAAACAGGTTAGGGAGGTGGAGATGAGCTGGGCTGGTTTTGGGATGCGGTTGGGGGAGGGGAGATTTTGAAGCTTGTGAAATCCACATTGATACCATTGGGCTGCAGGGTTCCCAGGCTGAATATGATTTGCTGTTCCTGCAGCCTTCGGGTGGCATCGCTGTGGCATTGCAGGAGGCCAGGGATGGACATGTCGTCTGAGGAATGGGAGGGGGAGTTGAAATGGATCGCGACTGGGAGGTGTAGTTGTTTGTTGCGAACTGAGCGCAGGTGTTCTGCAAAGCGGTCCCCAAGCCTCCGCTTGGTTTCCCCGATGTAGAGGAAGCCACAGCGGGTACAGCGGATGCAGGATACCACATTGGCAGATGTGCAGGTGAACATCTGCCTGATGTGGAAAGTCTTCTTGGGGCCTGGGATTGGAGTGAGGGAGGAGGTGTGGGGGCAGCTGTAGCACTTCCTGTGGTTGCAGGGAAAAGTGCCGGGTGTGGTGAGGCTGGAGGGGAGTGTGGAGCGGACAAGGGAGTCGCGGAGGGAGTGGTCCCTCCGGAAAGGAGATAAGGGTGGGGATGGAAAAATGTCTTTGGTGGTGGGGTCTGATTGCAGATGGCGGAAGTGTCGGAGGATGATGCGTTGGATCCGGAGGTTGGTGGGGTGGTACGTGAGGACGAGGGGTATTCTTTTTTGGTTATTATTGCGGGGACGGGGCGTGAGGGATGTGTTACGGGAAATGTGGGCGACACGGTCGAGGGCATTCTCGACCACTGTGGGGGGGAAGTTGCGGTCCTTGAAGAATGAGGACATTTGAGATGTACAGGAGTGGAATGTCTCATCCTGGGAGCAGATGCGGCGGAGGCGAAGGAATTGGGAATAGGGGATGGCATTTTTGCACCAAGGTGGGTGGGAGGAGGTGTATTCCAGGTAGCTGTGGGAGTCAGTGGGCTTGAAGTGGACATCGGTTTCTAGGCGGTTACCCGAGATGGAGACAGAGAGGTCCAGGAAGGAGAGAGAAGTGTTGGAGA
>JAHRHZ010000111.1:9533571-9735286 GCA_024137785.1 Ginglymostoma cirratum | reverse complement strand
CCTATCCCCTCCTCCCACCTCAAGCCCCACCCCCATCTCCTATCTACCAACATCATCCCGCCCCCTTGACCTGTCCATCCTCCCTGGACTGACCTATCTCCTCCCTACCCCCCTACCTACACTCACCTTTACTGGCTCCATCCCCGCCTCTTTGACTTGTCTGCCTCCTCTCCACCTATCCTCTCCTCTATCCATCTTCTATCTGCCTCCCCCTCTCTCCCTATTTATTTCAGAACCCTCTTCCCCTCCCCCATTTCTGATGAAGGGTCTAGGCCCGAAACGTCAAGCTTTCCTGCTCCTCTGATGCTGCTTGACCTGCTGTGTTCATCCAGCCCCATGCTTGTTCCCTGCTTCTGGGGAATTGGTACTATTTACAGTTCCTCTCTCCTTCATTCCTGTCATTTTGCTGATGTTAATTTGAATGCGTTCATGATTACAAGTTCTGGTATGCTGACTTCTTCTCCCACTGAAACTGTTCAACATGCCCCTCATTTACAACTGTTCATTCTTATCATCCTTCTAAGGGTCTTTGTTGCTACTGGCCACTCTCTTTTTCGTAAAGAAATTGTGCTGATTTTAAAATCCTTTACAAGTTCCTTTTCATACTTTTTGCTAGCTCTTACAATCTGTTTTGTCATCCATTGTGTATCTTTCCTGCCTGGGTCTAGCATCTGCGCTCTTTTCTTTGAGCTTTTGTTTGCTTTGTTCTTATAGCTTTGTGCTGTACCTATATCTTTTCCATCTTTGTTGCTTTTTGTCAAGTAGAGTGCTTGCCCCTTAGGGGTATAACCTGATTCTTTCTCACATTCAATTCTTTTTGAAAATCTTGATGTGGAGGTGCCGGTGTTGGACTGGGGTGGACAAGGTCAGAAACCACATAACACCAACTGGTTTATTTGAAGTCACAAGTTTTCAGAGTCTTACAACACCTGCAGAAAGAGTAAGACTCCAAAAGCTTGTGTTTTCAAATACACCTGTTGGGCTATAACCTGGTGTCATATGATTTCCGACCTTTTGAAAATCTGTAATAGATCCCCTGGCATTTTGTTTATGTTTCCCAGTTCCCTGTGGACCATCTCAGTCCCATTCCATCAAGGTCAGGCTTCCCTAAATCATTCACATTTCTCTAATATGGCCTGCTGTATTACTGACTTTCCATTCATACTGTTACAGTAAAACTATTGCAGGCACACTCAAGAAATTTCCTTCATTTCTGACGTACGCTGGTCTGTTTACTCCAATCTATAAAAAAATTAACCCGACAACCCCCACAACCATCACTTCATTTAAAACTACTCTCTCTTTGCAAAGTCCTTGCCTAACCGATGTTTTTATAGAATCTACTACTTCACAGCTGTGATCAGTAAGTTTTTAATAAGTCCTATTGCAATGTTAAATCCTCTTCCACTCCATAACTCTACCCAGGTCTGCTTTTTGGCTGCTACATCCTCTCTTATTGTTGAGTTGATTTCATTGTTAATCCTTGAGGTTACTCCAGCCCAGCACAGCTCAGTACAGCACAAACCTCATTGAGTCTAACTCTGCTAAACATTGCCCAATGTAGGCCAGCACTCCACTGTATTAATGGAGAAAAATCCACTTTCTTGAGGGAATTTACGTTTTTATAATTAAAAACTTAGAGATATGTCTGAAATAAAAAACAGTAAGGTGTCTCCAGCTAAGACATGATTGAGTCAAAGTCAGGGAACCCCCAGAATCCAGGAACTCAACTGATGTTGGACCTGCCATTAACATTGAGAAGTGGGAGTGACATATCTGAGGGTCTGTGTGTCGTTGCTCAGGTTAATGTCACAAGAATTAGGAGCAGGAGTCAGCCACACAAAACTCAAGCCTTCTTCACCATTCTTCAAGATGGTCTTTAATCTCAACTTCAACCTTAGAGGCCAAGATATCTCAAAATTAGACTTGAACACATTAAATGACTGAGCATTCACAGTCCCTGGGAGAGTGTGTAACACATATTCACAATTGTTTGAAGAAATTCCTTTAAACTTTTTATGGCATGTGACTGTTATTGGAGAAACATTTGTTGGCCCATTCTATTTACCCTGAACTAAGTTAATTAAGGTCATTTCAAAGGGTGGGGGTTATGAATCAACCACATTGCTTTGGGTCTGGAGTTACATGTAGACCAGACTAGGGAAAGGTGGCATGTCAATCTTAAATGGCCAACTCCTTGTCCTAAGACCACAATCCCTCATTCTCTATCCTCCAGTTTCGTGAAACAGTCTGTCCAGCTCTCCAAGAAATTTATACAGTTCATTGAGATCTCCTCGCCTCTTCTAAACTCTGGGGAATACAAGCCCATTGCCTAATTGATGGAGTTCTCTTAAGTGCATCCATTCAGGAATGCTGTGAGCTGTATGATCAACAATACAGCTCCATTTGTCTGAGATCTTGATCTGAGTGGTGAATGGCTCAACTGGAGTTGTGACATATTAAAATAGGACGAAGGATACTTCTCTTTTAATGAGGCCTGAATGGACTCATTCTTAAGCTGCCCTTGTGTGTCCTCCTATCTCAAAGCCAGTAACGGTAAAAGTCATCTGTCAAATTAATCATCGCCTTGGAAACAGCTAGCGAAGCACAATAGAAACTGCAGCTTATTTTGGTTATTTCTCAGTAAAATGGAGCTCAGCCTTTTCTCTATGGAAACAAGTCAGTCATTCATTAACCGAGGTTGTATGATAATAGCCAATGTGACTTAATGGCTGTGCAACTTCTGCTCTGGGAGAGTTTGTTTAAGTGCTAACTGAGTAGCAACAGGCTGAATGGTGGGTGGTTCTTTCTTTTGCAGAGCATTAACCCAAGGAATGCACTATCGACTGACGTGGTGGCTGCTGGCTCTCTAGATGGCCTCAAGAGGGAGCTGGACCAGTCCCTGTCCGAGGTCTGGGATTATTTCACACACCCACTGAAGGTGGGTCATTCTATTGGCCACACTTGGTCCATATGATCATCTTTAGCTGATCATCTGGAGGCTGTGTTTCTGCCCAAGGCTGAATGAAGGGAATGTGGGGAGAACAAAGTGAACCTTGGGACAAATCTTCAAAGCACAGAAAGCTGAAAACAATGAGTAATGGGGAACTTCTTCAAGAGGGATGGTCGTTCTGTCCAGGTTTTATTCAGCAGCTTGCCCCTTCCTTGTAGTGACTTTGTGACATCAGGATATCCCACAGCATTTTACAGCTAATAATGGACTTTTGAAGTGTAGCCACTGCTGTAATTTAGAAAATGCCACAGCTAATATATGCACAGCAAGCTCCCACAAACAGCAAAGTGATAATGACCAGACAAACTGTTGTGCTTGAGGGATAGATATAGGCCAGGTTACTGGGGGAAAATCCTCTGCATTGGGTCTTTTATGTCATACTCCAGGACAGATGGGGCCTTAGTTTAACCTCTTGTCTGAAAAACTGCACCTTCAACAGTGCAGCATTCACTTAGTACTGTGCTGGATTACCAGTGTAAATTCCATACTCAGTTCTCTGAAATGGGGATCAATCCCACAGCCTCTGGATTGAGAGATTAGTCTGCTACCCACTGAGCTACTGCTGACAGAGGAGGAACTATGTCCTTCCTACAGCATAGGAACAACAAACAGACAGACAGTACAAGACTTGCCAGAGTCACAATGAGTCCCTGCTCAGTTTGCAGCATTTCACCATTAAGCTGCAACTTGAGCCAGTGCCCGGTATATCATTAGCTCCATAAGGATTTCTCACAGTATCCATCCAATTACAGCTGAGATCATCACTGCCACAAGGATCTTCCATGGGAAGAAGAGTAGGCTATTCAGTCCAGTACTACTGTTCAATCATCTAGAGGTAAATTCATATCTGAATTCCACTTACAGCCTTCAACCTGTATCCTTTGATCTGACTCTCAGTTTTCTCAACAGGTTTTAGGGGGAGGAAGTTCCTGATTCCCACTTCTCTTTGTGTGAGGAGACACTTCATGACATCACCCCAAGTGACAGTGGTCTCCCACCACCCCCACCACCTCCTTATTCCGGACTTCCCACCAAAATTCCCGTCACCATCACAACCCTTTAGCGGGTAATCACCAGATCATCTGCAGTCTGTTGTGAAGAGATTGTCAAAGCTTTGGGATCCTTCTAGACACCACCTCAGCAAGAGGTCAGACCTCTTATGACCTCTGACAACAGGCAGCCAGGGGACACTTAAAAAGTGATCTATCTCCCACACGCTATACCTTATCATTAAAAACCTTCGACTCAAACTCAAAATACAGGCATTGAAATTCAGAGAAAACAACTTCGCACATTTGGAACTATTCATTAAAAATTCTGAAATGAACAAAAACAACAATTTACATTTATATGACATATTCAGGAATGTGTTACAAAGGGGGGAGGGTGGATTTACCAAATGAAATTTGCCACTGAGTCACAAAGGGGAGAGATTAGGACAAGTGAAAGGTCATGTCTAATCTGGCATGTTAAAGAAGGAGGAAGAAGCAGAGAGAAAGAGCTTTAGGGAGGGAATTACAGAGTTTAGAGCCTCAGCAGCTGAAAATAGAGGCATAGTGGTGAAGTGAGTGAAATAGGGAATGCTCAGGAGGCTAGAATTGGTGGGACTGCAAGATATCAGAGAGGTGTGGGGCTGGAGGAATTCTCTAATATGTCTAGCAGCATATCACAGAATCCCTATAGTGTGGGAGCAGGCCCTTTGGCCCAACAAGTCCACACCAACCCTTGAAGCATCCCACCCAGACCCATCCCCCTATAACTCACCTACTCTAAAGACCCCTGAACACCACAGGCAATTTAGTGTGGCCAATCCTAAACTGCACATCTTTGGACAGTGGGAGGAAACCAGAGCACCCAGAGGAAACCCACACAGACACAGGGAGAATGTGCAAACTCCACACAGACAGTCACCTGAGGGTGGAATTGAACCCAGGTCCCTGATTCTGTGAGGCAGCAGCGCTAACCACTGAGCCACCATACCACCCTTAAATCCATATGTGAGACTGGGACTTGAGGTAAATGAGGATAGCAGATGTTTCAGTTCAGAATAATGGAAATATGGCAGGACTGGGCACTTCTCTTCGTCTATTCCACTGTTTTCCTTTAAGTGAGTTAGCTGGCCCCTACTATTTTTTGTCTTGAAAGACGTTGTGGGAGTGGTTATTTAAAGCTAGTCTCTCCATTAGCTGCAAATAATATTTAGTTTTTGCAAAATCTTTGATACTGGCAAAAATCTCATTTGTTTTAGAACTTTTTAAAGCTGCATTTGGTTTGATGCTGCTTTGCATGAACAAGAAGGAAATGAATCAATTGAGTCTGAGGTCGGGATGGTTCAGCACCCTGCTGCAGTGCCGGTTTTGTCCAGAGGGTGGCACATCTTCCCAAGGCCAACACAACATCCAAGTTCAGGCTTGGATGACTCCAGGCAATCTTATTCGTGTTTGTACTGGTTTGGCAGACTGAACGCGCTCTCAGGGTTTAATCTGGATGTACAGTATGCATTTCTTTATGCACAATCTACAACACATTTCCCCCACAGATACAATAGACAAGGAAAGAAATCCAAGATTAGGATCCTGCCCCCAAACTTCACCTACTACCCCATAAAGCACACAGGATGAATACCACAGTGATAAACAGACACGCAGAACGTAGAGACAGAAACACACACGCATGTACAAACACAGAGAAACAGAGACAGGGAGAAAGACATACAGAGACTCAGCGGAACCCTCACAGCCAGGGAGAAACTTACACCGATCAGGAGACACACAGACATAGAGTGATTAACAGGCACAGAGAGAGAGAGGAGAAATGTACACAAACGCTGAAAAACAGACACAGGGACAGAGACACAGAGAGACATACAGAGACACGCACCCAAATACAAAAATACACACAGACACACACGCAAATACAAGAACACAGACACAGAGAGAGGAACACGCGCACAGAGAGACACACGGGGAAATAGACACACTCAATTACAAGAACACAGATACAGGGAGAGACAGACACCGAGAAAGAGGTTCATAGACAGAGAGAAAAACGCACACATAGAGGGACACAGAGACAGAGACACAGTGATATACAGACACAGAGAAACAGATACACAGACACAGAGACACAGAAACATACACAGACATAGGCACACATACAGGGATACACAGATACAGATACAGGGGCACAGGGAGACACACAGATACAAAAAGATACATACAGACACAGATACAGAGACACACACAGAGATACAGAGATACAGGGACACAGGCAGAGACAGAAAGTCGTTCAGACACCAAGTGTCTCTGATGCTAGCACTGAAATGTTGTTCTTTAGACCACAGCATCCCCCTGACCGGAGGGATCAGGTAGATTCAGGGAGAAACCCGATATCAGAAACTTGTGAGGCCGTACACAGTTTGATGGTGTCTGTAATGGGTTAAATACTCGGGTGGGTGCACCGTGTACAATGAACAGAAAGAGAATAAGGACAATGAGGAGAAGGAGGTGAGACTTACCGGCACAGCTGTGTATCTTGGAGACTCCGGTGCACATGATCACCTCGCCAGCACTGAACCCACTGAGGTCAGTGAGAGGGCTGGGGACGCTGTGCAGCTCCAACTGTCTGGGAGTTACTGACAGAGAACAGGGGGCGGGTCCGCTCCCCGCACACTCAGGGACAGCACTGTGTCAAAGGCACAAAGATCCACCTCCTGGAACACAGCATCTCCACCAGACAAGGACAGGAGCACTGAGCCTGAAACACCAACAGTGACACCAACACCACCTGTACCAGCAACAGCAACATCTCGAACAGCTAACACCAGTTAATCCCTGTAACAGCTGACACTAGCAACAGTCTGTAACAGATAACATCTGCAACATTAATATCTATGATGTGGAGATGCTGGTGTTGGACTGGGGTGGACAAGGTCAGAAGTCACACAACACCATGTTTATTTGAGATCACAAGCTTTCAAAGCACTGCCCCTTTGTCAGGTGAAGTGAAGAAAAGCATGCAGGCACAGAATTTATAGGCAGGGAGATCAATGGGCAGAGAGATCAAAAGATCATACAAATGGTGTGAGCGCAGTTTCAAATAATGTTACTGCAGGTGATCAAAAGTGTCAGATGGTGTAAGCAAAGTGTCAACAGCTGAATAGTAAGTGAAGGGATGACCTATAATCCACTTACTTGATGCTAAAAGATAATTACAAAAAATTAAAAATAAGGTAGTGCACTCATCTGATTTTGGCCTCTAGAATGTCTGTGATTTAAATCACTTTGCCATTGGAGGCCTTGCTTTGAGCTATCTGGACCATATACTCTGAAATTCCATCCCTAAACCTCTCTAGCCTCCTTTAAGATGTTCCTTTTCACCAACCCACTCTCTCCCATATGCCCTTGTGTGACATGTTAACTCTTGTTTAATTGTGCCCCTTTTAACCATCTTGGGACAGTTTCTTATTTTACAGGTGCTCCGTAATTGTCGTTGTTGCCAGTGTTATCCACTGTCCAGAAATGAATAGCCGGGGACGCACCCGTTGGAACAGACTGCTGGATTCCAAATGTGTAGGAGATAACTAACTCTGGGAAAGTTTGGCAGCAACAAGCCTTAAGCTAGAAGTTGCTTAACTGTGTATTTTTATATTTTCTACCAAAATTACCAAGAATATGTAATCAGTACATTACCTTAGCTTACCTGGTAAGTCAGTAACCTGTCATTTCAGCATTTTCAGCTGGTAATTTAACATTCACTTTATAGTGCAGTTAATTAAGCATGAGAGGAAAGTCTATTGTTCTAATTAGTGGTTGGTACGTACCACTGCACTAAATAATGATTTCAGGGTTTGCCTTTAGAATTTGGAACAAAACGCCTTCATTTAGCATTGAGACCTTCAATTATATCTATAAATAAAAATACAAACATTCTTTTTGCTGTTCTCTGCCTTTGTGTGTATATGTGGGTGTGCATACATGCATGGGTTGTGTATGTGCTGCATTTTACAGCACAGTAAGCAACCATTTGGTTTCCTGCTACCAACTCACCGAAAGAACTGTCCATGTATTCCCAGCCTTTCCCTTGTCCTTTAACCACTCTGGCCATCACTCTGACAGTGCAGACAATTGTGTGTTAAAAACTAATCTCTGGGATAAAGCAATAACTCACATTTCTCAGGTGGTCCAACATGGGTCAGTGGCAGAGTATTAAGCTCTGTATTTCAACCCACAGCCTTACACAATGCCCTTCTCCAACAACTAACTTCCAAAGATAAATACCAATCACTAGTAAGAATAAAATAATCTGCATTTATAATTACAGATATCTTTTATGTGAGAAAGGAGAATATTATAAAACTGATTCTGCTTCTCATAGTTCTACACTTTCCATAAGACATCTACTCGGAGTTATTCACATTATAATGGCTCACACCATGTGACAGTTACTAAGTGTTTTTATACACATCTTACACAAACAATAATCACTATGATCAAGTGGATTGGACTAAATTGCATTCTTTGATATTATTTACTGGTTCACAGTTTTGGGACAGTCATGTAGATTTATCAACTTGTAAACTGTCAAACAAACAGAGTGAGGAAAATAGGATGAAATTTCAGGCAACACTCAGTGAAAATATAGGGAGATCTGGATGTCTGACTGTAAATGTGGATGTGTATCACAAGATCTAGACTTTTCACCCCCAGTCCTGAATCCTGATTGTTGACATATCATTTCCTGAACAACTGACTCAGTTTCTTGCAGCCTTCCAAATTGGTCTACTCTTGTGTCAGCCTTGTTTGCCTGACAGTGGCATAGGTCTTGTGCCCTAGAGAATTTTACAGCCAAAAGAAATACTTTGAAAGCACAGTCCCATTTTTACTTTCAGAGAGCCAACCGATGACTTGTAAACAGCAAGATCCCAGCAATGTGATAATCTGTGTTTTTTCAGTCACGCTAGTTGAAGGATAGACATTTGCCTGGATATCAGACAGGCGTCCCCTTCAGGATAGCACCTATGGCAGTATTACTCATAAAGGAGGGCAGACAGGATCTTTGTTGAATGTTTTACCTGAGAGACAACAGTAGTCTTAGTGCAGCACTTGCTCAGGCCTGCAATGGATTGTCAACTCCATATGCTAAAGAAAGTATAGAGTGGGACTTGAACTTGCAAACCACAGGCTAGAAGTTGAGAAAGTATCCAGAAGCCGCAGTTGACATTTTTGTGGGCCTGGAAATTCTTTTGAGGGTGTCACTTAAAACCTTGCTCAAATCAGGGCCAAATTCAGGTTTAATATACAGCCAAGTATTCTCCTGAGCTAATTAAAAGCAACCAAACCAACAAGAGTGGAAATCAACAAATTAAAGAGGGGACAGGCCAAGGAATCTCAACACATGCACATGCACATGCACAGAGATTCATAGACAAACAGATGCACATGAACACTGTCACGCGCGTGCGCGCGCGCGCGCACACACACACACACACACACACACACACACTAACAGACACAGACACAGAGTGTCACACACATGTACACAATCTAACTGAGTCAGTCTAAGGAAATTCAGCATGTCCATAAGGACTATCACCAATTTTTATAGATGCCCCATAGAAAACATCACGGCTTGGTACGACAACTACTCTGCCCAGGACCGTTAGAAACTACAGAGAGTTGTGAACATGGCCCAGTCCATCATGCAAGCCGACCCTCCATCCATTGGCTCCATCTACACTTCTCACTGCCTTGGAAAGGCAGCCAACAACATCAAAGACCCCTCCAACCCTGGTATAATCTCTTCCAACCTCTTCCAACAGGCAGAAAATACAAAAGCATTAGCACATGTATCAACAGATCCAGAAACAGCTTCTTCCCTGCTGTTATTAGACTTCTGAATGGACCTCTCAAATTTCAAATCTAATGGTGATCTTTCTTTCTGTGCACCTTCCTTGTAGCCGTAACTTTGTATTCCTCACTTTGTTTTATCACCCTACGATCTTTGTATGTTTTGATCTGCCTGTACTGCAGGCAAAACAAAACTTTTCACTGTACCTAGGTACATGTGACAATAGAAAATCAAATCAAATCAAATCTTTTGCATACTAAGACTGAACTGTAAAAAAAACCCCACAAGTTCTTATCTCTTTTACACCTGAAGCCATAGATCTAATTACTAATCTCATCGATTCATAATCGCATGTTAACCAGATGGTATTTATTTCCCACAGTACATACATCAGACATTGTTCTTACCCATCCATGGCCTCCCTCATCCTGATTGTGCTGCATCCTTGTCTCACCTTGACCTGGCTTTTTGCCATCTACTATTATCTATTTCACAACAAACACTTTGAACAGAATCTGCATTTATCCCACTCAACTTTAGCCCTTTCAGTATTTAACTGACGTGAAATGCTTCAGGAGTTTCTGAGGGCATTAAAGATGCCATAGAAAATTAGATCTTTTCTTTACAACAATAAAAAAGAACTGCTAAATTAAAGGAAAAGTATTGATTTTGATCTGCATTTGTCAACTTTCCCTGTAGAATGATTGATTTTGATGATATGTTTGCTATAATCCAGTATCAATGAAATGCCAGGGCAATGCTGCTCTCCCTTTATTCTCACATCAGCTAATATTGAGGAATATTCATTGTGCAGAAAGTCTGATTTCAGAATGAATTCCTGGCCTGTCCCGAATGTCATTCAAAAACTTTCAGCTTCCACCATGGGCAATTTGTTTAGACTGTTAGGGTGAGAACATCTTCCTGTATTGTGCTACCATGACAAAGGAGAAACTCACCTCCTCTATTAAATCAAATGACTCTTTGGTTTGAAGTCAACACTATGGCTTCATAATGGGATAGGAGTGGGGAAGATCACAGGGCAACACCCCAGAGTCAAAATATGTCTGGCAAAAAACTGTGCCAAACTTTGATGCGAGCTTCATATTGAACTGACTAGTGCAAAAGGCTCCTCACCTACTTAATGCTTTCTGTTAAAAAATCTCCAGTGTGACTGATGAATATAGCTCTTTGCCAAAAAGCATAGCCCGAGCTAACATTAGGTACATTGGTCCTTATAGCCTCCATTCCATTCTCTCATTGGTCCTTACAGGTACCCCATTGCATCATACCATTGGGCCCTTACAGGTTTCCCATTCCATACCATCACCAGCCCTAACAGGGTCCCCATTCTGTCCTGTCAATCAACCAAGCAGTAACTGTTTACAGTTTTGTGTGGTGCATTGCTATGAGGAGTTTGTTGGTCCATCTGAAATCAATTCTGTTTTATACTTTTTGAAGAATGTCATGTTTCCAACTGACCTTTGCTGCCTACACAATTGCTGAAATCCTCACAATCTTTCTATTTTCTTTGTGAGAGTATGTGGAATGACTGCTTTAGATGACGTGCTTGTTACAAAAATAACATTGGAGCTACACAATAAAAGGTCTTCTGTCTGTCTGGATTGTTGATGTCAGCAAATTTCACACAAAGATAACCCATTGAGTGCTGAATTGTCTTTGTAGTGTTGTTCCAAAGGCCTCCACACCATGATCTTATATTATGGTGTCGAGTTTTTAGGGAAATGGCTTCAGAGAGAGTGTGAAGACTATGGACAGTGGGGAGAAATGATTCAGAGATGCCTAGGTCAGATTGGCAAGGCAAGTAGTTTCCACATTCACCTCACATGTGAAAGGTCCCCAGTTCGATCCTGGGTGGGGACGTTTATTTGGCAGCACGGTGGCACAGTGGTTCGCACTGCTGCCTCACAGTGCCAGGGACTCAGGTTCAATTCCACCCTTGGGTGACTGTCTGTGTGGAGTTTGTACATTCTCCCCATGTCTGCGTGGGTTTCCTTCGGGTGCTCCGGTTTCCTCCCACAGTCCAAAGATGTGCAGGTTAGGTGGATTGGCCATGCTAATTTTCCTGTTGTGTTCAGGGATGTGTAGATTAGGTGGGTTATAGGGGGATGGGTCTGGGTGGGATGCTCCATAGGTCAGTGTAGACTTGTTGGGCCGAAGGGCCGGTTTCCTCACTAGGGATTCTATGATTGGGATGTCTGGTCAGCGGAGACGAATTGGACCAAAGAGTCTGTTCCCGTACTGTATGACTCTCTGACACCAGGGCAAAGAGGTTTTAGTTACAAGGAAAAGTTAAAGGAAGTTTTATTAGAAGAGCAAAGTCCAAGGGGAGGTCTGATTGAGGTGATTAAAATTATGAAGGGCTTTGATAAGGTTTTGTGGCAGGTCTGGGGAATGAGAGTTATTTGAGTTAGCTGAAGCAGGTTCAGGGGGGTGAATAATCTCCTTATGTACAAGGATTAGGTCTAAAACAGCCAAGAAAGAACAAGCACCACTAACAGTTCCTTACAATGTTCTTACAATGGGGCCAAAGTGGCTCAAAGCCGATCAGTTACGCTAGAAGGAAATAAGTAATAATGATCTGAATTTAAAGATTTCAGACACGGGATAGATGCTGCTTAAGGTGCAGCGGATCACTCTCCCATTTTCCTTCAAAATGGTATTGAGAAATATTTTACTCAGTTTAACATCCCAGCTGAAAGATGTGCACTGCAATGTGCAAAACCAGTTCTGAGTTCACGTTATTCTTTGAATGAAAGAATTGCTGTATTTTTGATCTCAGAGAACAAGTGTCCCCGAAAAGGTTAAACATTCCTTTCTTTACAGAGCAGTCTGCTGAGAAGTTCTGAGGAGTTTTGTAACTTAGTCAACAAGCAGAGTGAATGCGAGAAGGTTTTGCAATTTAAATATTGAAAACGACCTTTACAAGTTGCAACAGCTCAAATAAACAGAAAGGACGTGATTAAAATGTTGAAAGGTCCTGACTGAGTGAATACTTGGAGAAACTATTTCCTCCCAGTGGAAGAATGCAGAGGAACATCAGCGTCCAGTCTGAGCCAAGATATTCGGGCTCTCAAATAGGAAAGACCTTGTCACACAGAGAGTGGTGGAAACCAGGCACTCCAACCCCACATTCCCCGACAAAAGCTGTGAAGATGCAGTGTCCATTAGGCTGAGGGGAACAGAGTTCTGTGAGACAATGACAAATCACCAACTACATTAGGTGAATGACCAAAACAGCTTTGCTCAGGAGAGGCCTGTGACCATGTACACTACTGGACCAGCCTGGACAGTCAGGCAGAGAGTACCATCAGTTTCATAAACATTGCTGCATCCATCTCCCATGTAATGCAGGGTGTCAGATGCTGCATGTACAACCATTAAAGTCACCACAGAACAAACAGTGACCTTCATTAATTGTGAACTCCCATTCCATCAACATCTAACTCGTCCAAAGCCACTAAACATGTGGTCTCCAGTGTGCAAGGGAAGCAGACGCAATGCCTAAATACCAAGGCAGTCTTAAGTGCCTGAGCTTTTCCAGCTCACAAACACCTTCAGAACAGACTCTGCTAAAATAGAGTTCACAGTCACTCCATTCACAGGAATGCTGAGCTGGTTTCCCATTCCCTGAACAACACTAATGACCAAGAGGCATAACAAGCTCCTTTATACTTGTTATCCACAGAAGAATAACAGAAAGAATTAATAGGAGTAACCATATGGTAAATATAATGTATCTTGGATTTTAAAAAGGCCTTTAGGTGTGAGAAGCTACTACACAGTCCCACTCAGTAGAATGTCTGGAATCAGGAGACAAATAACTGAGTGGATACCAAGCTGGTTACAAAACACAAGGAGAGATTCAGGGTAGTCAGATTGTTAAAAGGTGGAAAATGATATTCCATAGGAATTGAAGCTGGACCTGTGAAAAGTTACAGCCCAGAAAGTGACCATTCAGCCAATGTATCTGTGCTGACCAAAAAGAACTAGCCAATTTCACAATTTCCAGCATCTGATCTATAACCTTGAGAGTTCCAGCACTTCAGGTGCAGATTCAAGCATCTGTTTAATACAGTTAGAGACAAAAAAACTGCAGATGCTAGAATCCAAGGTAGACAGACAGGAGGCTGGAAGAACACAGCAGGACAGGCAGCAAGGACTGCTCCTTTCCTCCAGATGCTGCTTGGCCTACTGTGTTCTTCCAGCGTCCTGTTTGTCTACTATCTGTTTAATACATTGAGGGTTTCTATGTCTACCATTAAACCAGACAACAAGTTCCACCTTAGAATCATAGAATCCCTACAGTGCAGATAGAGGTTATTCAACCTAGAAAGTCTGCACCGACCCTCTGAAGAGGATCCCACCCAATCCCCATAACCCTGCCCTGCCCATTTCTGATTGCTAATCAAACTAATCTGCACATCCCTGGACACCGGACTATATAGCTTGGCAAATCCACCTAACCTGCACACTTTTGGACTGTGGGAGGAAACTGATGCAGACATGGGAAGAATATGCAAACTCCACACAAACCGTCATTTGAGAGAGGAACCAAACCCAGGTCCCTGGTGCTGTGAGGCAGCAGTGCTAACCACTGAGCCACCCTTCTGGGTTAAAAGATTTTTTCTCATGTTCCTCTAATCCTTCCACCAATCACCTTAAATCTGTGCACCCAGGAACTGACCTCTTCATTAGAGGACATGTATACTCTATCTAGGCTCTCATAATTTTGTACACTTCAATTTAGTTACCTCTTGGCCTTTATTCCAGTGGAAACAACCCTAGCGTATCTGATCTTTACTCGTAGTTGCATATCACAGGACACAAATTCCACGGAACCGAGCTGCCCTACCTTATCTTAAATTCAATTCACTCACATTAACTTTACTTTGATTTACTTAACATTAACTTGATTTACAGACCTTCACTTAATAAATTTTACAACTATTGATAAACCTTACTAATACTGATAAATCAAATTAATGCTTAACACACTTTACAGGAAATTTTAGTTTAAAGCACCTTTCTCCCATGTGAACCTAATTTGCTGCTCAAACAGTTTATGTTTCACTCAAGCGGACTCTCCAGACTGTGCACCCCTTATTGACCTTGAAGTTTGTAAAACCTGTCTCTTATATTGAGCTCCTAATGATCACTTGCTAGTTTAACTTCCTGCTACCGCAGTCAACATCAATTGAACTAATTACTTTCAACTGATTGACAGATAACTGCCACTACCAGTTCCTTGATTATTAGACAAGGTTATTATTATTGGTGTTTCGCTTGGAACCAGGAATTATATTTCAGGTAGACAAATGGTAAATGTGAATAGGAACACACAACTGGCGATGCTCACACATCCACAGCCAGTTCTAGAGTGGACCCAAGCTCCACCCCTTCAGGTCACCCGATCAGCTCTCTTGAAGGACCAGCAAGGTACAAACACCCCTCCCCCATTATTTTAAAACTCCCATTAATAAACATATAGACAATAATCATAACTATTGTACAAGCATTGTGGCTAGCATATATACATCCTCAGGAATACATACAAAAAAAAATGGAGAAAAAAAATGACCCTCCTGTAGTTTACAGTGACATGATCTGTTTCTCAGGGGGGGGGTGAATTCTTGAATATTGTTTCCACGTCCCAGGAACTTTTCCCGTGTAGTCTCCCAGGAATTAGGAAGATCCTGTTGTTCCGCAAGCATGTCTCTCTCTGATTGGCTGTTGTTGGCCTGTGATGCTGCTGTTGTCCACTCCCTGGGTATGGCCAACCTTGGCTTGGAAACACATGATCCAGTTGACACACCTGGTCCCATCTGGACCGGCTCGGTATTCTGAGGGACATTTCCCACCACCCACCACCCCCCACCCCATTGGTGAGATGCAGCAACCAGCAGCAGTTACACATAACTCCTGCAGACCAGTTCATCCCTAGTCTGTACCATGTATGACCAAAGTCCTGTTTGAGCCACCACCACTGTTGGGTTCCATTTTTACCCAGATGTATAATTCCAGGTTAACACAGTCTGTTCTCTTTGTAATGCCTTTGACCATGAGGTGGCGCAGGATTTGCATGATCTCACTTACTCCTCAGTCTCAGAGTCCTCATTCGGCCACCAAAAATGGCTCCTGGCTATTTCTTTCATTCACACCACACTGGGGCGCAGTTGATGCACTAATTCCAGCACATTTCCTCTTAACAGGGGAGGGATAACAACCCTCATTCCCCACATTAAACACCTGTCTGATACGGAAAACTCCCACCTCCAAACAGGTAAGGACAGAACTCTGGGTGGTTTCCATGACATGTTCTCCCTCTCAGGACTAGGTCCACCACTTGGCTCAAAACTGGGTCATTCCGAATAGCATTCTTCATCTAGTTTGCTGACACCAGCATCTAGTCATCCTGGGAAAAGTACACAACTTCCAGGTTTCAGTCGGGAACATGTTTATTTCCCAGTGGTGGCAGCCTTGACAGGTCATCTGCATTGCTTGTCTGCCTGTCGGTATTTAATCTCACGAGTAGGCTGACACAGCCAGTGCCCACGTCTGCAGGTGTGCTGCTGTCATTGATGGTCTTTCTGTACACAGGCCAAAAATGGAGGTTAGCAACCTGTGGTCAATCAGCAGCATGAAGTGCCTGCCAGAAAGAAAATGGGTGAACATCTTAATGCCAAACACAATGCTCAATCCTTCTTTATCGACTTGAGCATAATTCTCCTCCATCTTCATTAGTGACCTCGAAGCCTTTCCTCTCCATTCACTAAGATGTGTGACAGTATACAGAGTCACAGATATACACAGCATGGAAACAGACCCTTCGGACCAACTCGTCCATGCAAACCAGATATCCTAAATTAATCAAATCCCATTTGCCAGCATTTGGCCCATATCCTGTTAAACCCTTCCTATTCATATACCCATCCAGATGCCTTTTAACTGTTGTACTTGTACGAGTCTTCACCACATGCTCTGACAGCTCATTCCATACATGCACCACCCTCTGCGTGAAAAAGTTGTCCCTTGAATGGCTTTTAAATCTTTTCCCTCTCACCTTTAACCCATACCCTCTAGTTTTGGACTCCCCCACCCTGGGGAAAAGACCTTGTCTATTTACCCTATCCATGCCCTTCATGATTTTATAAACTTCTATAAGGTAACCCCTCAGCCAACACTCCAGGGAAAATAGCCCCAGCCTATTCGGCCTCTTCCCATAGCTCAAACCCTCCAACCCTGGCAATATCCTTGTAAATCTTTTCTGAACCCTTTCCAGTTTTACAACATCCTTCCAATAGCAGGGGGACCAGAATTGCATGCAGTATTCCAAAAGTGGTCTAACCAATGTCCTGTACAGCTGCAACACGACATCCCAATTACTATACTCAATGCACTGACCAATAAAGGTAAGCGTGCCAACCGCCTTCTTCCTTATCCTATCTACCTGCGACTCCACTTTTAAGGAACTATGAACCTGCAGTCCAAGGTCTCTTTGATCAGCAAAACTCCCCAGGACCTTACCGTTAAGTTTATAAGTCCTGCCCTGCCTCATTCAGCGAGGCATCACATGTTGTCTGTAGTGGCAACTTGGGTCGAAATGCATTAACACTTTTGAGCTTTTTAAGCCTTGCTTCACCTCCCTCATGTTCCTGGGTCCATTTTCATGGCTGCCCTTTTCCCAGCAACCGATGTAGGTGTTTAGCACAGTTGCCAGATCAGACATGGACTTGCCATTGTAATTTACAAGTCCCAAGAATGATCTCAGTTGAGACACATTCCCTTTCTAGGGGCCTTCATAATAACCTCCACCTTCTTGGATGCCTTGTGTAGTCCCTATTAATTACATGGCCCAGATACTCAATGGAACCTTTAAACAATTCACGTTTCTCCCTTTTCACTTGTAGGCTCTGTTCCTGCAAGATTTTTAGAGTTCCTTTTCAATCTTTCAAATGCTGTTCAGAGGATCCAGTAACCAAAATATTATCCAAATAATACCGGACTCCAGACCACCCACTTAATATTTGACCCTCTTTGGAACACGGTCGGCGCTGACATGATGCCAAGAGGAAATCGCTTAGAGTGGTAAGGTCACCGTGGACTCCCAGATCGATAGGATAGTGAAGAAGGCATTTGGTATGCTTGTCTTTATTGGTCAGTGCATTGAGCATCCGTCTGTAGGTAAGTCTGCAATAGATCCATTTTTGAAAATTTCTTTTCCCCAGCCAGTCCACTGACTAGGTCTTCTGTGAGTGGCAGGGGTATTGATCTGCACAGAGTCTGTTGACTGTGACCTTAAAGTCACCACAAATCCTCATCACACCATCTGTTTTTAAGACTGGAACAATGGGGGTGGCCCATTCACCGGTGGTTACCGATTCCAATGCTCCCAGATTCACCAGCTGTTCCAGTTCCACCTTCACTTTAGACCGGATGGTGTGAGGTACCGGATGCACATTTCAGTCTCCCTGGACAAGCCTCTGGCTTCAGCTGTAATTTCCCCCAGGGTTCCTTTGAAGACATCTTCATAGTTGTCCAGTATCTCTCGCAAACTCATGTTTGAGTCCACCAACCTAATAATCACACCCCAGTTGGACCTTAACTTTTGTCACCAGGAGCATCCAAATAATGCAGTATATTCACCATTTACTACATGAAGTGGCATTCTGCACATTGGTTTCTTAACTGTGCTTTCACCAATAAATAGCCCTTCAGTGGCACTACCTGTTCTGTGTATGTCCGTAATACAATTTTGGCACACTTCAATCGTAGTGCCCTCAACATTTCCCAATTCAGGAATCAGGGACACTGCCGCGCCTGTAGCCACTTCCATTTTCACTGTCTTCCACTCTACTTTGGGAAGAATCCAGAACACACAGGATATTTAACAAAACCTCTGCTGACTCTGGGCCTTCTGCTTGGTCCACGGACCCAGCTGACTCCCTGTTTACTGCCTTACTGGCGCATGTACTTTATACCTTGTCCCTTAGGGTTGTTTCTTTCTGACTCCACTTCTCTTGTTTGGATTTAAACCATCAATATGACCCACTCACTTACACCTGTGGCACCAGACTTCTCGAGTCCAACACATTGCCTTCTTGTGACCAGTCTTACCACAGTGGCGGCATTCTATAATTGGTACCACTCTCTGCCAAGTTTCCACTACTTGATGCATTCGGGTGTCATCAGCCAACTATATCGATACACTGGCAGCGAACTCCATTGAGGTAGCAATTTCAAAACCTGCCTTGGAATCTAAGTCTCTCTTTGCTCATAGCCTCCGTTGGACAGCTTCATGTCTTGCTCCCAATGGTATTTAAGAAAACTGGTATCATGATGTGCTCAGCCACTTTGTTTACCTTTAAGAGAGTATTAAAGCATTCCCTTGTACAGGATCCAATTTTCTGACTCTTCATCAAATGGTCCCATCGCCTCAACTGGTCCACCATTTTGTTTTCCCTCCATTTGAGTCTACTATCTGGTTGCAGCATGAGTCCCCTCGGTGAAAGTTTCAGTAGCTCCTAGGTGTATATTCTCTTCTTCAGCCATCAGCCTGAGACCCCTTGCGAAGTCACTCTTGGCCCACTCCCCAGTGGCCCAATTCCTTCATGATTGCTTCCCTTGATGTTACCTCCGTAATCCTGCACTGTTCCCAAAGTCCAGATGACATCTCTGGACAAACAGAAAATCACATTTGCTCACTTTGTGGGTCAGATCCCATTCTCATCGCCAGGTGTTATGTTGGTGCTTCCTTTGGGACCAGGAATTATATACCAGATGGACTATTGTTGCTGAAGAACTAGCACAGTGACTAATATAATGGAATGAACAGCCTCCTTCTGTGTTTTTATTTCAGTAAGATGCTGAATCAAAACTCGTAATATTCTCAGGTTTAATCTTGTGTTTTCTTCTGGATGAAAATACTATGCTTCTATATCGCATAAAATATTGGTCTAAAACATAAATGTTCACTGTATGGGCATTTTGTAAAGTATTGTCTCGAGTTACTTGCCCTCTGCAGAATTGTCTTCACATCATGAAGGAAGTCTCCCCATTAATCAGTTCTTGACTGTGTTTTAACTCATTACTCAAATGGAGAGCAGCATAAATCATTGAATCAGGTTAAAAGACTACTTGGGGGCTTTTGTGTTATAGTGGCAGCATCACTACCTCTGAGCCAGCAGATCTAGGTTCAAGTTCCACCTGCTCCAGATGTGAGTCATGAAACATCTGAGCAGGTTGCTTCACACAACTGAAAGACTATTAGGAAATTGAAAAGTTAACTCCAGCTGCACAGGAGCTGTGAAACTTTCATCATATTGTTTGTGGCGTCTGTAAGCTGGGCTCAGTTTTCAAAAGATGCTTAAAATTTGAAACATGGGATTTGAAGCTATTAGCAGAGCAGAATCTATAAACAGAATTATGCATTTAACCTTGACAAGATGTTTGCTCTATTTGCCTGGAAATCCATCTGCTCCAAAAGCAGATTAAATAGTTTCTTTGTGGGATTTTGCAGTGCACACAGTCGCTGCTGCACTTTACAATGGGGGTGGCAATTCAGAAGTAATTCATTGGTGTTCTAATGATTTGAGATCTCTTCAGGAAATGAAAGGAGTTTCATAAATGCACATGTTTCTTTCTCTCTTTTCTTCCTCACTAGTTCAATGTCGGCATCCTGTAACAGAGAAGGCTCTTACTGATACTGGGTTATTAGAGTCAGAGTAGGTTATTAGAAACAGACTGGGTAACATAGTAGCGTGGATAGAAGGTTGGCTGGCTGGCAATGAACAGAGATAATGCATAAATGGATCTTTTACTGACAGGCAGGATGTGATAAGCCTGGTCACGCAGTTTCTTACAGGGGCCTCTGCTTCTTACAGTTTAGATCAATGACTTAGATATGACAATTAGATATAGGAGAAGAATTAGGCCATTTGGCCCATTCAGTCTGTTCCACCATTGGCTGATGTTGTTTGTCAACCTCATTCTCCGGCCTTGAACTTCTTACTAGTAAGGGGAGCAAGGCATGCTAGCTAAATAATCAGATGACACAAAGAAAGTTAGGAAAGCATGTTGTGAAGAGGACACCGAGGAATGCAGATAGAGACAAGTTGTGAGACACCAGGTCGTGTCTCACAAACCTCATTGAGTTTTTTGAGAAGGTGACCAAGCATGTGGATGAGGGTAGGGCAGTTGACGTGGTGTACACGGACTTCAGTAAAGCCTTTGATAAGGTTCCACATGGTAGGCTATTGGAGAAAATGCGGAGGCATGGGATTGAGGGAGATTTAGCAGTTTGGATTAGAAACTGGCTTTCTGAAAGAAGGCAAAGAGTGGTGGTTGATGGAAAATATTCAGCCTGGAGTCCGGTTACTAGTGGTGTGCCACAAGGATCTGTTTTGGGACCACTGCTATTTGTCATTTTTATAAATGACTTGGACGCAGACATAGGTGGATGGGTTAGTAAGTTTGCAGATGACACTAAAGTCGGTGGAGTGGTGGACAGTGTGGAAGAATGTTGCAGGTTGCAGGGAGACTTGGATAAACTGCAGAATTGGGCTGAAAGGTGGCAAATGGAGTTCGATGCAGATAAATGTGAGGTGATGCACTTCGGGAAGAATAATAGGAAGGCAGAATACTGGGTCAATGGAAAGATTCTTGGTAGTGTGGATGTGCAGAGGGATCTTGGTGTCCAGGTACATAGATCCCTGAAAGTTGCCACCCAGGTTGATAGTGCTGTTAAGAAGGCATACGGTGTGTTAGGTTTCATTGGTAGAGGGATTGAGTTCCAGAGCCGTGATGTCATGCTGCAACTGTACAAAACGCTAGTGCGGCCTCACTTGGAATATTGCGTACAGTTCTGGTCGCCCCATTACAGGAAGGATGTGGAAGCATTGGAAAAGGTGCAGAGGAGATTTACCAGGATGTTGCCTGGTCTGAAGTGAAGGTCTTATGAGGAAAGACTGAGGGACTTGGGTCTGTTCTCATTGGAGAGAAGAAGGCTAAGAGGGGATTTAATAGAGACCTACAAAATGATCAGAGGATTAGATAGAGTGGACAGTGAGAGTCTTTTTCCTGGGATGATGACGTCGGCTAGTACGCGGGGGCATAGCTGCAAATTGAGGGGTGATAGATTTAAGACAGATGTCAGAGGCAGGTTCTTTGCTCAGAGAGTGGTAAGGGCGTGGAATGCCCTGCCTGCCAATGTAGTTAACTCAGCCACATTAGGGGCATTTAAACAGTCCTTGGATAAGCATATGGATGATGATGGGATAGTGTAGGGGGATGGGCTTAGATTAGTTCACAGGGCGGCGCAACATTGAGGGCCGAAGGGCCTGTTCTGCACTGTATTGTTCTATGTTCTATGTTCTATGTGATAAGACCAAAATCTGGCAGAGTGAGTATAATGTGGGAAAATGTAAAGTTGTTCACTTTAACAGGAAGAATGAAAAAGCAGAGTATGAATTAAACATTGAAACATTATAGAATTTCAAGGTGCAGAGAGATCAAGGTTTTCTAGTATGAGGAACAGTTATAAAAAGTTATTATGGGGTACAACAAGTGATTGAGATCACGAATGGAATACCATCTTTTATTTCAAGAGGAATTGAATATAAGGGCGAGGATGTTATGCTTCAGTCATTTAGGGCATTGATGAGGTTGTATCTCAAATACTGTGTGCAGTTTTGGTCTCCTTACTTAAAGAACAATGTCAATGCATTGAAGGCAGTTCAGAGATTTACTCACGTGATATCTGCAAGAAGTGGGTTATCTGATAAGGACAGGTTGCACAGGCTGATCTTGTTTCTACTGCAGTTTAGAAGAGTGAGGGGTAATTGATCGAACTGTATAAGGTCATGAATAATCTTGACAAGGTGGACATGGAAAGGATGCTTCCCATTGTGGATCAGTCCAGAACTAGGAGACACATTTAAAATTAGGAATTGCCTTTTTGGGGCAGAGGTGAGGGGATTTTCTTTTCTCTCTCAGGCGACTGACTTTGGAACTCTCTGCTTCAGAAGGCATTGGAAATGGGGTCATCAAATATACATTAGGTGGTAGATCAAGCCTTGTTAGGCAAGGGAATCAAAGGTTGTTGGGGTATTTGTGAAGGTGTAATTTGAAACATGAATAGATCTTCCATTATTTTATTAAATGACATAGGCATGAGGGGCTGAATGGTCTACTTCTGTTCCTACTTTGAAAGTTTGCAGATTATATTAATAGATCTGAAACTGAACATTAGTCTCAGTGACAACTATGACAATGATAACTGATTGTTGTGAGAAAACTATCTGGTTCACTAAAGCTCTATAGGTGGGAAATCTATTGTTCCTTACCTGGTATGAACTACATTTGACTCCAGACTCAGAGCAATGTGATTGATTCAACTTTAAATGGTTGAGAAAGCCACCCCATTCAAAGACTATTAAGGAAGGCAACAAATGCTGCCTTGCCAATGATGCCAACCTCCCAGGAAAGAAAAATAAAGTGTAGAATGGGTCTATAATGTTATATCCTTATATCTACTTCCAGTATACAATGAGTCTATAGAATTACACATATATCTTCGCTTGAGTTATTGTATTAATTCTTTCATGTTGTAACCTTAACTCACCTCCCAGGATAGAATGAGGCCTTAGAGATAAAAGGTACTGCAGATGCTGGAGAATCCGAGATAACAAGGTGTGGGGCTGGATGAACACAGCAGGCCAAGCAGCATCAGAGGAGCAGGAAAGCTTGACGTTTCGGGCCTAGACCCTTCATCAGAAATGGAGGAGGGGAAGAGGGTTCTGAAATAAATAGGGAGAGGAGGGGAGGCGGATAGAAGATGGATAGAGGAAAGGATAAGTGGAGAGGAGGCAGACAAGTCGAAGAGGCGGGGATGGAGCCAGTAAAGGTGAGTGTAGGTGGGGGGGGAGGGAGGAGATAGGTCTGTCCAGGGAGGACGGACAGGTCAAGAGGGCGGGATGAGGTTAGTAGATAGGAGATGGGGGTGGGGCTTGAGGTGGGAGGAGGGGATAGGTGAGAGGAAGGATGGGTTAGGGAGGCGGAGATGAGCTGGACTGGTTTTGGAATGCGGTTGGGGGAGGGGATTGTGTTATAACGACGCTGTATATTTAATATTTGAATTGAGGATGTAACTTTTCAAGAAATGTGGAAAATGGATTAATTTCAGAATTTGTGGAAATATCTGGAGCAGTTTCTTCAAAAGAGGTCTTTGAAATGACATTTTGTCATTGGAATTTTTTTTACAAATGTCTTCATAGAAATCACATGACAGATGATAACTGCTTGTTTTAGTCAAGACCTTCAGATGCGAATGTTTGAACAGTGATTGGTTTGGGTTTGTTCTGGTCTTCAGTGGGGAAAAGGCTTGCCAAGGTGATCAGCTCGTTTTTCGGGATGTGAGGTCAAGGTGAAATTTCTTCATTCTTCTGGATAAGTGACTGAGAGAATCACTTAATGTTGTATTTCCTGAGCAAGCTACATCTGCCAAGACTTCACAGACAACTGCGTGTGTTTAATGGCATGTTCACAGGTACCAGTCCGCTGGATCAGAAGGCGATATGAACTTTTCACATCTGAAGTTTTTCCTCTTCAAAGATTAAAACGCATTGGCCAAAGTGTTCTTGTCCAAAAAGGTAAACTTTGCAGAGAAGTCCATTTTTATTTTACGGTTTCCCTGATGTGTGTTTGCGAGGGTGTTTTATGTATTTTGGGGGATAAGTATTTATACGGCATATTAAACACTTTACATGTTGGCTCGTTTTGCATTTTCATTGAATGCATTTTGCTTTACAATAAATTAATAATCTTACATTTATTAAAAGAACCTGAGTTATCGATGTTTTTATTTTAAACTTAATATTGATATTTAATTGGCCATCTTGGTAATTGCAATAAAATGTTATCATTGTATTTTTTGGACACAAGAGTAGTGAGCCGAAAGCAAGAGGTTATGTTTCCAGCTTTGATCATAACAACAGTGTTCTCATCCTATTATCAGACTCAGTACAGAGGGGACTCTATGGTGTTATAACCCTGTCCCCAGTCCCAGTACAGAGGGACTCTATGGTGTTATAACCCTGTCTCCAGTCCCAGTACAGTGCTATAACACTACCTGCAATCTACAGAGACTCAATGGCAGAAACTGATTATCAAGATGTTACAGTCGCCATGGTACACAATACAGGGTTGATTTTGGGAATGGACCACTAATCTATCTCTATGTGTGGCGATTTTTAGGACAAGTGGTAACATTTTGCTTGTTTCAGCACAGCAAGTTGTTTACAGTAATGATACACCTTTCTGTAGCAAACCCCCTAGAGTCTGTCACATTCATAACCTGAATTCTCATAGTTGGGGAAGTACGATGATCCCTGGCACCCGTTTCCTGGGCTCTCCAGCCCGGAGTTGGGGCTGTCCCTCAGCACATCTGCTTCACGTTCCAGGCCCCTCTCTGAACACCCCTTGATCCGTTTGAGCTTCACGTTGTCCTTGTCACTAACACAAAATAGGAGTGTCATGACATCCCGGCGGAACTTGGAGTTCATTCCAAAGTAGATGATGGGATTGTAGAAGCTGGCAGACTTGGCAAAGAGGCTGGCGAGCAGGCTGGTAAGCTTTGGGACTTGGTGCCCACTCGCTGACCACATGGAGATCACTGCGTATGGTGACCAGGCAATAATGAATGCAGTGCAGATCACCATTGAAACCTGGAAATGGTGAAATGGGGGTGAGGTTAAGGAAGTGCAGACACAGTTTGCCATCAATATCATTATTCCTTAACTTAGCTTGAACTGAACAGCACATTCATGGGGGCATGCTGTCCCCATTCACCGTTAAGCACTCAGCACCATCCTGGCTTGGCTAATATATATCGAGTAATGTTTGTGTCATACAAATGCCAGGCAATGACCAACTCCAACAAGAGAGAATCTATCCAACGCTTCTTGACCTTCAGTTGCATTACCATCAGTGAATCTGCTACTCTCCATATCGTGGGGGCTTGCCATTGCCCAGAAACTGGTGTCACTCTCCCCCAGTCTGGTATCTTACACCCCCAGGCTAGAGTCACTCTCCCCCAAGCCCAGTGTTACACTCCCCCCCGCCCAGTGTTACACTACTCCCAGCCCAGTGTCACACTCCCCCCAGCCCAGTGTCACACTCCCCCCAGCCCAGTGTTACACTACTCCCAGCCCAGTGTCACTCTTCCCCCAGCCCAGAGTCACACTCCCCACAGCCCATTGTCACTCTCCTCCCCAGCCCAGCGTCACTCTCCCCCCCAGCCCAGTGTCACTCTCACCACAGCCCAGCGTTACTCTCCCCCCAACCCTGTGTCACTCCACCCCCAGCCCTGTGTCACTCCACCCCAGTGTCACTCTCACCAGTGAGAAATAGGTATTTGTTTTTCCATGTATTTAAACTGAACCCGAACTCCAGGCCTTGGTGTCAGAAAGCTCACCCGGGTTACATCCCTCTCCAGTTTCCTTTGGCGGTCTCCCTGGACCTCTGCTCCTGCCAGCGCCCGGTTTGACTTGACAGTGTTGATGATGGATATATACGAGAAGAGCATGATGGACATTGGCAGGAAGAAGCAACAGACAAAGATGGAAACAATGTAGGATTTGTAGACAGTGGAGAACACTGCTTTGCCCCAGTCAATCTCACATGTCCCATACATCTGGTCTGCGCCAAAGGACAAGAGAAGACAGAGAAAAACAGTTAGAAAGAGAGCTTGGAAAAGGATAAAAATAAAAAGATGGGCAAACCAATAAAGGAGACAATAAAGTAAAGTTAATGGAAGAGAAAATTGTGGAAAAGTAATGGAAAAGGTTAAGACAGGAAATAAATTGAGGAGACCTGTTGGATGAAGCTAGAGAATAAGATAGAGAGAGAGAGATAGAGAGAGACAAACAGGTAAAAGAGAGATGGGGAAAGTGAATGAAATGTAGACAGACTGAGAGAAAGCACAAAAGAGAGAACTACAGACAGCAAGAACTTGCACTCTTGCTCACTAATGCCCTTCACAACCTCAGAATATCCCAGAGTATTTTATAACTAATTGACCACTTTTCCAAATTGGAGTCACGATTGCAATACATGGAATGTGGCAACCTATTTTCACACAGCTAGTTTCCATAAATTGGAAACTGATAATAACCAGATCTGTTATTTATTTTTAGTGAGACAGACAAGGAGTTGAGAAGACAAATCAGAATTGAGACACCAGCACAGTGCTAAGGGAGTGCCACACTGTCTTTCAGATGAGATATTTAAGCAAGGCTCTGCCTTTGCTCACGGGAGGATATGAAGATCTCACAGCAGTATTTTGAAGAAGAGCAGCAGAGCTCTCTCTCGATGTCCTGACTGAGAGTTATCCCTCAATCAACATCACCAAAGCATATTATCTGGTCATTGCAGCTTGCTGTGACTTCATTTCAAATGGACTTTGTTGGATGTCCTGTGGTCACAAGGGGTGCTAGAGATAAGCAAGTTTTACTTTTTACACGATGCCAGCTTTTTTTTTAAGCTGATCTAAGTTCTTCAAACCCACCATGGTGGGATTTGAATTCATATTATCACCAGATAATAGCCCAAACCTGCTTGTTTTTGTGGGCCTTAGTTTAGCATCTCATCTGAAGTACAGCTCCTCTAACAGTGCAGCACTCCCTCAGTATGGCACAAGTATGTTCATTCTGATTTTAGTTCTCAAGTCTTAGATTTTTTCACTAAAGAAAAGCTGATCTGGTCATTATCACTGTAAAAATTGCTGCCTGTGAGTCAGTTATCAAATTTCATTCCAATCTATGTGCTCAGCTGGAAGCTAAATAACTAGATTCTATTGTCTCGTCAATACTGTAATGTAAAATGTTAGCAAAGTGACAGCCATCTTCTGCCTCTAAACGTCTGCCATTGGTCACCCAGAAGGGCCAGTATCGCCTTCCCATGGCCAATCAGAAAGCAAATACATTCTTCCTGAGTTGATTGGGAGATTTTTTTCTAACTATCAAGGAGACCTTTCTCGTACCTCAGATATTTTATATCTAACAAATTACCCAAAGCGTTTCATTTTTATAAACACAATGTTTTAATGTTTTTTTCATCCCTCAATTTTCTTGCTGATAACAGAGTCCTGGAGATTGTTTAATTCCAGGAGTGTCCAAGGCAAACGTGAAGGGTTGGCAACTCTGTCTCAATTCTCTAGGTCAGTGAGAAACATGACTGCCCCAGCTGTGTAACTGTGATTCTCCTGTGCGACTATGACTCCTCTGTGTAACTGTTTCTCCTGTGTGATTGTAACTCTCCTGTGTAACTGTAACTCAACAGTACAGCTATGATTCTCCCGTGTGATTCTAACCCTCCTACATGACTGTGATTCTCCTGTGTGACTCTGACTCTCCAGTACCAATGACAACTGTAACTCAACTGTACAACTGTGACTCTCCTGTGCAACTGTGACTCACCTTTGTAACTTCCCCATCCAAACAAAGGGGATGCTGACCAGAAGAGAGCAGTGGCCCATATCAGTGTCATCAACAGGTTTATGTTCTGTCTGTTAATATAGTGAGCTGCAGAAACATCATAGCAAGCATTAGGCCAAGGCCTAGGACAGCAACACCATTTGTAATTTGATTGTAGGTATTAGTTGGGTAACAGTGTTCCATCTTCAGTCCAGTGATTCAGATGCTAATTTGTCTCTGGAGCATTATAACCGGCTGTAGGGGATTCCAAACAGAAGGTCAGCTAGAAAATCTGCTCCTCAAGCCTCTCTCCTGTGGACTGTGTGAGGGAAGTATCCTGAATGTCTTAGTCAGTTATTACCTTTCATCCTGTTCCTACTATCTGACCTTGTTCTATATTTGCTGACTTATCCCTCAGCCTCATTAGAGCCCTTGTCTCAGGTCTGGCCTCCTTTCCCCCTCCCTCCCTTTCCATTCTTCATCCCCTTCCCTCCTCCCTCATTCCCTCCCACCCTCATTAAACACTACCAATCCCCATTCCCCTCCCATATCAACACCTTCTCCTCCCCATTACCCTCCCCCTCAACACTCCTCTCACCCTTACTTGTCCCCTCATCAACCCCCACCTCTCCCATTCCCCTCCACTCTCATCAAACACTTGTCACCCCATTCGCCCACCCCTCTTCCTCCCTTCAACAATCCTCCCCCACTCACTCACCCTTTCTCTCACAAACCACACCACCCCATTCCCATTCATCGTGTTTCCCCCTTTGCCCTGTCAACTTTCTCTCTCTTCCCCATCACATGTATAATAGAATGTATAACAGGGACGCAGTGTTTAATTATTTAATATTATTTAATATTAATAATAATTATTTAAAATGCCCAGTCCAATATGAGACACAGTGAGAAAGTAAGGACTCCTTAAAAATATAGCTGCTAATGGTCAGGAGCTGTAAAGACCGGGACAATGAAAACTCAGGCAGGAATTTACAAAGCTTGAGAGCCCACACTATATGGGAGGTAGTGGTGTCATGCTAATCTCACTGGGCTAGTAATCCAGAACGTCAGACTAAGGCTCTGGTAGGTGGTGAAATTTGAAGTTAAAAACTTACCAAACTGTCAATTGTTGTAAAAACCCATCTGCTTCACTGTGTCTTTAAGGGAAGGAAATCTATCATCTTTACCTGCTCTGGCCTACATGTGACTCCAGACCACAGCAATGTGATTGACTGGGCAATTAGGGACAGACATTAAATGCTTGCCTATCTAATGCTGCCCAAACCCTATATGCTAATAAAGAAAAGGCAGTTTACATTTATAACAAAAATTTTTCTTTCAAAGCCAAATTCCTCGACATGAATAGGGGGAATTTGAGTTAGAGATGCTACACTCACCCTTCTTTCCAGTGTTTGGGTTACCATTAGCAACCCAGGGCTGAGGAATGTACCTTTAACAGTGTGGAAACAAAACTACATTTACCTTTGTATGGGTGACAGCCTTTAATATATCTTATGATGCTGATCACAGTGAGGGTGTTAATACTGGACAGACCAAAGAGCAGTGTGAGAAAACCATCAATCTGAAAAGACAAGACTCACAATTAATGAGATCTCAATATTACCCGTTACTGATGGTGAAGATTAACAATATCCTCAGGGAAAGAGTCACAGTCCTGATCTAGGGGATCAAGGTGAATGGACATGACTAGTCACAGAATACACAGAGAAAAGAAGCTTGTGTTTTTGTTGTCCATTTCACAACCTCAGGAAATGTTGTGGTGTCTTACAGCCAATGAAGTACTTTGTGTGTATATATATATATAAAAATATATATATACATATATATATTTACTATTAGAATGTAGAAAATATAGTGGCCAATTTGAGCCCAGCAAGCTCCCAAAAGAACAGCAATTTCATTGCTTCCTGTTTTAGGCAAGAACATTGACAAGGACACAGAAGAGAATATTTTCAGAGATAGTAGGAACTGCAGATGCTGGAGAATCTGAGATAACAAGGTGTGGAGCTGGATGAACACAGCAGGCCAAGCAGCATCAGAGGAGCAGGAAGGATGACGTTTCAGTATTTTCACTCTGTTTTAAATAGTGACATGGTATTTCTACATCCAGCTGAAAACATAGAGAGGATATTGGTATTGTATCATAAAGTGATGCCTTTGACAGTGTAGAACCCCTTCAGTACAGCACTGCAGCGTCAGTCTAGATTTTATACTCCCTGGAGTGGGACTTGAACTTGTGATCTTAATGCTCAGTATTGAGAGTTCTACAATGGGAGGATGCTCACAAAGAAACTACAGTCAGACTGCCTTGTTATTGCGCCTTACCTGACAGGTCCATATTGATGTAATCAGAAACCCATCATCTCGAAATACATTGAAAATCTCTATGATCCCACGGGAGTATCCAAACAGAGAGATACTGGCATCTGATACAGCCAGGTTAAAGGTTAAATAATCCGTTGCCTGTAGTGTTGCTCTCTGCCTGCACAGCACAAATATCACCATGCTGTTTCCAAACCAGGAGAACCAGCCTAGGGAAGAAACACAGAGAAAGTGGAGCACCAAGTCTCATCTTGAACACTCGCTACCAAACTCAAGGAGAGACTGACCAGGAGGGGAGTGTGAGAGAAGCATTTTTTTCACTACAAGATGACCCGTCTCTGTATAGAACATCCCACTTTACAACAGGCTAAGGTTAAACAAGGCTGCAGCTCCTTTTCCTTAAAAAGAGAAGACTGAGGCATGGCCTGGTAGAAATTTTCACAGTTAGGATGGAAGTAGAGATGATTCCACTCATTAATGAATACAAAATTAGTCATCATGAATACAAACTAACCACCAATAGATCCAGCAGGGAATGCAGGTGGAACCTCTCTTCCCCAGAGAATGGTTGCAATCACCAGTCAGAGTGGTTGAAGGGAACAGCATGGATGCATTTCTAGGGTAAGCATGATAAACATACAAGGGAGAAAGGAATAGCAAGTTACATTAACGGAGTTAGATGAAGAGGAGTGGGAGGAACCATCTGTGGTGTACAGTTTAACCTCTTGAATGGACCAGTGAGGATGAAAGAAATGTTTCCATGCTGTACATTCTGTGTACCATGTGTGATTTGATGTAATCTGTACAATTCTATATACATCTTATACAATGTCTGTAATGTATGTGATTTAATGTAGGGTATGAATCAATTCTACATACCGAGAGTTAGCAGGTAGATGCCAATTACAGTCTCCCCGTGTTCTGAGACAACGGTCTCCTTTGGATAGAAGCTGCTGTTCTGGTTCCTCCACGGACTATTGAACAGGCTACGAAAAGCCATCCTTCCAAGGCCTGTCACCCAATCTCCACATTGAACAGGTAAGGGGCCTACAGCTGACTACCCACCATAGTGCAGGAGAGATTCACTGAGCTCCACTCGAATGAACAGGGCAGTCCAAGTACAAGATTGTGAAGGAGAGTGATGTATTTCAGCAAACCAATCCCATGGCTCGATCTTACTTCTTAATCCAGCCTAAGAGCAGCTTTAGAGCTAACCTGCAGATTGACGTCAGCCCATTTAATCTCTCCTTAGGAGAGTTAGTTTGGGGGAAGACGCAGACCAATTTGCCTATGATCATGGTAATGTTGAGGAGATTTCCTTGCAACAAAGGCAGGGACTACATGAATGATTAGGGTCAGAGTGACCCACTGGAATCTTTTCTATCAAAGACAAATTTCACAAACTTTTAATCTCTTGACATACCCAGGATTTGTTTTTGGTTTTTTCCCTTCCCCAAAGAGATGTCATAGTTTTAGATTGGTATTACATGTATAGCGATGGAGATTGCATGTTTGCCATGTAAGTGTACATACCTTACTATAAATAAAGGAAAAATTACACTTCATACTGCATTTGAGTGAAACAGAATTTACAATAAAGAGAACATCTGTTACAATTTCAAATTCATTCACTGTCAATGAAATACCTTTGATCCCAAACCAAAAACATATTATCCTTCATCATTGTTATATCACTGCTCTACTTCCTATCTCTTCCAGCCCTACAGCCCTCTAAGAACTCTGTGTTCCTCCAATTCTGGCTTCTTTACATATTCCCCACTTACATCGCCTCATTGTTGGCATTGACACCTTCAGCTGTTTAGATTTTCACATTTCTGATTCTATGCACTTTTGCCTCTCACCTTCTCCTCACTCCATTACCCACTGGTAAAGTCATTGGGAACTGGGGGGAACTATCCATTGGCTGAGGTCATCACTTATCACAGACGAACAGTTTTGTAGCTGTTGGAGGCCAAGTAGCACAGTCCCAGGCTATTAATGTAGAAGGTCCTCAAGGCAGCATCCTAAGCTCAATCCACCTTCAACTGCATTGACTTCCCTGACAATCTGAAGAGGGGCTCTTCAATCTGATGCAGTCACTCCCTGCTCTTCTTCTGAACCCCAATGCAACATGGGAGACTGTTCCCAGTGCTGATATGCTTCTCCAGCTCCTGGTGGGTGAGAGGTTTCAGGCCTATCTCATCATCAGCCTGACTTTAAACAATGCTAACTCTCAACATCATTAGATTGCTAACTCATCACCTCATGTCTCCAACCATACTGCCCTCACCGATTGCCACCATTGGTTACTAGTCAGCCACAGGCCTTCACTGGTGTAGAGTGGTCCACTCTCTATTACCTAAATGGAAAGATTCTTGACTGTCAGGAAAGCAGATGTTATTTCCACAAAGTGATTTTTAAATTATAACTAGTAAACAAAAATGTTTCAAGAATTTTTTTTAAAATGCGCAGATGCCTGGGTTTTCCACTCGTTTAGTAGCGTCCAAGAAATTAAGTGATAATCCTTTCGGACTTCAGGACAATCCTGGAGAATTGGCAACCTTACCACAACAGATAGACTTGATCTATGTTTCAAAGTGAATGAGGCCCATTTTGACTCCCCACTTGAGGCAAGAATGAGATGGTATTGGTTTTAAAATGGGCATCTTAAGAGGCCCAAAAGAGGCAGCATAGAGGTGCCACTTTGAAAGGAATCTATCACTGGGTGCCCAACATGCCTTCTTTCCTGCATCAGGCAGAAGGCCCCTTTAAATGTGGGAGTTGTGGCCCTGCGACCTTTGCACTTTACCCTTCCACTTACAGTCCAGTTTTGTCCCAGAGTCTCCAGAAATGAAAGCTTCATCTCCTGGGTACGCTGCTGCCAGCATAAAACCCGGCTGGAAAATCATGAGATTATTTAAAGGAATGGCTTTTCTATACTTTTACATTGAACATTTTTGAGAATAGTTATAAAAAATATTGGAAATGGTACTGATTGTGGGTGGGGAAGCCACTTGGGCAATCAATGTGTTTTGCGGGTGTGTGTGTGTGTGTGTGTGTGTAAGGAACCTGGCAGGGTCAGTGGGAGGCAATCCCTGTGAGGGTGAGTAAACAGGGGGAGGGGTTTAATCACTTTGACAGAATTAGCTGGAACAGATGGAAACATTACTGCAGGTACTTCTGATCTCCCCGGCTGTATAATCTGGATTACAATACAATATAAAGAGCTGTACGACCAGCCAAAGCTGCCGGGAGCCTTTAGTTCAGTCTTATCAAGGAGCAGTGGAAATTTAAAGGGAAACATTTCATACCACAGCACATCCATAATCCCACATTAAAATCCCAGTGATAAGAATGAACATGTTAGGATTTGATCTTCCAAAGAGAGGTCAACACCTCTCATAAATACACAGAATTCACGTAGCTCAAAACTAACAAGATTGGGCCAATCCTTTTTTATTCAGCATCTTCCTGGTCGTATTGAACTCTCTGGCAATTTACATTTCCATAGCACCATTGATGACCTCAGGATATTCTAAAGTGCTCGAAAGCCAATAATTTATTTATTGAAGATTGAGGAAAGACTACAGAAAGCTGCAGCACAGAGGGACTTGGGAATCCTTGTGCATAAATGACAAAAAGCTAGCATACAGGTTCGGCAGGTAATAGGGAAGGCAAGTGTAAGGTTGGCCATAATTTCAAAAGAAATAGAGAACAAAAATAGGGAAAAGTCTTGCTTAAAGTATTCTATACTAGCTAGGCCACAAGTGGAACTCTGCGACCAGTTTTTGTCCCCTTTTCCAAGGAAGGATGTACTGGCATTGAAGGCTGTCTAGAGAAGATTCACTAGTCTGATCTTTGGTACAGAGGGACTATCTTATGAGGAGAGTTTGAGTAAGTTGGATCTGTACTTGTTGGAATTTAGAAGAATGAGAGGCAACCTTATTGAAATATACTAGATTCTTATGGGATTTGATAGGGTAGATGTGGAATGGTAGTTTCCCTTGCAAGGGAGTCTAGACCACAGGTCATAATCTTAGAGTAAGGGGTCATCCATTTAAAATGGAGATGAGGAGGAATTTTTCTTTTGGATGGTTATGAATCTGTGGAGTTCATTACCACAGAGGGCTGTCAAGTCTTGGTTGTTAAGTATGTTCAAGGCTGAGATAGACAGATTTTTAATCAGTAAGAGAATCAAAGGCTATGGGAAAAAGACAAAAAAGTGGAGGTGCGGGTTATCAGATCAGTTCTGATCTCATTGAATGGCAGAGCAGATTCGATGGGCTGAATGGCCTACTGTGCTCCTACATCCTACTGTCCTATGGAAGTGAAGTTACTGCTGTTCTTTTTTGAAATGTGGAAACAATTTGCTCACAGTGAGCTCTGGCAAACAGTGATGTGTGACCTGCAGGTATTTTCAGTTGCACTGGGACGAATTGTTTCAAATAGCAGTGTAAGAACAGATGGGACCTTGGCTTAGTGACTCACCTGCAATTGGGCAGAGTAAAATGCCAGGTTTTCCACTCACATCAGTGTGCCCACGAGATGAAGCTTTCATTTTTTCATCATCCTGGAGAGCTGGCAACCCCTATCTGTAACTTACTGAATCAGCAGCCTCCTTTTATACTCCACCCTCTTCAATGGTGGGGTCCCAAGAAAGGTTGGTGACAGGGTAATGGTTCTGAAGGAGTTAATGTTCATGTTGCCCTGAGCTCTACCCAATCTGATGATTGGCAGTGTCTGACTGGGAACAACACATAAAAGTTTCTGGTTCAATGAACTCGTTACATAAATTAACTGAACGTTACTATTTCTCTGATGAACACTTCAATATTCAATAACTTGACCAAAGATTTAACAGGTGAGATTCTGTACACTTTAAGCAGCAGTTGCTATGGGATTACAATATTCAGAGAATTCAGTCCAGTTCTGTGCACATCTGAAACACTAAGGGGGAAAGATGTACCTCTCCTTTGTTGGGAATATGTCAGTTTCTGGAGATAGAGACTACACTGTAAGTTGTGTGCCTCATGTAGGTTTCTTGTCTGATATCAATGAGGAAATCCCAAGGATTCTACTCAGATCTGCATGGACTGCTTGAAATGGTACGGCATGAACAAAATTTGTCCCCTGAATGTTTCTGATAATGACACAAATCTTCCAATCTGGTCAGAATCCGTTTTTACCAATCCAGATTGACTATAAATCACCCACTTACCTTGGGGGAAGAGTTTCCTGAGTGAACTTCCAGAGCAGGAACTTTCACAACTGTAGCAATCCAATCTAGGGCTCCACATGGGAAACAGCAGAGAGAATTGGCCCTGGAACTGTACACTTCTCCAGCAGTAGTTGCCGTAATTTGCACTTCAAAGATCCAAAGCCACTTGCACGTCTACTCAGCAATGATAAGTGTGGAAGGGAATAGGGTGCCAGGTGGGTGGGGTGGTATGTGTTATGTTTATGGTGTGGCAAGGTGCTACATGCATGTGGCAGTAGGATGCCAGGCAAGTGAGTTGGTAGGGTATCAGGTGGGTGCGGTGATAGGATTCCAGGTGAGTGAGGTGGTAGGGTGCCAGGGGAGTGAGGAATTTGACTGGCATTTGATAGGGTGGTGAAGGAGTGAAGAAATGGAGTGGCAGGTGGGTAAGGTGGTAAGATGGCAAGTGAGTGAGGAGATAGGGTGGTAGGTGGATGAAGGGCACAGATGGCAGGAGAGGGTGAAGCATTAGGATGGGTATGGGACTGTTGTGTTGGGTAAGTATTTGATGGTTGTTGGAGTGGATCCAGTCGGTGGGAGGTGTATTTATGGGGATTTGGGGGATGCAAAGTTGGTTCAGGAGGGGTAGAGGGGCAAGAATTAGGGTGGGAGAAGAGTGGGGGCATTTGGCAGTTGCCAAAGTATCCATGAAGAGTTTGGAATCAGGTGTTGTTGGGTCTCGGGTGGACGAGGTTGGGAGAGTCAGGGATGTTTTCAGACTGAGGTAGATCAGAGGGCATGAGTGTTGGTGGGATGGGAGAATGGTGTCAGTGGGAAAATCAGAGCTAGTCGGTGGGCTGATGGGTATTAGAGGTAGTTGGGGGATTGGAGGTCAGGATGGGAGGGCATGCTGGGTCTGTGGAGGTAGAAGTGAGGGCTGTGTTGGGTCTATGGGAGATTTGGAGTGGTGGTGTGTTGGGTCCAAGGGGATTTTGGGGTGATGGTGTGTTGGGTCCATGGGGATTTTGGGGTAGGGCTGTTTTGGGTCTATGGGGTGGGGGATTAGCAGCAGGGGTCTGTTGGGTCTTGGAGTATTGGGAGTGGGGAATGTAGAGACAATAAGGACTGCAGATGCTAAAAGGCAAAATCTATCAGCTTGAGGCAGGAAAAGCATAGCAGGTCACAGAGCATTCAAGGAGCAGGTACGTCAATGTTTCGAGCCGAAACTCTTCATCAGAACAGGGCTGTGCTGATGAAGGGTTTTGACCCGAAACGTTGACTTACTTGTTCCTCGGAAGCTGTCTGACCTGCTGTGCTTTTCCAGCAGGGAATGTCTTGTCTGGGATGGAGGGTGTGTTGAGTCTATGGGGGATTTGGGAGAGGGATGCTGGATCCATGGGGAATCGGTAGGTTGAGTCAGATGGTGTCAAATTCAGATTGCGAGGCATCAGGGAGGTCAGTGGGGAGTTGAGTTTGGGTCAACTCAGGGTGAGGGAGAATGGGGTGTTTGGGGTCATGGGGTTCGGGGGTCTCAGTTGGGGGGAGGAGGAAGTGGTCAGTGGTCATTTTACAGAGGAGTATAGTTAGTCATTTTACAGTTAGTCAGGAGTTCCAACACGTATTCTTCCCTTTAATCTTTCCTAGCTAACTAAGTCAGTCAGAACCCCAAAGTTTCTGAATCTAACTCAGTTGGTGAATTTTTAGGTTGCACCCGTTGGAAAGGTTTCATATTTACGGACAATTCCCAGGGACTCATCTGCACACAGCTTGACTCTATTCTATACCAATGACTGTGTTCCTCGAGGAAGATCTAGACCGGTGTTATTTCTTGTTGGAACAGAAGTGCTACACATGTGCATTGGTACCCCTTCCACAAAATGTAACAATAGTTGCTCTAATAATTTCGGCCTTCTGCACATCTCCAACTTCCTTATTGCCTATACCTCTCCAACCACTCTGCTCGCTTCCTTGGTCACTGCTTAAAATCCTCCTGCTCTGACAAAGTTTTTAGCCCCTATCCTTTGTTTGATAGCGCTGCTGTCAAGTGCTTTGGGATGTTTCGCTACATGAAAGGTGCTAAATGAACGCCAATTGTTGTTGCAAAGTCAGATACATTTTGTCTCCATGTCATTTTAATCCTTCACCTTTGATATGATGTACTTAAGATGCCAAGTCAAACTGGATGAGGGTAAATTATCCACACTACATACTGCTCCTCCCAGCAGAGTGACACATTGCAATTCAGCATATCCAGCTTTCTATTCCTTCCTCCAAACCATCAATACATGTAATGATCCCAAGACAGAATAGCGGGGGGTTAGGGAATGGGGGAGAACACCCCCTGTCACATCACCAATCAAAATGGGTTTCCTATCAGCCTTTCACTCATTATTCAGACTCAACACCTAAAAACAGAAGAGAGTTCAGGAGAAACTCTTTATCTAGTGGTGAAAATGTGGACTGCGTTCCCACTGGGAGAAGTTGTGGTAAATAGCATAGATATGTTTAAGGAAATGTCAGATAAGTGAATAAGGGAGAGAGGCACAGGCTATGCGGAGAACTTGGAATAAACACAAGGAGCAGAGGAAGCTTATCTGAGGCATTAACCAGGTGGCCTGAATGAACAGTATGCTTTAAATACTTTTTCAATGAGATACTTGACTAAGGTTATGGTGCGATTACAGTGCTGAATATAATTTAGTGAGATGCTGAGGTTTTGAACATGTTCTCACATGAACATACACTCCTAATCTTCTGCAGAGTTCAGTGACTAATTTCAATATGTAAGAGAGTAGAAAATAGCTGTGATCCAAAAACACTCTTCTACTTCCTCTTTCATAATTATCAATGAGCCTCAGAATGTTGGCTCCTGCCATGTAAGTCCAGCACAGCACTCCCTAAAATTTATCAGCAGGAACTCAGTGGGGCCCACTCTGAGTCACAAGCTTTAACTTAACTCAAGAAACTCAGGTCTAAATGTTTCTGGGGCATTGCTGGGAGCAAAAGCAGGTCCTGGGGCTACATTTGTTGGCAACTTGACAGGAGGCTTCCTAAATGGTTGTCTATGGGGCTGCAATCCAGTTAAAGCAGGCAGTGAGGACAGGGCAGCCTCTCCCATTAAAAGCTGAGAGCCTCCCCATGTCTCTCCATTGGGACTTACCCACGATCACAGCAATAGTCATCAATTTGAGTGAATGTACACCCTAATCTTCCCGGAATGGGGATCCAATCCACTCGGGAAAGCGCCCTGATGGCAATGAGTCATACTGACATTGATCCCCACTATTCTAACAGTTCCTCCTCTGCCTCTAATCGCACCACCTTGGGCCCTGGAAAAATTCTGTCCTTCAGTGCAAATTTAACTTGACAGTCCCAGTGTTCAGGGTGGTTACGCTGCTTGGAGGTGCTGCATCTTTCAGCAGAGAATCAAATTAAACCAAGGCCTCGTGCATTTCCTTAGCTCCAGAAGATCCCACAGCCACTATTATGAAGGAGACCAAGGGAATGTTTCCTGGAAGTCTGGACTATATTTAGCTCCCAGTGAACATTAGAAAAACAAACTATCTGGTTATTACTCTTACTCTTGTTTTTGGGATCTCACTGCATACAAAGAAGCCACCATATTTTCTACATTACAACAGTCACTGTTTAAATATATATAAGATTTTCTTTCGTCAACTTGATTTAGTTTTCAATTGGTGAACAGTACAATTGCCCCTTGCCTGCACAAAGCTGCTTAAATATGAAAATCTTTTCCTTCAGTAGTTAGGCCGGGGCTGCAATTTTTAGGTGCCAGAATGTTGCTGAAAATGGAAACAAATGTAACTGTCTACTTCCACCCCCTACTCTCAAATCATGTTTAACCAACAAACATGGAATTTTCCAAACTGTTCAATAGTTAAAAGACTCCTGTTCAAGTTGGAAGTCTCAGTTCAGTCAGAACTGAGACAGAACCAGATGGGCGATCCATAATTAGTGTCTCTGCTTTTAGTCAAAATGTAATTCAGCACCAGGGTGTGAGTCTTATTCTCAGCCATAATGGCCACTGGCACTAAGCAAAATGGCACCACAAAGTATACTCCCTCTGCCAACAGCCAGATACCCAGTCATCATCCTGCAGCCACATGTCGCATACAACTATATTCAGACTCAATCTCCATGGTATAGAGCAGGTTTTGTTATAAAAAGAATGGTTCACTGAACATGACAGGGAGGAGTATAACATAGTGATGCTATTTCACTATTTTTATTGGAGCTGGTCTTTTGTTTGGCACCTTGTACCTCATGCCTCTCATTCAGAAGATGTAAGGTCTAAGCTTTGCTGGAGCTCTGGACATCAGTCAGAAAATGCTGTATGAGATAACCTCTCCTGGTGAGTGCAGACTGGATCACTAACTATTGAAACCCTGCAGGGTACTTTAATATGGAGGGTGAGATAGGCCATATAAACTTACTGCCAAATAAAACTAATGGTTTCATTAAAAGTTCTTTGACAGGAGGTGGGTGTCACTGGCTACAGCATTTGTTGCCCATCCCAAATCACCCCTTTAGTGAGGGCCATGGAAAGAGTGTTTAAGTCATTACCTCTCATGTTGTAATCAAGAAGGTTGGAAGGGGACTTTTATGATTCACTAGCAACTTAGGTGGCCAATTAACTGCCACTTATTAAGGACCTCAACTTGCCATTTGCCCGAGTATGTGCCTTTCTACCAGGCAAGTAAGGTTTCCAAACAAGGTGACCTGCCCTACTGAGTTGAGAAAATGGCCTCTGGTGCCCAATCTCGGGTTAATCAGAGACACAGACAAAGCGGCATCTAATCCACAGCCCCACCCCCACCTCTTTCTTCCCATGAAGCCACCCACAAGAACAAAGGTATTGGAACCCCTGAAGACCAGGCCTTAACTGACAGTCTTCAAGGTCCAGGGGTGCTGCTGGTCTCTGATTGGCTAGCAGCTCTGCTGAGCCTGAGATAGGGGTTGGGTTGGGAGCTTAAGTCCAGAAGATTGTTGGTCAGCTCTTAATAAATAGATTGTGTTGTAATCCAGGGAGCATTCACTGTTTTGGGGGAAGCAAGTCAGTCGCCAGTGAACCTGTCCACCCCCACACTCAGACTGCCGATTGAAGAATTGTAGCCATTGTCCCTGTAACAATGTTTATTGTAAATAGTTGTTCGGTAGCACACAATTTGAACATTGCTGAAATTTTGTCAAAACTTTTCATCTTGCACTCGTCAGAACAAGTTACAAGAACTATCAAAGTGAACAGAAAATAACATCTATACTGCATGAGAGGAGAGTGCTTATTTGTTGGCAACTGTGATTGATGAAGTTGTTGCTATGGAGAATGCACCAGTTACTGATGACTGACAGTTTACTGCTAAGCTTTGTTTGGTCTCCCGATCTAAGGAAAGATACAAATGCTTTAAGAGGCAGTCAGAGAATGTCTACTAAACAACATCTGGAATGGATGGGTTGTCTTATGAGGAAAGGTTGGACGGGTCAGGTTTGCACCTGGAGTTCAGAAGAGTAAGAGGAGACCTGATTGAAACATATAAGGTCCTGAGGTGACTTGAAAAGGATACTGGAAAAGATGTTTCCTCTGGTGGGAGAATCTTGAGCCTAGGGTCATTGTTTAAAGATTAGGAGTGTCCAATTTAAGACAGACATGGTGATTATCTTTTCCTCAGAGGGTTGGGTGTGTTTGACACTCTCTTCCTCAAAGTGCAGTCAAGGTACGAATCTTTGAGTATTCTTAAGGTGAACATGGATGGATTCTGTATTACCAAGGGAATGAAAGGTTATTGGGTGTAAGCAGGAATGTAAAGTTGAAGTTAAAGTCAGAGCAGCCATGATCTTATTGAATGGCAAGTCAGATTTGAAAGGCCAAGTAGCGTACTTCTAATTTGCACATTTATATGAACAACAGATTAAGGAACATTCAGTTACTGAACAGTCAGTCATGGAACTACTGGTTGAAGGTCAACCTGCAGAAGATTTTGTAGAGCTCTGTATACCTCAGGCAGAACCCAAAATAAGATAGAACCCACATCATTAAAACAACAAAAAACAAAAATATGATCTATCAAGCTAGATTTCAGTATGGGACCTGACTTGACCAGTAATACCATCAATTGGAGTCAGAACTCAATCTCAAAGAGAAAGTGTTCTAGGAGAATAGTAAAACCTGCGAAATCAAAAACTTGGCCAGACATGAATGGTTAAAGTAATTATATATACAAACGTTCACAATGGTAAAGAAGGTTGCAGTGAAATGTAAAATGGTGTAAAGGTCTAAAATGGTTAATGCTCAGGAGTGCCTTAAGCACCATCCACTATGATGATGTGACATAGTCTTGGTTGGAGAATAGCTTGAGGTCTCATAGGAGTAGGACCTGTTGTCTGAATCTTCTGCGTTGTCTCTACAACAATATCTATCATATTAATGTAACTTGTACCTGATTAGTATCGCACAATAAACTACATCTTGTTTAAGACAAGAGGCTTTTCTCATTAGACTACAAGGCAGTTTTCCTTTACTGTGCACCCTATTGATCCTACCAGGAAAGAGGATGGTGACAACAAGCCTTTCGCATTGTGAGCCATAGTACAGAGAGGCCACCCAACATGATGAGCAATAGGACAAATTGCTTACACAACACTCGCCAGTTCCACCAGCTGTACATGTTCTTTTGAACTATATCAGTATCTTCTTTATTGTTCACAATACCTCCGTGTTTAATATCATCTGCAAATGTTGAAATTCAATTTCACTATCTATAAAGAGTTAAATCTTTTTAAAGTATTTATAAGCGAACTGAAATTGTATTCCAGTTTTAATTTGAAAGGCTTTTCTCAGTTTAGCATTTGTTTACATTTTTATATCTTGTTATTGTCTCAGTCATCTCTGACAGCAATATCATTCACCCCACGCCTGATGTATACCAGAGAGAATCATTTCTTTATGGTACTCCTGCTCTGACAGTCTGATATTGTCTGACATTGAGCTGAGGGTGGCAAGGAGTAGGTGGTGCATCTCAACTGCAGTGTGGGTGTAGATGTGGGTATGGAATAAGTGGTGAAGTTAAGGGGCTTGGTTCTTTGGTGATTATTACTGGCCCTGTCCTCTCTTCGTATGGGAATGAAAGAGAAATTGAGTTAGAGAGACAGAAAGATGTCCACTTCATGACTTTGTACTGTGTCAAAGTGTCTTGCATCCAATGAAACATTTTTTGAAATGCAGTCAATGTTGAAATGCAAAAGTTGTGACAACCAATGTATGTAGAGCAAGATCCCATAAACAGCAATTTGATCATGACCAGAATTTTTATTTTAATTAACCCACATTAGCTCCCCATTCCTAATTGCCCTAAAGTTGATTGGTTCTCTGTCCAATTATCTTTATGTCATTTGCAAGTTTAGCTGCCATTCCTTCACTCCCCTTATCTGAGTTATCGATGTAAATTGTTTAAACCTGAGACCCAAGCCCAGACGCCTGCGGGGATCGGAGATCTATTCATTATTTCCTGCCACTCAGAAAAAAAAGATCCATTTATGCACTTTTTTTCCAGTCAGCCAGACTTTTATTCTAAGATCACTAGTGAATCCTGTCACATTACACAATACCAAGCTCTCTGGCTGTTCCAGAACATACCATTCTAAGAAACCACCTCAAAAGCATTGTGTGAACTCTTCATCCAGGCTACCATTGCCGATCTGATATTTCCAGTTTAAATGTAGATTATAATCATCCATGGTTTTTGCTAGCCCTTCATCTCATATATTTTCCTGTACACTTTGACCTACATTGTGGTTACTATTAAGGGGCTGTAAATCATTTTCACCAATGACTTCTGTCTCCGACTAGTCCTCACTTACACCCAAACCAATTCTTCCTTCTAATCTCGCGCACCAATATCATCCCTGACTATTACACAAATGCCAGCCTTGATTAACCCTTTACCTAGCATTCTATTCTTCTTGAATCATGCAGCTCATCTCCATAATGGCTATCAATTCATATTTATTTACTTTTATCCACACTGTCAATTTGTTTACATTATTATGAATGCAACATGAATTCAGACACAGAACCTTTTTTTTTGGTTATCTATGTTAATAGCCTGACTGTTGCTGTATTCTTAGGCTTATTCACTCTGTGCCTTCCTGCCATTCTCTGCCACTTTCCATATTACTATTTTGCTCTCCTGTCTCTATTCTAATGTTTGATTTGTTACATCTACCCAAGCTTGATTCCTCAGCCCCATTATTTATTTAAAGTCCTCTCTACTCATAGGGTTTATCTAGAATATTGACTGCAATATAGGAACAGGAATAGGCCATTCAGTCCATGAAGTCTTTTCCATCATTCAGCTAAATCGTGGTTGATCTGCTATGGAGGACACAATTTGATTTTGCTCCTCTGTAAGACATGTAAAGATATGATCAACTTCACCAAGGAAAATAAAGTTAGTATCAATATCTGACTGGGTAAGAAAGGAGGTGGTGGAAAGGAAAGATTAAGCTCAATTCTTTGACTACTTGATGGTAAGGGGAGCTGGACTGGGAACTGGAGGTAATGCTGAGTTAATCCAGGCTTCCAAATCAAACATGAATTAAAGATAAATGACAGGGCTATCAACCTGATGCCTCTGAGAATTAAACATAGAAATGTAGAAACTAGAAGCAGGAGTAGGCTGTTCAGCCCTTCAAGCCTGCTTTGTCAGTCAGAATGATTGTGCTGATCCGTTATCTCATTGCCATATTCCTGCTTTCACCCTATAACCCCGATGCCTTTAACATTTGAAAATATATCTATCTCTTTCCTACCTCTATAGCAAGAAGTTCACTAACTTTTGAGTCAAAAGATCTTTTCTCATCTCAGTCGTAAATGGTCTATCTGGTATCTTGAGGCTGTGACCCTGGTTCTAGATTTCCCCAACCAGAGAAAAAGCTTCCTCCCTAGTCTAAGATAACAAGGTGTGGAGCTGGATGAACACAGCAGGCCAAGCAGCATCATAGGAGCAGGAAAGCTTGACGTTTCGGGCCTAGACCCTTCATCAGAAATTAGTGACTATAGGCCCAGTTGAACCAATGCCTCCTCACAGGACAGTTCTGCCATGCCCAGTATCAGTCTAGTAAATGCCTGCTGTACCCCTTTATGGCAGGTACACTCTTTCTTAGTTAGGGAGTCCAAAACTACACATGATCCTCCAGGTGTGGTCTCACCAAGGCACTGAATAACTGCAATAAGATATCCTTCCTTCTGAATTCAAATCCTCTTGTATTGAAGGCCAATATACCATTTGCCTTCCCAATTGCTTGCCGCACCAGCCTGTCTACTTTCAATGACTGTGAGTGGTGTACAAGAAAACTCAAGATCCTTTCGTGCATCCACACTTCCCAACATAATCACCACTTAAATAATACTCTGCTTTCCTATTTTTCATACTGTAGTACATTTAGCCATTTTGCACTGTATCTGACGTGTGTTTCCCCATACACTCAATTTGTTTAAATCACCTTGAAGCCTTCTTGCCTCCTCCTCACAACTCACAATCCCATCCAGTTTTAAATTGATGACTGATCTTTTGTTTATCATTGTAAACAGATCCTGCTATAACTCATTGTGATGTTAGCCGAATGGGGCATTTCCCTAGTTTATTTGAATAATTCATTTCTTGTGATAAAACTATAGACAAGGAGCCTCTTACTGGTTGGGGCAGTTGGAAGCAAGAGGACATGTGACAAAATCTCCAGGTAATTGTCTAATCAGATCCTATTTACTGGAGCATGCTGGAGTGAACCGCGGATGTATTCTTCAAAGTGGCCTTGGTTAAACTCAAAATGACTGTGTGGGGAGGACAGAGGGGAGAGGAATCCTCTTTCCTGACTCCTTGCCCACTGACTGCTACCATCTGCTTATACATGGCAAAGTCTAAACAAAGAGGCAACAACAGGAAGACACTATTAGCTTTACCCTTGTGATACTTTCCTTTGCTCGTGAATGGATGTGGATGGGAGCAGAAAGTTGCAAAGGGCTATTGATATAATAAGTGAAAGCTAGTAGTCAGGTATAGAACAATAATGAATAAAAAGCCAGTGGGTATTTGGCATTTTACTCAGAGGGCTGAATTAAAAAGAGCTGGATTCCTAAGAGATGCATTACAGAGGGCTGGATTACAAAGGGCTGATTTCAAAGAGTTGGATTTCTCTGTGTAAAGCTGTGGTTACATTCCAGCTGGAGGACTGTGTTCAGTTCTGGAAACTGCACGTCAGGGAGAACACATTGGCCTTGAACAATGTGACCAGGAAGAAAGAGGTGACGTTATGGGGCCAAGTTTCTTAGACTGGTCTTTTATTCCTTTGAATGTGAAGTCTAAGGAGTGGTCTAATTGAGATGTTTAAGTTGTTTAAAGGAATTATGGGGTACATAGAGAGTATTTCCACGAGTGGAAGAGTCTAGAACAAGGAAACAGAATCTGAAAATTAGAGCTGGGTCATTTAGAGAGGATGTCAAGAAGCACAATGACACACAAAGGTTGATGGAAATCTGAAACTATCTTTCCCAACAAGATGTTCAGGCTGCAAGACAAAGACTGATAGAGTTTTGTTCGGTGAAATTATTAAGGATTACGAAGCAGATGGATGGAGTTAAGACTTCAATCAGCCATGACATAATTGAATAATGGGATATCTCGAGGCTGCGGAACCTCCTCCTGTTCTTATGTTTTTATGTTTACAGTTCTTCACCATAAAGGCAGCTGTGTGGTTTTCAAACTGTCTGAAGTGAACTTATTGAATTTTATTCACCCGCTGCAAGATTCAAGCCCATGTAGTCTTTATAATAGACCAGTTTCTGTCCTGCTGCCAAGAATGCTATGTCAAGGGTTGTGCAAGATCGAACAGATCCCTGCACTTTCATCACCAGCATCAATGGAAGGAACTAGCCTCCAGGCTAGAATGCATTGCTACTATCAAATAATATAACTTCCCCCCTTGTATTTAAATAACATGGCTAACGTCAAAATATTGCAAGGCAATTCACAGGAGCTTTATCAAGCAAAACCTGATACTGAGCCATAGGAACTACTGGTAGCCTTAAGTTTGGTCAAGCAGGTAGGTTTTCAAAGCATCTTAAAGGAAGAGACTGAGAGGTAAAAACCTATTTAAAGAATTTTTTTAAAATCCCGTTTCTTATATGTTCTATATAAACTTCCTCCCACCCTTCTCATCTCATTCTATCTGCATGTCCTTCTCTTTTTGTTCATCCAGCCCTGTCTTAATTGATCAGCATTAAATGTCAGACTGAGATGTAGAAAATCTGTAGCTGTAATACAACCATTCCCCATCTTTCAAAATTATGTGCCCCAACTCATGTCCAACTGTCAAATAGGTTGCACCTCAGAGTTTAAATAAGAGCATTGTGGATCAATGACTTGCTTCATCCCTGTGGTTTCATCTAACATAATCCATTACTGAAGTAAATGACAGAATAATTCATTACTGAACAATGAAGAGTTGAAGGTCTTGTAGGTGGATGTCACTATCCCCATCATTCAGCTTTCTTCTAAATTAGAAGATTGTGGGTTCAGGTCCTATTCCAGTGTCTTGAGGACATAATCCAGAGTAACACTTCAGTGTGGCAATATGAGAGTGCTGCACTGTCAGAAGTACCTGGATAATTCATCTGTTTTCTTGGGCGTGCATATTAGGTCCCTTGAATTATGTTGAGGAAAAACAACAGAATTTCTAACCCTCAGTTAGCACACTAGTGTTTGTGAGACTTTGCAGTGTGCAGATTGGCTGACACATCTTGCGCCCTATGACAGTGACTGTACTTCAGACTTCGTTGACTATGAAGCACTTTGGGATATCCTCAAATTCTGAACACTGCTACAGAAATATACAAGTTCTCCCCTCCAGCATTACTTGCATAGTGGACAGAGTGCTGAGCACCATCAGCTACTAACTGAGCCCTGTAAATATAACCTTCACCATTCTGAATTTCCCACTGGCACCAAGGCGCAGTTTTTCCTCCAACAGCTGTTGGAGGTTCTTCCTCCCCATGCTCTGTGTAGCTTCTGTTACAAGATCCTGTGAGAATTTAGCATCATTATCTTTGTACTGGGAAAATGGACGTGTGATGCATTTCTGTTTGGGAATCCAGGTTATCCTGGATTGAATCTTCCAATTCCAATCTATTGCACATTTCCATTTTTCATTGTTCAGCTACCTGGGTTCTTATCTCTAGAATTTCTTTTGTTTATTCACGGGGGGCATCACTGGCTGGGCCAACATTTATTGCCTGTCCTTAATTGCCCTTAGAAGGTGGAGGTGATGATCTGCCTTCTTGAGTGCTGTAGTCTATGTGCTGTGGGTAGGCCCACAATGCTGTTAGGGAAGGTGCTCGAGGAGTTTGACCCACTGACACCGAAGGAACGGTGATATATTTCCAAATGAGGATGGTGGGTGGCTTGTAGAGGGAGTTGCAGGTGGTTGCGCTCCCTGCCTAAACCTATCCCCTCTTTAAACTCACTCAGAGATAGTAGGAACCGCCGATGCTGGAGTCTGAGATAACAAGGTGTAGAGCTGGATGAACACAGCAGGCCAAGCAGCACCAAAGGAGCAGGAAAGCTGACGTTTTGGGTCTGGACCCTTCTTCAGAAATGGGGGAGGGGAAGGGGGCTCTGAAATAAATAGAGAGAGGGGAGGCGATGATGGAAGGTGGATAGTGGAGCAGATAGGTAGAGAGAAGACAGACAGGTGAAGGAGGCGGGCATGAAGCCAGTACAGGTGAGTGTAGATAGTAAGTTGGGATGGGGGTTGGTTAGTGAGGAAGGAGGGGCGGATAAATGGGAGGGAAGACAGACAGGTCAAGGAGGCGGGGATGAGGCTAGTAGGAAGGAAGCGGGGGTGGGGGTTGGTCAGTGAGGTGCATCTCATATTCCGCCTGGGAACACTGCAGCCCAGTTGTCTCAATATGGACTTGACAGGCTTCAAAATCTCCTCACCCCCAACCTCATCCCAAGACCAGCCCCTCTCGTCCCCGCCTTCTTGACCTGCCTGTCTTTTCTCCCACCTATCCCCTCCTCCCACCTCACTGACCTTTTTAAACACATCTCTTTAGCTATATGATTGGCAAATCATCACCACCTATATGTGGTACTGTGTCAGGTTTTATTAAATAATGCTAGCATGAAACAGCTTGGGACATTATCCAAAGTTAAAAGCTCCAAAATTTTAAGTTGTTGTTGTTACAGCAACAAGATTTGGTTGCAGTACTTGCAGGAGCCGCAAGGTGGCATATCAATATCCTGGCTTCAATGTGCATGTGACCCTTGGCAGTGATGACCATTGGCCAGGCAGGATCCAGGGAGATGTTAGATACATCCATCTACCGTTACAATCTGTCTGTTCACAGGCACAATTCCATCCAGCCCTTGGCATCACAGAGCCCTTGGCTTATAACCTAGGGAATGAGAGTTCAAAACCAGCAACTGTAGTTTGAGAATTGAATTTGGATTTTAAAAAGTCTGGGACTAAGAACTTGTTTTCATTAAAAATGAGCATGACTCTGTCATGTACTTGTGAACCCAACTGGTTAACTGATATCAATTAGGAGGGGAAACTGGCCCTGAAAAAGACTCACAGCAGACTCAAAATGTTAACTCTATTGCTGTTTCCACATATGCTGCCAGACCTTTGGAGTTTCTCCAAAAAACTTTGTGTTTTTATCTTAGATTTCCAACATCCAGAGCATTTTGTTTTTGTTAAACTGGTCATCCTTATCTGGTCTGGACTTCTATGTGTAAGTCTACTTGTGCATCACTGTTGGCACTCTCTGAGGCAGTTTTGAGTGCCACACAGCTCTATCAATGGGGAGGTGCCAGCCTTGTCAGCAACACCCGCACTTTGAGAAATCTTTGGAACAATTCCTCCCTGAAGCAGCTGTCAGTGCAGCACTTTCGTGTTGCCTGAAGAATTAACTATTTCATAACAGAAGGAAAAAAGGTTGAAATGGGAATCTGCTTTTCAATAGTTTGAATTGGAAAATAATTGAACTTCCCACATAAACCAAAAAGCACAGGAAGAGGCCATTCTGTTTGAGCTCTTGGAAGAGTTACCTCAGCAGCCCCTGCCCTCTTGCTCCTTTGCCATAACTCTGGAAATGTCTGCCCTTTTAATATTTGTCCAATTCTCAACTCTTAGTTACTCTGTGGAATAAAGCAAGAACATTTTTTGTTATTGTGGTGAATGTATGATCGTTGGCGTTCATTGTTTGTATGTTGTAGTTCACACTGTTGCCTCTCTCCGTGCAATGGCCTATTCATGACAAGAAGGAATACCCAAACACACACAGTCCACAGCAAGTGGGGTACCTCACCCACAGAAACAACCCATGCTCACCTTAGTTAACTAAAGAGCCTTGGTCAGAACTGGAGAGGGTTACCTCCTGCTGCAGAGTGGTTGAAATGGATTTAGTGAGTATAAAGAAAATTGAAACCAAATAGGACCTATGTAACGGCCCGGAAAAATAGATGTGAGCTGGTCATTATTCCTGGAACAATTGAATTTGTAATGGTTACACAATTATATTGATGGACAAACAGATGAAAGGTCTAGGCCCGAAACGTCAGCATTTCTGATGAAGGGTCTAGGCCTGAAACGTCAAGCCTTCCTGCTCCTATGATCCTGCTTGGCCTGTGTGTTCATCCAGCCCCACACCTTGTTATCTCGGATTCTCCAGCATCTGCAGTACCTTTTATCTCTGATATATTTTATATGCACCCACAAATGTGAGCTATATACGGACAAAATTGACTCCTTATGCATTACACTATTCTGTACACACAGTATACATTGTATATATATACACACACAGGAACTATAAATACATGATACATACAGCACACATCACAAAATACAGTCCGATGCTAGTTGATATGTTGAGGGTGTAGCAAAATCCAGAGATTGTTCACGTTGCAAGGTTTTGTAAGTCCAGAGTTGTGACAGGTAGCAAAAAGTAAGTAATGATGAACTATGCCTTGAGGCACCATGATGCTGTAACTGGATGGAGAGAAATGAAGCAGTGATTGATAGCTGGAGCTGATCAGTGCATTTAGCCAGAAAGGGAGGTGGTAGCAGGAGGAGGGGAAAGCAGAGGAAAGTGACAGTAGAGTGATGAATGGGGCCTTTATAAATCCATACAGTGAGAGAGAGAGTCAGAAAGGTCCCGGTGAGAATTATGGACAGGAACAATCGATTTCACACGCTTCTCGAATAGCCACTGCCCTAACTAATGTACCATCATCCAAAAACCTGCTTCAAAAAACAGCCATCTGTAAATCTTTTATCATTTGACTCCCCCCAGCCACTCCTTATCTCATTCAATCACGGAAAGCAATAATCTGTCGGTGAGTGAAGAATGTCCGCGAGTCCCTGCTTCTGACCCCACATTTTAGCCTTGTCTGCCTGGACAATATTGCAGTGCTGTTTTAAGTTTCCTGTCACGAATGGTCCCACCCTTAACAGCCAGATTTCTGTCTGATTTGTAAACTGCACATCAGGTTGCCGTAATCCTCATAAATTGCTCTTGAGAGGGTGGGGCAAGCGAAGTGTTCAGGAAGCAAGACTGCCTAAATTTGAAAAGTAGAGCTGTCAAGGATTTATAATACATTCCAGTATGGACACGGTTAGTACAAATCAACTGTCAGTGGTCACAAAATCAAACAACCTTCAGCCTTTATTTAACTCCCAGATGAGGAGGTACAGCAAGAGAGATACATTTGACTTGTTAAACACTGCTGCAAGTAATGTCAAGCATTCCCTTGTGGGGCAGAGGGAAGGGGGAGCCTGGAGTCACGCAAACCATTGAGTGGCCCCCCAAGGTGAATTATAACCTTCATTCTTGCTGAAAGCTGTTATGAATTCACAGCACGAGGCGAGTAAGAGTTCAGGGTAGGAACCAGGCCATTATTTGGTGGCTATAGATAGCTGGACGGACAAAGCTGGCCACAGCTCCTGAATTCCATCTACTCCCCTCATCCAGCACTGCTCATCCCACCTTCTCCAAATTTGAATGCTCAACCTTAAAACAAAAGGCTGTAAACTGTCCCTCTATCAGGCCATGCCTTTGCAACTTCATATTTTAAGCCATTCACTTGTCTTCATGATAATGGTCCACTCACCCTGTGCTGTTACATGCTTTGAAAATCAGTTCGAGTTCTACACCCTCCTTAGTCTGAGTTCATTCCACCTGAGGTTTACAGTCTGTTTATGCCAAAACTGAAAAGTGCTCTTTGGTCATGTTTTTGTTTTGTTCTTGGTCACACATGCAGTGCCTGAGTTATTGAAGCCCCATACACAGAATGTCCAATCCACTAACTCAGAATGGAAGTGAGAAGATGGGGCCCTTATAATGTTAGCATGCCTTTAATCAGGTAAAATCACAAGGTGATAAAGTATGGCACCTAGTCAGAAAGATTTGGTTAGGTAACCAAAAACCTTAGGCTTTAAGGAGGAGAAAAGTAGAGATTTCGAGATGGAATTCAGACATTAGGGCTCTGATAGATGAAGCACCAAACAAAGGTGAGAATTTTAAAATTGATGTAAATTAGGATATGGGCGTGGGCATTTTGATAGACGCAGGTTTACTCCCCTCCTCCCACTCTGGCCAGTCCTTCACTCCCCTCCTCCCTCTCTAACCAGTTCCTCACTCCCCTCCTCCCTCCTCCCACTCCGACCAGCCTCCATTACTCTCTGTGATGTTGTGGTTACAATCTGTACATGAAACAGTAAACACCATGGAAAGCAGTAGGGAGCTGGGAGGTGTCAATCATCACTGCAACAAGTTCCAACAGTTTCACTAATCACAATAAATTACAGGATCTAAATTTAACATTCATCAAAATGCTAACTATCAGAATAACAGACTATAAAGAGCAGGGAGGAAAGTATGTTACAAATGTCATAGAACTTTATTACAGGGACATGAGGAACTAAATGAATCAAAATCAGGAACAATGGAATCTTCAGCTTTCTAAAAACAGCCCCAAATGTCTATCTTTTTTACTTATATTTCACAGGGGCCTGTTTATATACAATAAGCTTTATAATATAATATGCTTTATAACTGTGCACTCAATGATTAAATGTGGAAATAATGTTTACCAGGTTAAACTGGGACAAAGGAAAGGCTAATTTAACCAAAACAGATCGAGCTCATCCGTCACACCAATCACCTTCACTCACTCCCCTCTTTCCTCTCTGATGGTGGCTCAGTGGTTAGCACTGCAGCCTCACAGCACCAGGGACCTGGGTTCGATTCCAGCCTCAGGTGACTGTCTGTGTGGAGTTCACACATTATCCCCGTGTCTGTGTGGGTTTCCTCTGGGTGCTCCAGTTTCCTCCCACAGTCCAAAGATGTGCAGGCGAGGTGGATTGGCCATGCTTAAATTGCCCGTAGTGTTCAGGGGTGTGTGGGTTATAGGGGGATAGGTCTGGGTGGGATGCTCCAAGGGTCGGTATGGACCTGTTGGGCAGAAGGGCCTGTTCCCACACTGTAGGAATTCTATATCTAAAAACTCTGACCAGTCCCTTAATTGCCTTATCCCATCTGGCTTAGAGACAGACACTTCATGTTTCAGAGGATGTGACAGAGGTGGGAACTGCACAAGGTGTGACATTGGACACAAGTGTACAGGAGGCAGGGCATGGGCACTGATGCCAGCTCACCAGAGGCTGAGCTCATAAATGGGTTCTTCTGTAGAAGAGGACTTGGATTAGCCAGGCTACTAGAGAAGACTGTACATATATTAAAAAAAGTACTTTGCATTCAATGTTGATGTCATGGAGGAGTCAGGCACCAACTTGTTATAGTTGTTACGCTGAGCCTGAGCCAATTCTCACCACCATAGAAATGGTAGTTATCTCTGTCTGTATACCTGTGGAACTCATTGTGATATAGCATTCAGTGGTAGATATGACAGACCCTCGTTGCAGCAAATGCAGTTTCCACCAGAGCTCTGAGTGGAGGTTCAAACTGCTCCTTGCCATCATGGCTGTGGATGCCAGTTTTAAAGAGATTTTGAATGTGTCACAGCAGTCTGTCAATCTGTTCTCTGACAGATGATCAGAATGAATCTGGTGCTGTTCGAGTGGCTCCATGGAGTATCAACTTGCTGTTGTCTCTCAGGATGGCAGTACTTGTGCTCCCAACCTGCCAAAGCTCTTGATTTTTCCTATCAACTGAACAGGCCAGGTGGCTGCAGTCCCTGTCGAGTCGGCGAAGTCTGAAGTGCTCTAAGTCACCATGCAAGTTTACCTGTCTTTCCTGAATTGGGCTTTCAATCCGTAGATTCTGGAAATCACATACATAACACTCCTATTAATGAAAGAAAGGGAGACAGAAAATGGGAAACTGTGGACCATCTAGTCCAACTTCTATCATTGGGAATATACTGGAATCCATTGTTAAGCAGGTGATAGAGGGCTACTTAGAAAATCACAACACCATCAGGCAAAGTTGACATGGTTTTGTAAAATGGAAATCATGTCTGACAAATATATTAGAGTTCTATGAGGAAATAACAAGCAGGGTGGATAACGGGGAACCAGGAGACGTACTGCATTTGGGTTTCTAAAAGGCATTCAGTCAGAAGTCACATAAAAGGTTATTACTTAAGATAGAAGCTCATGCTGTTGTGGGTAATATATTAGTACAGTTAGAGGTCTAGCTAAAGAATCAAAATGAATAATCAATTTTCAAGTTAGCAAAGTGTAACCAGTGGAGTGCCACAGGGATCATTTCTGGGCCTCAACTATTTACAATCTATGTTAATGATTTGGACATAAAGACTGAGTGTGCTGCAGCCAAATTTAAAGATGATACAAAAATAGATGGGAAAACAAGGTGTGAGGACAAATAGCGTCACAAAGTGGCACAAATCGGTTAAGTGGGTGGGCAAAAATTTGGCAGATGGAGGATAATGTGGGAAAATTTAGCGGTATTCACTTTGGTAGGAAAAATCAAAAACCAGAATGTTATTTAAACAGAGGGAAACTGCATTACAATGCTGTATGGAGGGATCTAGGTACCCTACTGCATGAATTACAAACAGTTAGAACACATGTACAGAAAGTGACTAGGAAGTCAGACAGAATGTTAGCCTTTATTGCAAAGAGGAAAAAGTATAAAAGGGAAGAACTTTGCTGTAACTGTTCAGGACTGTTGAAAGGAAACTGCTTGAGATTTAGCGTGAAGACTGTTGGGTGATCGGCCAGAGATCTTTAAATTATGTAATGGTTTAACAAAAGTACATATAGAGAAAATATTTCCACTCCTGGAGGAATCCAATATGGAGAAACATAATTGTAAGATAGCCATGCATAAATTCAAACAGAAATTAAGCAGAAACATCTTTAACCAGAAGTGGAGCTCACCTCCGCATAGCTGAGGGGCAGAGTATAGATATCACATGAGTGAGATAGGAATAAAAGAAAGATAATTGGATGAGAGGGATAGTAGGATGGGACAAGGCTCACCTCGAGCAGAAACACCAGTAGAGATCAGATGGGCTAAATAGTTTGCTAAAAGAAAATTGTAATAGGCAGCTGTCATATCATGATGTGTCTGCAATACCTGAGTCTGTGCTAACTATTGTTAAAGTTATTAATATTGTTAAATGCTCACACTTTTTCTTTTTTTCAGTGCAACCACTGTTTGGGTCTGGGTTGAGTCAATCACTGAATTCAGTTACACAACTGACATCATGCTTTCCTGTCACGCTTCAGTGATCCCCATCACTCAGGATCCGTTGAAACTTTGAACACGGCCTGCTGGAGCAAAATGGGTACTTCTTCCAGGAACCGAAACAAAACTCAAAGATGAAATATAAAAATCTACATGCAGCTGACATGCAATACGTGATTAGAGTCTGTGCATTATGTTACAACTCCCAGTTTTAAATGAGTTTCTCAGATACAGCTCCACATTTTACTTTATGTCGTCTTCGTGACTAGCAATATAAAATGTAATAAAGTTACTGAAAATAATTTAGATTATATTTACTTGCAAAGGTTTTCTGAAGTTCTTGCAGATAATAAAAGCGTGGCAGAATAATTGGGCACCTAAAAACATTTTTTCATTTGCTGTGCATGTCTAGCTTCAGCATTCATATGATTTAGAATATAACTTCTAGTTTTAGTAATTGGATTTTCAAAAATGGAGATGGAAAAACCTGATTGAGAATAATCCTAATGTAAATGCAAATCAAATAGGTTTGGGTTAATTACTGTTAAAAGATCTATCTAATAAAGTCCAATTTGGAAGAACTTGAATAAAGTAAATGGCATCTCTGGACCTGTTGGTAGAGCCATTGTGTCTATCATTGTCTCAATGAAAATTTTAGATTATTTATGGAGTTTACAGATGGAAATAAGCTAACAATGGTTTAGAAATACTGGATCCCTTGGTAAAACCAGGGAACGTAGAGAGGCAGCAGTTGCATCCACTAGAGATATTGGTCAAAAAAATGAAAGTGCTGTATTGAAGGTAAAAGATGGTTAATCAACATTTCTGTTTGCAATATCTGAAGTATACCATGATGCCATGGAGGTGGGATTAAGGAGATTCTTTTGGTATAATTTGTCCCCGTTCACTTACTGAAGGAATAAATCAGCAGTTCAATTTAGAATCAAAGACAGTTGCAGCTCACTGAAATGATGAAGCAAAAGAAGTAAATGTTTATGTAGGAAATATTAACTTTACTATTCATTACATGGAATGAAAGTGGGAGCCTAAGTTCAGTTTGGAAATACAGCTCATGGATTTAAAAAAAAGGTGGAAGATTTTCCTAGCTTGGAGCTTGAGGAAGAAACTTACAGAGACTCTTAGTGAAAATAAGCAGTTAACTTTCTAATGATAGAGACAGGAGGGAGAGACAGCGTGTCTGGAGCTACATCAACCAAAGCCAGTACAAGGGCCATTGGGGCTTCTAATTATTGAGCAGGAGTTCAGTGGAGGATAACTTAGTTAAAAACTAATGGAAGAATCCCCATGAAATTTCATATTCACAGATTCCCTACAGTGTAGAAACAGGCCCTTCGGCCCAACAAGTCCACACTGACCCTGACAGCATCCCACCCAGACCCATCCCCCTATAACCCACCTAATCTACACATCCCTGAACACTACAGGCAATTTAGCATGGCCAATCCAGCTAACCTGCACATCTTTGGACTGTGGGAGGAAACCAGAGCACCTGGAGAAAACCCACGCAGACACAGGGAGAATGTGCAAACTCCACACAGACTGTTGCCCAAGGGTGGAATTGAACCCAGGTCCCTGGCGCTGTGAGGCAGCAGTGCTAACCAGAGCCACTGTGCCACCCAAAATGAATTCTGGAGAGCTGCGGAATACTTGGTGGAGTATCCAAAAGGAGAAGTGAATAAATCACCATGACCTCAGAATGGATAATTAAATACTTGAATAGAATTAAGAACTAAAAGGGGGAGTAGTTTTATACTCAAAGTCTTGTCAAATGATAGCTAATTTAGTAGTGCTTGTTTTAATTTATTATAATTAAACTCAATGTTGTGTCAGTTTCATTTCCAAACGTAATGCAAAAGTAGGACATAAGCGCTCATTCGAGATGTAATTGAACAGATTATGGGTGGCACAGTGGCTCAGTAGTTAGCACTGCTGCCTTGCAGCACCAGGGACCTGGGTTCAATTCCACCCTCAGGCAACTGTCTGTGTGGATTTTTGTATATTCTCCCCGTGTCTGCGTGGGTTTCCTCCCACAGTCCAAAGACGTGCAGGTTGGGTGGATTAGCCGTGCTAAATTGCCTGTAGTGTTCAGGGATGTGCAGTTTAGGTGGGTTATAGTGGGGTAGATCTAGGTGGGATGCTTTGTGGTTTGGTGTGGGCTTGTTGGGCCAAAGGGCCTGTTTCCACACTGTAGGGATTCTATAAAAAAGATTCTTTACAGGGTTATTCATTTACACTGTGCTTGATCTGAAGTGCACAGCTTTCCTTCATTTTTTCATCTGATCTGTTTATGGTATTATATTGCTTCAATAGATGACCAGACTAGGAAGGCAATGGCCTAGTGGTATCATATAGGCTATTAATCTAGAGACCCAGACAACATCCCGGAGACCCGCGTTCAAATCCCAACACAGTAGATGCTGGAATTTGAATTTAATAAAATATCTGGAATTAAATATTGATGATCATGAATTCATTGTTGATTGTTGGAGAAAAACCCATTTGCTTCACTAATGTCCTTTAGCGAAGGAAATTGCCATCCTTACCTGGTTTGGCCTACATGTAACTCCAGACCCACAGCAATTGCCCTCTGGGCAATTAAGGATGGGCAATAAATGCTGCCTAGCCAGCAATGTCCTCATCTTGTTAATGAATAAAGAAAAAAACTATAAATAGTTTAAAACACAGCAGCATTATAAACTCACTTAGGCAGAAGTGGTTTGGTAATACATTAATGATGGCACTATTGACAAAGTAAATATCTGACCAGGTATTGTCTAAAAGCAAGGATTTTGGTGTGCTTTTATCCCATAAACAGACAGAGGTATTTGCTGAGTTTGAACTCTATTCCCAGCTTCTCGCCAAAATTCAGTGTCCACTAGAGGCAGTGAATCTTTGAAGATACTCTAGCTGATCTGGTGTGCATATGTTGCAGAATTCCAAGCACTTGGTCTGATTTTCACATACAACGTGAATGTCTGGCAGAGCTACAAAACCTCAAGGCCAATCCAGACATGCATTTCAGTAAACCTGACAAAGGGACAGGAATAGGCATCCTTGACAAGCCTAACCAACAAAATGCTCATCATTCTTAAATGACAGGACTAAATTTTTATCCACTGAATCTGCTGCTTAGCCTACCCAGATAGCTGTAATGAAAAGCAAGCTTTAAGAAAGAAGTTATTTGATCGATATGTGTAACAGCTATAGAAGCTGAAGTGAGATATGTACAACGTGGTTTGTCCACAAGGCTCACTGCCAGTGCATTGTGTGCACGCGGCTTAAGACACAAATTCTTTTACACCCCTATCACTGACCGGTTCAACACAACACCACTCAGCCAAATGACAAGGGGAATTGCTACAACTGGTGCTCAGCAAGTTTCTTCATTCAGACAGTGAAGGATCCCTTCCTATCTACAACGGCCAGACAGGACTTGTATATATATTGCAATGCAGTGCCAATAGTTTATTTGACATTGCGAGCCTAAGCACCAATATACCACTCAAGGAAGCCATAAACATCTATGCTGCAGCAATATATCATCACAATCTAGACCTATCACCATTGTGTGAATCGGTATCCATGGATCTTATGAACTAAGCCATTCACGCAATTGAGATCAATTTCAATGACATCATATATGCTCAAGTAGTTGGTGTTGCCTTGGGATCCCTGCTCAGGCCAGCATTTATTGCCCATCTCCAATTGCTCAAAGGGTGGTTAAGAGTCAACCACATTGCTGTGGAGTCACATGTAAGCCAGACCAGGGAAGATGGTAGATTTTTATTGAATTCAAATTTCAGCATCTACTGTGGTGAAATTCAAAGTCATGTCACAAGAACATCAGCCTGGAGTTCAGGATTACTGGTCTAGTGACAGTATCACTCTGCCACTACCTTCCCCAAGTTATTTGTATAAATAGGTCACTAGACCAAAACATTAATTCTGATTTCTCTCCACAAATGCTACCAGACTTGCTGATTTTATTCAGCAATTTCTGTTTTTAATGCTTGTTTCTGGTTTCAACTCTCCCATTTCAGACTGTAAAGGGACCAAATTTGTCTTCACTAACCTTGTTTTACATATAGTTATTAAAAGCATTTACAGTTTATTTTTATGTTTCTTGCAGTTTACTCTCATGCTCCATTTTTCTCCTCCTAATCAATCTCTCGGCCCTTCTTTGCTGAATTCTAAACTACATCCAATCCTTAGGCTTGGTAGATTTTCTACCAACTTTCCTCTCATACTACCCTCAATTTCCTTTGTTAGCCATTGTTGTGCTGCTTTTCTCATGCTCTATCACCCAAAAGGAATGTATAACTGTTGCAATGCATTCATTCCTTAAATATTAACTGTTGTCTATCCAATACCTTGCCTTAACTTAACCATTCAAGTGCAGCTAACCCCTGCCTCATACCATCTTAGTTTCTTCTGTTTAGATTGAGCATTCTTACAGTTCCACACATTACAAGATTGGCCTTATGAGCATCCTTGCAAACAGACCTCAACCATTTGTCCACCATACAAGGTAGATGCTGAAAAAGGAAGCACCAAACCAATCCTGCAGGTGAACGGCTACCTCGATTAAAGCAATTTTCACTGTGTACCACACGGACTCATGAACGGCCTTTAGGCTGTTACTTTTAGACCTAAAAAGTGCCCAGTTCACTTCAGATTACTCTGGGGTAAAAACATATACATGTACCTTGCCTCTTTGAACTCAATAAAATAGGTGACAGCCATTTACTGATTAATTTCTGATGCCAATGCCTTGATTAACCAGAATCAACTTGCTGGTTTAAAATTTAGACAAAGCCTGGCATTTAACTGCCAATCATCATTAACTGGTGCATTATTCGTGTCAATGCCTCTTCCAGAGACCACTTCCCAATCAGCATTTCCTCTCATGCAATATAAACATTTGTTTTCCCTTTGTTGAGTGCAAGTGGAAACCTTCAACATAATGTGTCTTTATTCAGCAATACTAATGGTCATTTAAGAATGTAAAATCTTATTGCATGATCTTTCCATCTAATTACTGGGTGTTTGAAATTTTCTTTAATTCTCTCTCTTTAATACATTAAATTAATTACTCCTCCTATTTGGCAGTGGTTATTGATCATTGTTCCTTCACTGGATTCATTAATAGTACTCAATAGATGGTGTCAATACAGTTCAAATTACAAGAGAAAGGGGGGGCAGTGTATTTGTTTGGAATGGTCAAAGTTACAGGAAGCAAATGAGCAGTGGTATTAGTTTGGAATTAAGGCAATGCTCAGGAAGAGAGTGATATTAGTTTGGAATCAGGACAAAGTTACAGGAAGGGAGTGGGACAATGGTATTAGTTTGGAATTGAGACAGAGTTACGAGAGTGGGGAGTTGGTATTAATTCATGAGACAAAGTAGACATTGGGCCGCTCCAAATTGATGCTGGAAGGCTAGTGATGGGAGATAAGGAAATAGCTGAAGAATTTAATAAGTATTTTGCGTCAGTCTTCACAGTGGAAGACATGAGTAATATCCCAACAATTAAGGAGAGTCAGGGGGCAGAGTTGAGTATGGTAGGCATTACAAAAGAGAAAGTGCTAGAAAAGCTAAAAGGTCTAAAAATTAATAAACCTCCTGGCCCCGTTGGGCGACATCCTAGAGTTCTGAGGGAGGTGGCTGAGGAAATAGTGGAGGCGTTGGTTGTGATCTTTCAAAAGTCACTGGAGTCAGGGTAAGTCCCAGAAGATTGGAAAATCGCTGTTGTAACCCCCTTGTTTAAGAAAGGATCAAGACAAAAGATGGAAAATTATAGGCCGATTAGCCTAACCTCGGTTGTTGGTAAAATTCTAGAATCTATCGTTAAGGATGAGATTTCTAAATTCTTGGAAGTGCAGGGTCGGATTAGAACAAGTCAGCATGGATTTAGTAAGGGGAGGTTGTGTCTGACAAACCTGTTAGAAATCTTTGAAGAGGTAACAAGTAGGTTAGACCAGGGAAACCCAGTGGATGTTATCTATCTAGACTTCCAAAAGGCCTTTGATAAGGTGCCTCACGGGAGGCTGCTGAGTAAGGTGAGGGCCCATGGTGTTCGAGGTGAGTTACTGGCATGGATTGAGGATTGGCTGTCTGACAGAAGGCAGAGATTGGGATAAAAAGCTCTTTTTTGGAATGGCAACCGGTGACAAGTGGTGTCCCGCAGGGTTCAGTGTTGGGGCCGCAGCAGTTCACTTTATATGTTAATGATCTGGATGAAGGGACTGGGGGCATTCTGGTGAAGTTTGCCGATGATACGAAGTTGGGTGGACAGGCAGGTAGTACGGAGAAGGTGGGGAGGCTGCAGAATGATTTAGACAGTTTAGGAGAGTGGTCCAGGAAACGGCTGATGAAATTCAACGTGAGCAAATGCGAGGTCTTGCACCTTGGAAAAAAGAATACAGGCATGGACTATTTTCTGAATGGTGAGAAAATTCATAAAGCCGAAGTACAAAGGGATCTGGGAGTGCTAGTACAGGATTCTCTAAAGGTTAACTTGCAGGTTGAGTCTGTGATTAAGAAAGCGAATGGAATGTTGTCATTTATCTGAAGAGGGTTGGAATATAAAAGCAGCGACGTGCTTCCGAGACTTTATAAAGCTCTAGTTAGGCCCCATTTAGAATACTGTGTCCAATTTTGGGCCCCACACCTCAGGAAGGACATACTGGCACTGGAGCGTGTCCAGCGGAGATTCACACGGATGATCCCTGGAATGGTGGGCCTAACATACGATGAACGGCTGAGGATCCTGGGATTGTATTCATTAGCGTTTAGAAGGTTGAGGGGAGATCTAATAGAAACTTACAAGATAATGCATGGCTTAGAAAGGGTGGATGCTGGGAAGTTGTTTCCGTTAGGTGGGGATACTAGGACCTGTGGGCACAGCCTTAGAATTAGAGAGGGTCAATTTAGAATGGAAATGAGGAGACATTTCTTCAGCCAGAGAGTGGTGGGCCTGTGGAATTCATTGCCACAGAGCGCAGTGGAGGCTGGGACGTTGAATGTCTTCAAGGCAGAGATTGATAAATTCTTGATCTCGCAAGGAATCAAGGGCTACGGGGAGAGTGCGGGTAAGTGGAGTTGAAATGCCCATCAGCCATGATTAAATGGTGGAGTGGACGCGATGGGCTGAATGGCCTTACTTCCACTCCTATGTCTTATGGTCTTATGATTCATACAGGACTGCATGGAGTGGGGCCCTGGAATTAGTGTTATGGTCATGGATTTGAAAAGTGTAGTGAAACAGAATTAAATTTAAATTGATGCAGAGCTAAGGGGGCCATTCAAAGCAATAAATATAGCTTGAGAGTCAATACACTATAAGCACATAAGTATTGCTTCCTACCTTAAGGCACTTGGCAAACGACTGTTTCACTGAGCAGAGACAACTGAACTTCCTGATCAAGGTTCTCTGTCGTCACTGCTGGTGACTTTCTTCATTCTTGCGATGTCCACTGTCGTGGTGCAGAGTATTGCCTCACCGTCTCGAGCTTCAGCTCTTGCAGCCAGGTTTAGGACTATTTGCTCTAGCAGTTACTAGTGTAAAGGTAGTAACATCATTTAAAAGGGAATTGGATCTGTATTCAAACAAAAAGACAGTAACAGGACAGAGGAAGGAAGGCACAATGGCAAATAGATTCAGTGAAAGTCAAATGACCTACTTCTACATTGCATGGTATCAATAGCTTGCCAAGTGGTAGAACAAAAGAAAGGCTTCTTTGCATTGCCAACATTTCAATAACTTGCATGTAGTATATGGTACCTTCAAAACTTGAAAATATAATCACTTCACAGAGGATGAATCAGGCAGAAATGAACATATGCCAGAGAAAGTATCAAGAAGGATTATCAGAGATGGATTTTGAAAAGGGTGTTGAAGGAGGAGAGTTTTCGTGGGGAATTCTTGTGTTTAGAGTGAGGTTTGCTGAAGACATGGCTGCTAATAGTGGAATAATTGAAATCAGGGATATGGTCAGACATAGACAGCCTTGGCTCAATGGGTGATTCTCTGGCCTCTGAATCAGAATGTTGCAGTTTTAAGCCTCACTCTGGAGAATTAGGTATGTTCTAAACTGACAATCCCAGTACAGTATCGAGGGAGTGCTGCAATGTTGGTGGTGCTGTCATTTTGGATGAGATGTTAAATTTAGCTTCTGTCTTCTCAGGTGATTGTGAAACGCCCCATGGCACTATTCAAAGTGCCTTAGTAAAAATTCCTCAGGCTAGTGCCAAGGCCCAATCACATCCAGCTGTTTCATCGAAGACTTTCCGTCATAAAGTCAGAAATGGGGGTGTTCACTGATCATTACACAATGTTTGGCATCATTCATGACGCCTCAGATACTGAAGCTGTCCATGTCGAAATGCAACAAGAGCTGGACAATATGCAGGCTTGAACTGATGAATGGCAAGTTACATTAAAACCACATAGTGCCAGGGCGGTTAAGGATGAGCAATAAATGCTTGCCTAGCCAGTGCCATCACATCTCACGAACAAGAAGAAGAAAATTAATTCCTCAACAAATATGATTGGTTACTTGACTGAGGATCTTGCTGTGTATAGCTTGATTGCCACATTTCTCCACATTTTAAAACTAATTGTACCCCAGAAAGACTGCACTAGTTGCGAGGTGTTTTGGGAACTCCTACAGGCATAGAAGGTGCTATAGAAATGCACATCCTTACCTTTCAGCCAAGCTGCGTTGCAATGTTTCTACAAAGACTGTTGAAATTGTGAAATTCTTTTGTTGGCTTTATGACGTTTAACAGAAGGGTCTTGATAACCTTCACACAATTAAAATCTCATTTATCAACTTATTTAATTTGCAAACTGGGAGCAATGCATCATTTCAGTGAAAACTAACAAGAAATCTCATTATGGTTTTGTTCTGTTAGGAATTCAAACAGGTTTGAAAACTGAGATATCACATCCTTCAGAATCTCATAAATCATCTGGCCTTGTTGCTTTCATTAGGTCTAAGTCAGAACTTGCCTGTAATTTTCATTGAGGATTTAGCAGGTAATTGTTCAAGAATTCACACCCTAATCTTAAAATGCTACAACAAATCACATTGGTGATTGCCAACTCCTGAAAAATTTTGTTGAATAATTTGTGACACAAAATGAAGCCTAAAATAATACCATGGACCCAATTCTCAATGTTGGTTTACACAGCACTTTTATCACATGGCCTACACAATGCTTTCATTAATATTTGAGGTCATTAATCTTTTTCCAAGTTTAAGTCAGTGCAATTCCCACAGTAGATTGAACTACAGGGAGTGAGTTGAGGTGGGTGGGAAACGGGTGAAGGAGATAGAAGGAGAATTATAGACACAGCGAGAGTGACAGAATGAAGCAGACAGGCAGAAAGAGAGAGGCTGAGACTGAGACTGAGACATAGAGAGAGGGCATAACACTGCATCCTTGGCTCAGTTTTGATCATTTCAACAGATCAGAGGGGATTTTTTTTTCAGTTCTTTTTTAATCCTCTTAACTGTCCCAGCTTTTTCACACTTTTTTGCCTTTCCTGAGAAATCAAAAAAAAAGAAACTTCATTCCTCTAGTGGCTTCTATCATCTCAAGAAAACCCCAAATACTTTTCAGCCAATGAAACATTTGTTGCCCTGTAGTCACTTGCAATATAGGTGGTGATAAGGCAGCCGATTTGCCCCAGCTTCAGCCTGTGTTTGTACACCTGCTTCATATTAATACATGTCTAAAATTTCCCGGTTCACCCGCAAGGCTGAATGACTCACTGGGCTGCATCACCCTGAGCCAGACAGCTGGAATGTCAGGGCCATACCCTCCCACTGGAGTGAAGGTGGAGGTGGACTCTTTCAAACTGGAGATGGGACCAGGCACGTACAGGAGGCTGCACTAATAGGGCATTCCCAGCAACAAGGCTGCCTTGGCTACTGACGTCATGTAAAACTAAAGAAAGGACTTGCACTTATTTAGAACTTTTACAAACCTCAAGGAGTCTTTACAGCTGTTGACGTACTTTTTAAAAGGGTAGTTACTGCTGTAATGTAAAAATGTGATAGCTAAGTTACACACAGCAATTTCCCACAACCATGCTGAGATTGTGACTGAATGATCTGTTGGTCAATTAGTAAGTAAAAATGGCCAACATACCACAGAAAAGCCACCTGCTCTTCTTCAAAGAATGATGTGAGCCTTTAACATTGCTCCAGGAGCAAAAGAGCAGCTTTGATTTAATGCTTCATCCAAAAGACGACACTTTCAACAGTGCAGCACTCCCTGAGTACAGCACTGGAGTAGAACTTAGATATTGTGCTCAAGTCTCTGCAGTGGAATCCAAATCCAGAAGCTTTTGACTCAGATGCAAGAGTCTTAAAAGTCAGAGTTAGTCAGAATTATAAATGGAATTAGTTTGTGGAACATGGAGGTCCTTCTAAGTGGTCTGGACACTATCAGCATTATCCTTAGACCAAGCTCTATCATAGAAACAGGTCAGACTTCTGATATCTACACCCAGTGAACTTGCCTTAAAGAAAGACCTACTATTTCAAAACATTCAAAAAAACTTCACAACCTGTGATCTGCCAAGTTAAATCCTGACAACACTGGTGCAGAGGCAAGTGCAACAGCAAAATTCAACCAAAAAAGGCTTATTGTAATTTGAACATTTACCTTATGGATGCTGGATACAAAAGGAAAGAGGTCATATAGTACTACAGTTGTACAGAGTTTTGGTCAGATCTATCTGGTGGACTCTGCTGAGTTTTGGGTGGCACACTATAAGGAGGACTTACAACATAGATTGATCACAATGATTGCAGAGCTTCAAGAGCTAAATCAAAGGGAAGATTCCACAAACCTGACCTTGCAATCGCTTGTGTTTAGAAAGCTGACATAACCCATGTGTTTGAAATGATTAGGAAATTTCAAAAGGTAGATGCAGTGAAACAATTTCCTCTGATCGGTGAATCCAGGACAAGGGGACATAACCTTACAGTTAGAGCTGGGCAGTTCAGGAGTGAATTCAGAATGCATATTTTTCCTCTCAAAGTGGAGTAGAAATCTTGAACGTTCTCCCCTGAAGCCCCCTTTGGTCTTTCAGGTAGATATCCCACCCCTCTGGGCAGCTGAGCCTTCCCTCTAATTCTTCCTCAGAACGTTGGCCTCAACGGCTAGGCCAGCATTAGTTACCCAGGCCTAAATTTACCCTCTAAGATCTTTCCAGCTTGTTCTCGCATCTTTTGAAACATTTCTTTAAACCTCTCTTTGCCCCTAACATCCAATGTGCTCGGATATTAAATTTTGTTCAAAAACGCTCTCCTTGGAAGCTTCAATTACCTTAAATACAAGTTGATGATTTATTCTGGTGTCCTAGCTCAACACTTATATTTTGACCTCACTATAGATTGCTCCTCCAGAATCTAGCTGTTATCAGGGCTGGACCTTTGCTGGAGCATGAGGGGATACACAAGTGTCATCATAGGAGTTTTTAAAACTATTCCTTTCTTTGCTCCAACTCTTCCTCTATTATCCTCAACTTGGTTGAAGGCATTTCCTTTGTGCCAAAAGCCAACAGTGCATTAATTCAGACATGTATTTAAATTTAAGGGAACATAAGATACCCTGACCATAAAGTTGAATCAGTTGGTCATCAGTTAAATGCCTGGAAATCTTCCTCCCTGCCCTGTAAAGTGTATCTTCTTTGGAAAACTGGAAGCACCGAGACCAGAGTGCCAGATTAGTACAATCTGTATATACAAAATGGCTTATGATCCACATACTAGCACCTCTGGTGGCATGAGCTCCATAATGCTTATGACTGGACAACTGCTCTTCATTGAAGTTGAAAGAAACCATTTATGATACAGACCAGGCAAGAGTCAGCTTGAAGGTGCACAAAATGTGGGCTACCATTGATAGATGCCAGCCTTGCCAAAAGGAATCATGCTTGATATAATTTATAACAGCATTTGGATTCAACACAGATCAAGAGTAACAGATGATGTTACACTGGATACTAGCACCAGAATTCTTAGATCAGCTCAAAGTTACAAAGCTCAATGGACAAGAACCAACCACCAGATGAAGGTTTCCCAGTGGCCACTCTTGACAACAGGGAGGTTATGGGTTCTTTAAGTCAAGCTCAGGGTCAAAAAGATCACAGAGGTTGTGAAAAGACTGTTATGACCTGAAACGGTGGTCAGGAAAGGGGATGGAATCAATAGCAAGTGTGAACAGAGTCAAGAGTCATCAAGATCTATAGCACAGAAACAGGCTCTTCAGCCTATTGTGCCCGTGCTAGTCAAAAACAACCACTTAACTTTTCTGCACTGGAATACAACCTCAGGAATGCAATAGAACACAATATAAGGGAAGATAGTGAATGACCAGGATGTGTGCAGTTGTTGAAGCAGTCCATGATAGAATGCCTGTTGAAGTGCTGAAGCTAAATCCTCAAAAGTGAAGAACTGGAGTCCCTTGAAATGAAAACAAAAATGGATTTTGGTGATGAACATCAACTCGACTCACTCGTAGATTGCTGAAAAGTCTGTGGGATGTCTTGACCGTACCTGCTATTTGACGCTCACTGATAGGTTTTAAACAACAGTTGGCTGTTCCTTAGTTACCTCATGTTAATTCTGGATGCTAGAATATAAAGCTGTACATAGAAAAGTGTCTACCTTTGTAAAGTTTAAAATTGTTTGTTCAAAACTGTGGAACCTCTTAGCTTTATTCTTTTAATAAGTATCCAGGATTTTAAAATTCATCTATTTAAAACAAGTTACCAGATTGTAACATAATTTGACTGCTTGTCTGGAGTAAAAACAAAAAAAAAAGATTTATTTATTTAATACATTGTCATTTGTAACTAGGTACAGTGAAAAGTGGATGATGTCACCACATTCTGGCAACTTTTGGATTACAGAATATATTATTGAATAAATTGTATAAATGGTTAAATACTGAATAAATTAATTAAATTGATATTAGTAAAACTGAAACAACTTCAAAAGTTCATTTCTCCCCTCTCTATAGACTTGAGCCTCCCTGCTCCTCCAGTCACTGCAGTCAGTTCCTGGCAATGTGCTCCTTTTTTAAGCCGCCACCTCTGAGCTGCAGACGGTCACCCTGTGCGGGTCCCACACCTCTACCAACACTGGACATCAACCATCAGGGTTCTGGCTCTTCTTCCGATGCTGCCACCCAAGATAGAGCAAGGATGGAGATACACGGTGGTGGTGGTTGCGGGAGGGGGGGGCGGCAACCTCCAGCTGGGGGAACATTAACAGGCAGCTCCAGGGCAACCAAAACAAAAATAGAAGTTACCGAGCTGGAAAGACAATGATGAAACAAGCCATGTGGATTTGCCAGAACCGTTTCATGGCCGGAAGCCAAACACTGCCAATCCCGCTGTCACCATCTTGGAAGTTCCTTCATGAAAAGAAGCATTGAAGTAGTCAAGATAGACATGCTGTGTGCATATATACCTTGTATAGATGCAGATAAGGGACCATATTTCAATTTCAGAAGGCATTTGATAAGGTGCTACAAAAGTTCTTGAAAATAAAAACTCATAGAATAAGGGGTAATATGACATGGGCAAAGATTGCCCAGATAAGAGGAAAAGGAGTATGGTTAATGAGTGTTGGGGTCTTGACTTTTTATTTTAAACAATTTATATAAATAATTTGGACAAAATTACTGGAGGCACGGTTGAGAGATTTGCTGATGACACAGCTAGCTAGAAAGGTACGTTATGAAGAGGATATAAAGGAGGACACAAGAATACAAATGGATTGTGAATGGGTAAAGAGTCAGCAAATTGCATATGTGCGGAAAATAAGATACTAACCATGTTAGCAGAAAGAAAATGTAACATTATCTAGATGGTGAGGGGTTGCAAAGCTGGGATGCAGAGGGGTCTGGACCCCCTGGTGCATGAATTGCAAAAGATTAGAATGCAGAAATAGCAAGTAATTAGGAATGTTAACAGAGTGCTATAATTTATTGCAAAAAGAGAATTGAATACAAATGGAATGCGTCTGAAGCAGTTGAGAAAGTTTGGCACATTAATACCTGGAATGGACATATTGCTTATAAGGGAAGGTGGGATAGCTAAGCTAAGCCAACCACAGGGGCTTCAAAAAGAGTACAAGGCTACTTGAATGAAACATACAAAATCCCATGGGATATTGACAGCATTGATGTGCAAAGGATACATCTTATTGTGAGCGAATACAGAACTAGGAATTACTGTTTCAAAATAAGGGGTTGCCCATTTAAGAGTGAAATAAGGAGATTTATTTTCGCATAAAGTCAACTATCTTTGGAGCTCTTCTTCCGGCAGAGGTATATAGATTCCTGATATGCAAGGGGGTGAAAGGTTATCATGTCAGGCAGTAATGTAGAATAATCTTACTCAATGACTGAGAGATTGAATGAACTGTATGCGTCACGGTCTATTTAAAAATAAAAAATGGCTATCATCTGTTTTGTTTCAGATTCTCAGCAGTGATCTGTATTCTGTTTCTCTTTAAAATTATTTATTCAAGAACGTGTGTATATTGGCTGTCATTATTTCACAGTGGGGGTTGGGGGGTGGTGTGCAGGGAGCTGACAGATCTGGACAGTTAGCATTCCTGTATAGCCTGCGGAGCTGTTAATCCCAGTCACAAAGCTCTAAAAATGAGTTAACACTGTACTTGGAGTTGCTCAGGCAATGTGAGGAATGCAAGTTACGTATTCAATCCTCTGTATATGTATTGTCATTAGGCAAGGTCTGCAAAGGGGCAATGTAAATCATTAAAAATTTTCCTTTCATTACAAACGTGAAGCATTTATAAATAATTATATGGCTGCAAGAACTAAATCATCTTTATTTTGCAGAATATTTGGTGTACTTCTTAAATTCTTCAACATATTGAGCAAAATACAATTCATAAGAGGACCCAAGCCATTCAAAAGTAATATCAGGAAGCAGTTTCTCCATACAAAGCTTAGTGGATATCTGGCTTTTGCATCAATAAAAACAGCAGATGTAGATGCTGGTGCAGAGTTTTAATTGGAGCTTTTGAGATGGATGCCGATAAATATGAGGCAGGTAAGGGTGTCAAGAAGAGATGGGTGATTAGAAATCAGATACAGAGAATGCTTATTTGGATATGTATAATTTGATTGGTAATACAGGCTCAACAGGCTGAACACCTCATCCTGTGGTGCAACTCCACCACAAGGGGGCATATTGAGTCTATACTAGCAATCACATGGGTCATTGTTAGAGACAGGATTTGTGCCATTGCTGGAAGTAACTAAAAAGAGTGGCAACTGCTTTGCAACATTAAACTGAAGGCTAGAGTTATACATTGTTACCTAGGAGTATCCAGGCAATAGTTTGATATGGACTAAGGTAGTGGCAAAGGTGTGAAACTGTTTGGGACTTCATGGAAGGCACTGCCAAGAGTGGTAATGAGGTTGAGAGAAAAGTGTTAGTGCCAGAGCAGGTGGCAAGCAAGAGGCAAGAGGCTATTTGCAGGAGAGAGCACTTGAGGGAATGGGGTGCATTCAATTTAACTTTGCTAATACCCATTCACAAAAGGCAGATCAGGTTAACATGAATCAAGCAGGAAATGACCAAGTGGAGATGGCCTTGTCCGTAAACAAGAGCTATAGCTTATGGAGACAGCATTGAGAATGAGTTGAAGTAAAGACAGCAGAATAATAATAGTGTACAGAGCAGCATTTCATAGACAACTGAATTCTTCAAGGAGGGAATACTGCTTAGTTCAGGCTCAGTGAGATCATTCATTCCATGTTAGCTCTTCAAATGAAGTAGCTTGCTCTCATCTTACTTGATCTACCATTCTCCCTCTTTCATACATCTTCTCTTTCCAAAGTATTTATCCCATTCACTTCAAAATAATGTCTTTGGCGTCAGTTTCATGGCAAAACATTAGACATTCTAACAACCCAAGGGCAAAATGTTTCTTTCAGCTATCCCTTTCATGCTTCCTGTTCAAATCCTCCATCTAAACCCCATCATAGGATCAACAAGTTGCAGTGAGGTAGAAGGGTTGGGAGTTGGGTGGGTGGGGGCAGGGAGCTCAAAAGCATCGGCTTAGATGATTCCATTCCATTCAAATCAATGTCTTCCCTTACTTTGATAATGAAGGAACAATGACACCTGCAGGAGAATTTGCAGCAGTGCAGATCATTTTAAAATTTTAAAGTACAAATCGATGTTTGTAAAGTTTGAAGTTGCAGTTTGTGTAACTGGAGAGTCAGCAAACACTTCATTTAGATTAGTTTAACTCAGTCTCTGCATTACCATGATGACCTAATTTTGCTCAACAGCTCTTCAGTGCATATTTTTACAAGGTTAAAGGCACTATATAAACAAAATATGCCGTCGTTCAAACATTGGGCCATTTCCTCTTCTGTTAACAAGAATTCAATGAATAGAATAGAATATCCTTTTATTGTCATGTCTACTTCATTGTAGGAGTACAGTGAAAAGCTTTCACAATGTCTGCCTTCTTGTAGCGACATTTTGGGTACAAGTACCTCAGTACAATCTTGAGCACAGCACAGGAATAAAAATAGCTGCATCACTTAGATTTGAAAATAAGTTAAAAATACGACATCATTAAAGGGTTGACATTTCAGTAAAATAGCAAATCTCGAATAGATATTACAGTGTAGCAGCACTACTTGCATTATCAGTTAACTGGTGCAGACATGACCTAGAGCAGTTCTCTTGACTGACAAGCCACTTCAGTTCTGCAATAAAAAAACAAACCTCACAACTTCCAAGCATAGAATTAAAACTTTTATTTCTCAATATATTAGACACAAAAAACAATGGATCAAAATAAATTGATCATGCACGTGAATACAAAAAATAAAAATAAAATTGCCAAAATACCACACTTACGAATCGAGACATATCACTTTTCCCTATACTGGTTTCAGCAGTACTAGGGCACTGGAATGACAAGTGCTAAAATAAAACAAATTGAATTTCTGTCTACTACTGAACACCATGCTCACATTTAAATTCCCCACTCATGTCAAACTTAATTCAATGATATACAAATCTGTTAAAACATCATCAAAAAATTATCAAAGTTAGAAAGAACCCACAAGTTAGTTAATTGCTTTTTGCTAGTTATTGACAAGAACTTCAGCAGTACAGGGTTGCAGTTTGCAAACTTACTGCTGCACAATTTTCAATGGAAAAGAATTACAGTTTCAAACCACAGATTAAACTGAATAGTAAGTACAGGGTGTTTACCTTCAGGTTGTTTAATATTTCAGTGTTCTGAATTCTAGGACAGTTTTCATTTTAGCTCAGCACTCACTCTCAGCGCCTTTGGCCATGAATCCTGCATTCAGTCTGCAGCACAAGAGCTTTCAATGGTTATAAAAAAGGGCCCCTGAAATTGTTTGGTCTGATGTTCCATTGTAAAAGGGACCAACTGTGCACTGCATAAATGGAAGGTACAAGTGAATAGCTGCATGATTCAGGAAATACACATATTTTGAGAGGTAGAATTGGTACAAAGGTCATTTAAAACCTGCAAGCCTATTTCAGAAAAATCCACAAACCATCCAGTTTAGTTCAAATGTAATCTTGATCCCAATCCCCACCTAAGCACATGTGCAATTGGAAAGCTTTCAGAATTAATATTTTTCCACTTGTACAGATAGTATAACAAATGTAGTTGAAGGGAAGGCTGCAGTGGCTTCTGATAATCTCACATTCATGTTTCACTGCAGAATCACTAGGGATGTTCAAGAATGAAGTGGATAACCCGCTAAATGGTCAAATACAGGGAACTGTGATTTGACTAGGCATTTATACATTTTAGGTTCAAGGGTAATGCCTCAGGAGAGAAAGCCTCCAGCTTATAATGTCTTCCACTACCTTCAGACAACCCAAAGCAAAGCAATCTTCAGTTAATGATGAAGTGCTTTTTTAAGTTTGTACTTGTATTGCAATAGTGACAATGTAATTTTTATTAACAAAGTGTAAAGCTGGAGCACGACATCCAATTTTTATATTAATGTTGCACTTCCCGTGACATTGCTCGCTGTTAAGATTGAACAGAAGGGCTATTATTTGGTCAGGGGCATTGCACCAAGCGACCTTCCAAGACTATATAAATGTAATGGCTTGCAAGTAAATAGTCTTCATTCAAGAATCAAATAAAAAGGTTTCTTTAAAAAAAAAAGACAGATTTCATTGAGATTGTTTAAGGAAACAGACAATGTTTCTAGGGTTTTCTTTATAAATGCTTTTTCAAGCCAAATGGAGACAGCAAGTTGAATGTAGTACAGAAAATACACATTAGATGTGTGCTTCTTTTAAAAAAAAGACTGCCAAATTTCGTGTGGAATTGTTCACTGCAAATTACACGATAGTCATACCAAGCACTATATTTACATAAAAGATAGGGACAGCGTTTTTGCCTCAAGACTGCAAAAATCTGTTAGGATCATTTAACTCACTCAACCCTTGTGACAATATTTTCAACGGGTTCGGTTGAGACAAAAATAGTTAAGATGACTAAGTGAATTATTACTTTGATTATATTTATTTTACCAATAACAGGTTGTTTATCATACAACAACAAGCAAGTGATACACTAAACTGGAAATTCAAATGCATCCATATTTTAATATTCCTTCAAAACCTGCTCGGCTTTTGTACCAAGACTACCAGAAAAAGACTGCACTGAAATATTTAACCACTGAAGCAAAGTAATTGGTGGATTGGTTAGAAAATCAAGAGACCAGCTACTTGATATTAGGGGAAGAAATGCTATCAACACCTGGCAAGCACTGCTAAAGGTCTTCTTTCAAAGAATCAATTTCCAAGTGCATAACCATCAACTTATTTGGCACTGCTGAACAGGTTGAATAATGTTAGGAATGAATGATGCTGACATGCCTTATTGAACAGATTAGGCATGGGGAGCTAAGGGACCAAACACGCTAGGGCAAGCAAATGTACTGCAAACTTAAGGCACAAATCTTCCTACTGTTGTGCTTCTACCATGTATACTCCGAACAGGGACCGACTTGTTTACACCAGAAACAAAATATACAAATCATTAAATATTTTTATCCATTGCTAGAGCCTAAATTTCACCTTCACTGACAGCCAGCTACATGGTCCCAGATCCAGAGGCACAAAGTTTCCTGAAACTCAATTTTAAAAAGGATATAGCACGTCATAGAAAGCATTTTATTTTGTAAACTTGTCCCATCAGTTTTAGCACTCCTGATTCTGCATTAGAATCTGTGACGAAACAACTCTGGATGCCCTGTGGAAGGCTGGAGGTGGTGCATGCCAGTTGGTATTGACAACTGATGTAGCACTCTGATCAAGGAGAGTTCCTTACAGTAGTGATCAGAGCCTGCGCTGGTTTGACACATCATGAATTAACAGCAGTGTCTCCATATTCCTCATTCCAGCGTTTGTACCCCTCTAGAGTCTGAGGGCCTACACTGCGCTTGATCTTTCTCCGTGAATCTTCAAAGTCTGACAGTTTGATCTTTCTCACCTGGACAGACAAAGAATACAAGGTACAAAGGCACATCTGGCTAAGCAGCATGTAATCACACACAACATTCACTTGCCTCTCAAAAATCACTGCACACCAATCTTATCCTTAAAAACATATCATAAACAATCATTTATTGATGGTTCTTAGTAGTAAATGTTAGTAAAACAGCTAAATTATCAAAATCGCTGTCTCCAAAATGCTTCTAGAATGAAGCACTCTGTAGTGTACAAAAATATGACATAAATATGAACAATTTTACACATGGGGATGTTTTACTCATAGGAATAGAATTGAAGTTACCTCGCTAGCAGCCATATTTCTCACTTCTTCTGGCTTGAGCTCTGAGGGAAAACGAAAACTCACTAACTCTTACAATATAAAAAGTTCAAACCCAAGTAGCTGAAATAAATAAACAAAAGCAAAACCAAAGCATTTTCAGAGACCAGGAGTGTCCATGAGAGTGTCATACTTGTTGTAAAAGACCAATTGATTCACTCAATACTGAGAAGTTTCCTTTTCTCACCCAGTTTACTCCTGTGTGAGACTCCAGCCCTTCAGCAATATGGCTGACTAACCAATCGCTGACAAATTGATCTCTGAAGTGGTCTAGTGATAATGCAGTTGTTTCAAACAACCACTACTACCTATCAATGGCAGTTATGGATGAGCAACAAACACTTGCTTTGTCACGGACACCCATAATCCAGAGAACTAATTTGAAAAAGAACAGAATATTGATATTAGTACATCAGCTGATATGCCAGGATTGAAGATTTCAATGTCGTGGCAGAAACAATAGCAAACAGAACCTCCCACGTGCAGCAGAGTTGATTCTCCATTAAATACAACTAAATGGGAAATAGTTACACAATATAGATGAAGTGGGCAAACCTCAGTCACTTCTAACAGCTTCTTTCAGTTAGGATCCCATTCAATACAGCTTCAGCTATCAGAATTGGGGAATAAAGTGCTATTTAAAAAGGCACAAGTGGATTAAGCTGAAGAAGTAATGTGTCCAATTCTGGGCACTACACCTTTGGAAGTCAGTCAAGACCTTTATGATGATGTTCAACACATTTACTAGAATGGTACCAAAATAAAAGGATTAAATTATGCATAGAAATTGGGAAATAGTGGGAGAGGTGGGTGGTGTTTTCCTTAAGAGTAGAGAAAACATGGAAACTTCAGTGTTCAAAATTATGAATGGTTTTAATGTAACAGATGATGAGAAATGTTTCCAGAGGCAGCAGCATCACTGACTACAGGACACAGATTAAGATAATCAGCCTAAGAACCAAAAGAGACAGAGGAAGATTTTAAAAAAAAAAAAATGCTGTGAATCATAATGATCTGGAACTCACTAACGAATTTCCAAAGGCAACCACAGAAACGTGCAAAGTTCTGAGGTTAAAGCACAGGAATGGGACCAGGAAAGAACCAATACAGGCACCTTGGGTAGAATGACCATTTTCTATGCTGTAGCTTTCTACCCTGTAACACATCACATACCTCGAATTGGACCCAGCGCTGCATCCTTCGCTAGTGCAGTCAGGTCACTCCCTGAATACCCTTCTGTCTGCCTGTAAAGCGGAGTGCGAAGATATATTATATGTACAAACATGCGGACAATATGATGGAGCACTTGTTGAAAATATTCAGTCTTTTGCATTTAACAGAAACCAGAAAAGATGTTGCTGACAGTCAGAATCTTTCCCCGTAGAGTTCAAGTGTCTAATACTAGGGGCATGCATTTAAGGTTAGAGGGGTAAGTTCAAAGGAGATGTGACTTTGAGTCAGACTTCACACTTAAAATAACAGGCTTTTTAACCCTCACAGTCATTACATGATGAAGAGAAGACATTTCAATCTGGGTTGGTGAAAGGGGGAAAAGAAAGAGGCAAAACCAACTGTGACCCTATGGGTTTTGCAGCTTTTTAATAGAACGAGTGGATCAATATTAAAAAGCATCAGAAGATTTCCCCAGAATCTTCAACTACATTAGCTATATTTCCATTGTATTAGGACTCATCTAATTAGCTGATCACCTAATTCTGACCAACCTGCTATGTCCACACGCCATGCACTACCACACCCATCATCTTTATTCCAGAATGCAATCAGGAATTCAGTACAATTGGAACCTTCAGTGATTTGTGGGAAATCCGGCTGATACTGTCTCATTGGGGTCAATTTTCCAGTTGTCTCAGCCAGATTTGGAGTACTAGTGCCCAAGCTTGTGTTTTCACAAGTTACACAGGAACATAACCATAAATTAAAGCTACACTGTTAAACATGGTCCTTTCTGGACCTCCAGGCTCTCCAATGTTAACACAGACAAAGCAATAACACAAAAGGGGACTGAACTGTCTGGCCTTAAATGGCCAAAGTCTGGGCATCTTTGCTGCTAAAGTTTTACTTAAGAAATTCATGGGGTGGCTTCTGGCTATGAAGATGATTGCAGAACCTAAGATTTAAAGGCACTCCATTTACACCATTTTCATCAATTTCAATCTGGGTAATGTTGGCATGTTGAATAAGTTGAAAGCTGCGGGTCCAAGTTTAGAAAGAAGAACAAGATTTGTCTCAGAGGGCATAATAGAATTAAAAGTTATAATTCTCTTCTTTCCTTTCTTAAAAATAAAAAAAGAATATAACAAGGTTGTCAACTGTGTAATATTTTATCAGCCATAAGGGATGATTTCAAAATGCTTTAATAATTCTGAAAATGTCACAAAACCTTTTTTATGAGCGGTTTTGATTTTTGCACTTTACTTACCATGTTAAGCAATTAGCTAACAGAGGGATGAGATCATGGGTGCCCTTACATTGCTCATTGGATAACCTCAATTGGTACCAAGTCAAAGATCAGAAAATAGGGACAAGAGTCCACTCTAGTCCTTAATTATATTCCATCATTCAATTAGATTGCTAATCTATATCTTAACTTCATCTACCCGATACAATGGACATTTATCTCAATTGTTGGTTAACATTGAAAAAGCTGGAAGCATTAAACTGTCAGACAGGACCAAACAGGGAGAGTCTACTCTGAAGTACACTGACTCAAGGTGAAAATGTCTATAGAAGGAATCAACCTCACTAAGCACAGCAGTCCAAAATCCCCAGTCAAGGGTCCAGGTTGAGATATTAGCAAGAATGCCTGGTACTATTAAAAGGCCCCATAATTTTGAAAACTAAACACAGAAATTTCTTTGGCACAAAAGGGAGAAACCAGAAAGCCACAAGCCAATCAGTTTGATATCAATTGTGAGGAAGTTATTGGAATCTGTTGGTGACAGAATGACCAAGCCTTGGACTAACTGATCAGAGACAGATTTGTGAAGGGTACTAAGGTTTCATCAATCTAGTTACACTTTTTTGAGGAACGCACTGGTACATGGATAATAGCACTTAATAATGTTCTGTGAAAGAGAATAGCTGTGAAAATGAGATTTGTGCACAAACCTTAATATTTAGATGGGCAATTATTTGGAGGTAGGAGATGAGAGAGTGCGATAACAGGATTGTTCACCGATACTGGTAACTGGTATACTCCGCAGATCAGTTCTTGGATCTCAGCACCAGACAAGATATTATTTGATAATAAGCATCAAAAGGGACAGGTCATGCCAGGAGAGCTCAAAGCTGTGGTGCACTCCCCTTGCTGTATGTGGGAAGATAGGCACATTTCCTGTGCCCAAGAGTAGCAAATATGCAGGAAGCATCTCTAACTACAGCTCTTGGAAGCCTAGGTTTCAAGCTGGAGCAGCTGGTGGTGACACTACGGGGCATCTGCACAGCTGAAAAAAATTGAGGAAAGCTTGCAGAAAGAGATGGTCACACCACAGGCTGAAACCCCACAGGCAAAAGAATGGATGACCCTCAGGCTGAGTAACAGAACTAGACAGGCAGTGCTGAAATCCTCTGTGACCATTCCTCTGAAAAACAGATATACTACTTTAGATATTGTTGAGGGGGGAATGGCTCTCAGGGAAAAACAGCAACAGCCAAATTCATGGCACCACTGTTCATTCAGCTACACAGGTGACATGCAAAAAATGTGGAAATTCAATAATCATAGGGGCTTCAATTATAAAGAGAATAGATAGACAACAAATGATATGCCAGAATGGTAAGTTGCCTCCCTGGTTTTAGGTTCAAGATGTCTCAGAGCGGCAGCAGTACATCCTTGAGGGGGCAAGTGAACAGGCAGTGGGTTGTGGTACACGATGGTACCAATGATATAGGATTTCATCCCTACTTTTTTAAGAAGCCTAAAAAGCAGAATATAGGAAGTTAGGAAGCAAGCCAAAAACTAGGACCTCAAAAGATTGGCCAAAAGACTTGTAATCAGCAAAGGTAGTGATCTCAGTGCCAGTGCCACATGCTACTTAGAGTAGAACTAGCAGGACATATTGAATGAACATGTGGCTAAAGAGATGGTGGGAGGAGGGAGGCTTCAGATTTCTAGGGCAGTGGGACCAGTAAAAACTGGATGGGTTACATCTGGGATTAATACCCTTAGGGAACTATTTGCAAAAGTGGTTAGGGAAAGGTTTAAATTAGATTAGCAGGGGAATGGGAATCTATGCTAGAAGTCAGCCGAAGGACAAATACAAAGGAGAAAAAGGGGTATAAGAGAAGTGATGGGCAGAATCAAGGGGCAGAATCAAGCAAGGCCAACAGTAAAAAGAAAACAGTGGGAATGGGGCAAGGAACATTAAAAAGGACAAGGCTTGTGCCCGAATGCATGGAACACACAAGACAAAGTAGATGAATTAATCATACGAAGAGATGTAAATGCGTAGTTGTTATTACAGAGACACTGCTGCAGGGTGACCAGGGATTGGAACTGAACATCCAGGATTAGCAGTTATGAAGGAAAGACAAAAAGGAAAAAAGGTGGTGCAGTCACATTACTGGTCAAAAAGGATATAAACACAATACTGAGGAAAGTCACTGAAAGTAAACGGATAAGTGCAGCAGGCAGTAAAGAAGGTAAATTGTATGTTGGCAACAGGATTCAAGAACAAGCACAAGGATGTTTTGTTGCAATTATGCACGGCATTGGTGAGGCCGCACTGTGTGCGGTTTTAGCCTGCTTATCTGAGGAAGGATGCTTTTGCTATGAATGGAGTGCAGCGAAAATTTACCAAGTTGATTCCTGGGATGGCAGAACTGACATATATGTGTAGAGACTGAGCCAGTTAGGATAGTGGCCACTGGAGTTTGGAAGAATGATGGAGCTTCTCAGAAACCTATAAAATTTTATCAGGACTAGACAGGTTAGATGCAAGGAGTCGTCATAATGGTGACAGTGTCCAGAATCAGGGGTTATAGTTTAAGAATATGGGGGTAAACCTTTTAGGACTGAGGTAAGGAGAAATTTCACCAGAGAATGGTGAGCTGGTAGAATTCACTACCAGAAAAAAGTAGTTGAGGCTAAAACATTGTGTTTTCAAGGAGATAGATATAGCTCTTGTGGCTAAAGGGGTCATGGGATATTAAGGACGGGTGTGGGAAGAGCACACAAGTGTCAGCGTGTGAGAGAGAGCACAAGCACACAAGAGAAAGTAAGCAAGACTGAAAGCGCGTCATGGTATTGAGCTCAATGATCAGCCATGATCATAATGAATGGCAAAGCAGGCTTGAGGGGTTGAATGGCCTACTCCAGCTCCTATCTGCTATGTTTCTATGTTTCAGAATGATCCCAGTTTATGTCAAATACTTGAAGAGGAGAATATGTGTATACAATTGCTTTCATTGCCTCAATTTAGATGGTTGATGGATCAACCGATCAAGATTAAATGGACTTGATAGGGTAGGTACAGGGGGAATATATCCTCTAGTAGTGGAATTCAGAATAAGGGACCGGATTAAAGCCAGGTCTTTAGGAGTGAATTCAGAACAGCTTGATTTTGAGAATCAAATATGGCGCGGCTCAATTATAGGACTGCCAAAAAGTAAAAGTAAACAATGTGAAACAGAACAATGTTGCCCTGAAAACTACTCTCACAGACAGACCATTTCAGCAGTTCAAACTAATTACAAAATTACTTACTTGGCCAAATGTTCAAGGTCCTTTCGACTTAGCGGATTCCCATGTTTGGCCAAAAGATTTGTAATCAGCAACAGCCGTGTCTGTGGAAGAGGGCAACAGGGAAAAAAAGATGAAAGTTGCTAATCAAAACTCTTCAGAAATTGAACAAACACAAATTATGCCATGTACTACTGCTGTACTCCTTAGTTGGAGAATTTATGCAGTGAACACAGGGAGAGAGGGCTAAATTAGTGAGTTTATTAACCATTTATTAGAATTGATTGGTTCCCATAATCAAGAACATAAAATCTTAGGTATGTTTACTCCAACCCAGTACTCCGAAGCTAGCACAACTTCTTTCAATCAACAACATCACTTAAGGCTCTCAATACATCCATGTACAAACAGCTTTTTAAGTCCACATTATGCATCTTATTTTTAGACAAAGTGTGAAACAAGCTCATGAGGAGAGTATGAAAACAAGATTTTTTTTTTTTTTTTTTTAAAATGAGTGATCCAATAGTTAAAATGTCATCCTCATATTTAATAGTTCAATTACAATATGGTTGGTTAAAGGGTGAACCAAACTTATAATATGCCCAGTCTAGGAAGCCCTGGCATCCTGCAGTATATGAGGGGGTTAACACTAGTGCATATTGATAAATACATAATTTAAAATCAGGCTAAAATTTTTGCAATGCATTCACATACTTTCTCATTTGGAAGTGAGACAAACACCCTCTTTGTAAAACGCCTGTAGGTGAGAAGAATAGAATTGAATGGGTTACTTGAATAATTGCACAAAATAAATACAGAATGGTTTTTTGCAATCTTGATCAATGTACATTGTAGAAGACAAAGTAACTCACCTAAATTAACTTCATTATAAATTCAAGCATTCATATGATCTTAAGATCATAAAATGACTCAATGGAACAAGGAGCAAATTGATCTACCCAATTAATACCATGCACTTGTTCATTCCCACATGCCATCAAATTGGTTTCTCTTCAAGCCTGAAGTTATTTCTGAGGTAAGAGTATCGGCATGGTACAGCCATATGTGGAAAACCATGTACTATTGTGGCCACAATGTTACTACAACAAGCTTGCCCAGGCATCGAGGACAAAGCTGAATTCAAACTGAGACAAGACAAAGTTTCCTAATACTGTTCATCTTCAAGTAGTGTCCCTTTTGCATCAACTGGAGAGCGCTAATAAGGTTTTGGTTTAATGTCTCATTGCGAAGATGGCACTTCTGACTGTGCAGTACTCCTTCAGTACTGCACTATAAACATCAGTTTGGATCCTGGACTAAGATCTTTCATTTTGACTTGAATCCTCGTCCATGATCCAGGTGGTTATGTTACAACTGAGCAAAATGGAAGGCAATTTCAAAAACATGGACAATTCAGGAAACTGTATACTATTGAGCCTTGGTTTGCTTTAACATCAGAACCTACAGAAATCAAAAATGCAGCACAGAGTTTAATTTAATGTAAAAAGCAGTTTTGTTAGTTAAGTAGCCACAAATGAACATTTTCATAACCATATTTTGTTTGCTGTAATAAAAAGATCAGAAATGTTCAAACACCTGCTGATAGACTCAAGCTGAATAGAATTCATTCTCCTAGGTTCACAAATCACTTACAAATATTGAGCCACAAAGTATCTAATGTTCACATTCTGCCAAGTTCAAAGACTTGCTTAGCTGCAGGAGTTCCATACAAATCAGTAAAATGCATATTTAAAACAAAACATGGTATTTTGCCTAAATTTGGCATCCCTAGCCCCAGTGCTATACAGGCACAGACAGCTCACCTAAGGACAGCTTCATCTAGCTCCTGTGGCCTATTTGTTGCACCCATTACTAAAACTCTGTCATCCCCACTGGACTGCACCTAAAAATAAAAAGGAGAGATCTTGTCAGTGATTTATACCAATATATTCAGATAGTGTTTTTTTGAATGGGCATTAATGTTTCTGGTGATGTTCACGACATCTGAATGTAACTGGAACTTGGACTCTCTTAATTTGTCTTTTGTCACTACTTTCCAGCAGTGACGAGTAAAAGATTCATCCTTCCATACGTTAAATATTTGAAAAAACAGGCTTGCATGATATTTCTATTTTTAACTACTTAATGACACCATCGAAAGTAATGTAGGATATTATAGATTCAAAATCATGCAGTGTGCACGCATGGTTTCTTCCAGGTCATCAGTGAATGATGCCAAGCACTCCATGCTGAGGAGGAGGAGGAGGGGGACGAATGATAAGATATATTTCCTATTAGTCAGATATAAATCATGGTGTTTGCTATGTCAGGATTCAAAGACTAATAGGTAAATTTCCTTTTAAAAGAGTAGATAAGTTGCATTGGGAAGCCTCTTCAACTTGGTCTTGAGATATGCGTGCTGTTGGCAATATTCAGTACTTATTCCTTGTTTCCTCAGGTAATGATGTTGGACCTTCTTCTTAAACCAGTGGTAGAAATTTAATGCAATGAAGGAACTATCAGGTTACATTAGAAAGCAATTAAGAGTCAGCCATGTCGGTGCAGGGCAGGTATCACCGATACACCAGATCAGTCACAAATGATAGGTTTCTTTCCCTAAAAGGAGATCAAGTAAACCATGATCATTTCTACTGATACCGGCTTTTTATTACCAGGTTTTAAAAGCTCGGATATCACAAACTGGTGATATCAGAGTTCTCATTTTCTGGATTACTTATATAGTAACACAACCACTACCACCCACTTAAACTCATTCCAGAAGAATAAATGTATAGCAGTGACTGGCACCAACTCAGGGCTTGCTTTGGTCCACAGCATTGCAGGTGACCGGAAACTAAGAGGGCGAAATCACTGTAGTAGCACATCAATCCTTTTGAAGTTCTACACACACCCCATCTCCATGAGAACAGCAGAGTCATAAAGAGGAGTTTCAAGGGTCTCTGGTTACACACCGAACAGTTGATCCAGAGAATATGACATGGCCTGGGCTAAAATATCAAAAGTAATTTTCAGAGACATTGACCTGTTGCTGACTGGAGCAATTTGTGAAATAGGGTCCCCGTCATAGATAATAGAACGAGACAGTACTGATTAATTTAAACAAAATTAGAGAGATAATTCACAGAATTTCCTTTAGTGGTTTATTCTTTTCTCATTTACTCCAAGTTTACAGCTATGGTATAGATTTTTCTTATTCTGATAAAGAAGTTTGAGTAGACCAATCCTCCCTCTCATTAACTACACTGCACTCGTGGACTTCAGAGTAAAAATCCGGAGATTGTAAAACAGGTTGCAATATGCCATACGGCACAAGCTAACTGGGAACAAAGAATAGATCCAATATTCAAAACTAGATGCTGAAGCCAATGAAACTGCCTCTTGCATACAATTTCTGTTGGGAAATAATGGAGTTTGTTCACCCTTTCCAAAGGGGAAAGGGAAAGTACCGTTAGAATTGCTTTCTTTTATTGAAGTCAGCAGTGTTTAAGTTGAAGGAGGTGCACTGAGGAGAAAAGGAATGGTTCTGATCAGAGATATCGGAAATCCCAATCCCAAATAATGTGTAGGGTATGATTAAGACATTGCCTTCCTCCAAAACGGAATAAAATGAGGCTGCTGTAATTTAGTTGGAAACACGAGACAGAGCGGTCTTTCAAGGATTTAAAAAATTCCACAACTGCAATGGGCCAACAATTTGAGAAGTGAAAAGTTGCTGGACTGGAAAATGAATTAAGCCCATTAATAGGGTCAGAGTTAAATAAACTGCATTTCACTATGATATTAGAGGTAACAAGGTGTAGAGCTGGATGAACACAGTAGGCCAAGCAGCATCGGAGGAGCAGGAAGGCTGACATTTCGGGTCTAGACCCTTCTTCAGAAGTGGTTTCTGAAGAAGGGTCTAGGCCCGAAACTTCAGCCTGCTGTGTTCATCCAGCTCTACATCTTGTTATCTCAGATTCTCCAGCATCTGCAGTTTCTACTATCTCTGCATTTCACTATATTCTGTTCTGTACAAGAAATAAACTAGTGCCATGGTTTACAATTAAGCTATTCCCACTGGAGTTTTAAAATCAGACAGCCTTCTTGAAATGCATGTGACTGTGTGCAGTAAGTCGTACACATCAGGGCATCTCAATTCTACAACCTCAAGATCTCTCAATTGTTTGACTGGGTACTGGCAAAGGAAAACTGTTCTGTTACAGGAGTGTTCAGTGACACTGAACACAAGTAGTACATTAACACCTGGTCAACGTACACAAGTAGCATCCATTGTTTCTGCAACTTGCAGACTATTATCCCTCCTTGGCCTCTTCATTATCAGTGACCATCTTAAGTGGTCCAAATTGGGTCAGTTTCATATCTAGCACTTGTGGTGAAAACAATAGTAACCTTTTTGAGTTCTGCCCTTAAAAATGAACATTTTAACATAGCTGGTGGCCAACAGTACTCACCCCGTCAAATTCTATCAAGAACTCTGTTTTTAAGCGTCTGCTTGCATCATGCTCTCCTTCTCGCCTCTCACAAAGAAGGCTGTCTATTTCATCTGCGAGAAGGATCAATATATTTGTAAACGGACAAAATCTCACATTGCAAATTCTGTCTGCCAACGCACTAGCATACAGTGGTACCAGATATAAACAAGTAATGCTAATAGGTACAGATCGTTGAATGTTGGTGCTGCACTCACCAATGAAAATGATAGATGGCTGAAGCTCTCGAGCTGCTGAAAAGAGAGCTCTCACTAACTTTTCTCCCTCTCCAACCTAAAACAGAAACGACTCCTAAGAAACTGATCAAACAATTCAGATCTCCCATCAAAATAACAACAATTTACCAAAACATCAACATGGAGGGCTATAACACATAAAAGTGAAATTAAACCAAGAGTGTTGAGGGTTTAAATGTTTCACAGCTACAGTAAAATCTGTTTAATTTTATTTCGTTGAAGATTCCCACCTTCCCTCAGCCCACCCCCTCACATTATTTTAGTCTTTCAGAGAAATTTTTTTAAAGTTACTTAAGTGACACTTTGTTTTCAGAGAAATTGAGAGGTATTTCCCTACTATTGTTACTTTGACATTGACCCCATGCCATGCACAATCCCCACGTGAGGAATTTTATCCCTTTCATATGTTCTTGCATTTGCATCTTATGTTCACGTTACAATAAAAAAATTCAAAATGGAACCAATAACCCAAAGTAAAAGTAAATTATTTAAAATCTGTTAGGTGTGTCATTTATTACATATTATCATTTATTCGAGAGTCTGGATTTTGAACTAGTAACATGTGGCTTTTGGTTTGTGCAGTGATAATAATTAACCTGTCCACCTTTCTAGCATCATGATTTTAAACCAAACCATGAAAGGTATTAACATGCTTTTGAACCAGCAGAATCAAGTATTGACTTTTTTTTTTGCTTAGAAAACAAACCCCACAGATTGGAAAACTTCTGGATTCAGTTTCACCGAAGACCTAGCTGTGGTCAGACGAAATAAGGGTTTCTCATGGAGAAAGGAGTTAGTTCAGAGCAGTAATAGGTCACCTCAGCGTCAGTATTTAGTTCGAAAATTCCAGACCAGAAGTGTTTGGATAGGGGTTAAGTAAGTTGAAGCTCAGTTGTGTGAAAAATTAAGGAAAAGACTATCAAGTTCTCAAGACTGGGTAATGAAAGAAAACTGACAAGTCAAACCTATATGAGGGGCAACCTTATTGGCATTTATAAAATGGTGAGGGACATGGATAGGGAAAATAGGCAAAGTCTTTTCCCCAGGGTAGGGGAGTCCAAAACTAAAGGGCATAGGTTTAAGGAGAGAGGGGAAAGATATGAAAAGGACCAAAGGGGCAACTTTTTCATGCAGATGGTACGTATACTGAATGAGCTGCCAGAGGAAGCTGGTAAAATGACAACATTTAAACAGCATTTGAATGATTATATGAGTAGGGAGGGTTTAAGAGGGATACAGGCCAAATGCTAGCAAATGGGACTAGATTAATAATGGATATCTGGTCAGCATGGATGAGTTGACAGAAGGGTCTGTTTCCATGCTGTGTATCTCTATGACTCTACAGATAATGATAGAAAATGGAACTTACTCTGGTATTTTGAGCACTGTACAGTGATGGTATTGGGATGGATGGAATTTTTTTTGCAGTGTTTCAAAACTTTTCAAAAATTGCAACATACATGTCAATAGCTACATGTAAATAATGGAATATTCCACTATATCATTTCTTTTGTACAAGGTCAAAAATCACATGACACCAGGTTATGGTCCAATAAACCGGTTGGACTATAACCTGGTGTCATGTGATTTCTGACTTTATCCACCACAGTCCAACACTGCCACCTCCACATCATTTCTTTGGTACTTTTGTTTTATTGTCAAAACCAAATCTGCAGCAATGTCGGCTTATTCTTCTATGAAGTACAACCTCATTAAATTAAAAGAAAAAATCTATCAAGCCAGATTTCAGTTTGGATTCTGACGTGTCCAGTAATAACATCCGCTAGGATCATAACACAACATTTGAAGGCTATCACAATTACTTACGTATTTGGAGGTTAGACTTGCAGCACTGATATTGAAAAATGTTGCATTGGATTCAGAGGCCACAGCCTTGGCCTAAATTGAAACAGTAAAAGGTAATTAAGAAACAATAAATGCTTCACACAGAACACGTTGACAATGCACACAAATTCCCCTTGATCGCGATCTCTAGAGGATAAGCGTATTGGATCACGTTTGCTGATGACCTAGTTAAAAATCAATGGCAATGAAAATGAAACCTCCTTGTTCTTATGAATACATCAGTAACGTACCATGTGATATAGTAACCTAGCAGAACATCAGAGCAGCACCAGTTACTGAGTATAGACAACAGCTTTGACTTTCGTTTGGTGACGATTTACACACTACAGATTTCAAGTGGCCACTCCCTCCTCAAACAGATGTAACATTTTGAAAACTGGTGTCGTATGGATGGGGTACTTGGGGGGTGGGGGAGGATAGGTGGAGAATAGACCTTATACTGGGGATTGAGCCTGGCCAGGTTATCAATGTTTCAGTAAGGGAGCATTTTGGGAACAGCGATCATAAGTTTTAAGCTGGTTATGGATAAAGATAACACCAGTTCTCAGGTGAAAGTGCTAAGTTTGGGGTAAAGCTAATTAGAAGAGGATTATGACAGTATTAGACTGGATCTGGAGAAATTAGATTGGGGCCAACTGTTTGAGGGTAAATCCACATCTGACACGTAGAAGTCTTTTAAGGGCCTGTTGATGAGAGTTCAGGCAGGCATGTTCCTGTGAGGATGAAAGATAAGGATGATAACATTGGGAACAAGAAATATTTAAAGCTTTTTCAAAAATAAAAAGGAAGACTATGTAAGGTTTAAGGAATTGAAATCAGACAAGGCCCTTGAGGAATATAGAGGGAGCAGGAATGCACCTAAACAAGGAATTAGAGGGCTAAAAGGGGCCATGAAATATTCTTGAAGTAGGATTAAGGAGAATCCCAAGGTAGTTTATACGTAAGTTACAAGCAGGAGGATAACTAGGGAAAGGGTAGGTCCACTCAGGGACACAGGAAATAATTTGTGTATGGAGTCAAGAGGTAGTGTCGGAGATCCTAAATGAGTACTTTGTATTGGTATTCACCAAGGAGAAGAACGTGGATGACAGAGGGGTATGTTGATATTCTAGGGCATGTCAATATCAACAAGGTGGTGGAGTGTCTTGAAAAATATTAGAGGTAGATAGGGCCTGATGGGATCTATCACAGGATACTGAAGTTGGCAAAGGAGGAGATTGCTGGAGCCTTGACAGGGATCTTCCACCTTCTTTAGCCACAGCCGAGGACCCAGAAAACTGCAGAATATCCAATGTCATTCCTTTCTACTAAGGCGGCTAACAGGAATAATCCAGGAAATTTATAGACCTGTGAGCCTTACATCAGTCATAGGCAAATTATTGGTGAAAATTCTTAGGGGCAGGATTCACTCGCATTTGGAAAAGAATGAACTTAAATATAATCAGCATGGCTTTGTGAAAGGGAGGTCTAGTCTCCAAATTTGATTGAATTTTCTGAGGAAATAACAAAGATGACTGACAAGGATACAGCAGTGGATATAGTCCACATGGACTTCAGTAAATCTTCTGACAAAGCCCCTGATGGTAGGCTGGTCCAGAAGATTAAGTTGCATGGGATCGACAATCAGTTGGTACGTTGGATACAAAATTAGCCTGGTGACAGAAGACACATGGTAGGTGTGAAGCAGTGTTTTTTTGACTAGTGGTTTGTGACCAGTGGTGTTCCACAAGGATCTCTGTTGTTTGTAATATAAATGATTTGGATGAAAATGAAAGGTGGTCTTATTAGTAAGTTTGCAGATAATACAAAACTGGTGGAGTTGTGGATAGGGAGGAAGGTTGTCAAAGGACACAGCATGATAAAGATCAGTTGGAAAGTTTAGCAGAGAAACAGCTGGAGTTTAATCTGATCAAGTGTGAGGTCATGCATTTTGGAAGGTCAAATACAATAGGGAAAAAACACAGTAAATGGCAGGACCCTTAGAAGCATTGATTTTTGGAGGGTGCAGATCCATAGCTCCCTGAAAGTGGCAACAGAAATGGAAATGGTGGTAAAGGCTGTGTATAGTAGACTTGCCTTCATCCATCAGGGCAATGGGGATAAAAGTGGGCAAGTCAAGTTGCAGCGGTATAAAACATTTGGAGTAGTGTGTGGTTGCCACACTATAGAAAGGTTGTGGAGGCCTTTGAGAGGTGCAATGAAGTTGCCCGGATTGGCATGTATTAGCTATAACGAGAGGTTGGACAAACTAGGATTGTTTTTACTAGAATGTTGGTGGCTGAGGGGGTGACCTGATAGAGGTATATAAAATTATGACAGGCATGAACAGCATGGATAGTCGGAGTCTTTTTCTCATGTTGGAAGTGTCAAATATTAGGGGGCATAGGCTTAAGATGAGAGGGGGTAAAGTTTAAAGGAAGAGATGTGCGAAGTAAGTCCCCCCCTCCCAAGAGGGTGATGAGCGGCTGGAACGTGCTGCCAAGGGAGGTGGCAGAAGAAAATACAATAGCAATGTTTAAGAGGCATTTAGACAGACCCATGAACAGGCAGAGAATAGAGGGATACAGACTATATGCAGGCAGATGGGATTAGTTTGGAATGACATCATGTTCAGCACAGACATAGTGGGCCTGAGGGCCTGTTCCTGTGCTGTACTATTCTATGTTGTTAATATAAATAATATGATACTTCTAGAGAGAGAAACACGGAGTCAGAGTGCTAGAAAGCAGGATACCTTCCAAGAAGAGCAAGCTGCACTAACATGGCATCTTTAATACAGTGACTGCTTCATAGAAGTGTTACAGGAGCTCACTCCAATTCGGTATTCCAGTTGGATTATCTTGCGTTAAATAGCACTTTCCATGACCAGACTTCTCAAAAGCACTTTATAACCAATTAAGTATTTTTTGAAGTGCAGTACTGTTGTAATATAGGAAATGTGGCAGCTGATTTGTGCTCAGCAAACTCCCATAAATAGCAACATGATAATCAGATCTCATTTTTTTTGTGTTGTTGACTGAGTGATAATGTTGGCCAGGACACCAGGATAACTCTTTCTCTTCAAAATAGCACCAGAGGATCTTTTACGTTCACCAAGTAGGCTGATAAAAGCTTAGTTTAATGCCTCACATGAAAGATAACACTGTCACAGTGCAATATTCTCTCAGTACCACACTGGAGAGGTAACCTCAGCTTCTGTGCTCAAGCCCTGGAGGGCACCTTGAACTTAACCCTCTGATACAGAGGTAACCGAGTTACCAATTGAACCATGACTGACAGCATCAGCCAAGTTTTCTTTTCATATTAATTTCTGGAATATGGGCATTACTGGCTGGGTCAGCATTAATTCCCAATCCCTAGTTGTTCCTAGGATTACACAGTCACGGCTGCAGGGTGAGCAGGGCACGGGAACCAGTCATTTAGGAAGGACAAACAAACACAGAAAAAAAAAGGTGGTACAGTAACATTACTGGTTGGAGAAGATATAAACACAATATTGAAGAAAGCTGTTAGATCAGACAATGTAGAATTTGTGTGTACAACTGAGAAATACCAAGGGGAAAAACATACGAGTGGAGGTGGTATACAAACCACCAAACTGCAGTAATGTCGGAAATGGCATTAAACAGGAAATCAGATGGATGCAGTAAAAGAACATCTGCAATTATGGATGACTTTAATCTGCACATAGACTGGGTGAATCAAATTAGTCACAATACCACCGAGGAGGAATTCCGACAGCGTACATGGAATGATTTTCTGGACAAATACATTGAGGAACCAATTAGAGAACAGGACATATTAGAATGAGTATTATGCAATAAGGAGTGAATAACTATTAATATAGTAGAGACAGCTCATAGTCATAGAGCTCCAGCAAGATGGCGGCAGGGTAAGTCACTCCATTCGCCAGTTCTCTTTCCTTTTCCTTTGTTTTTCTTCTCCTCCCTCTTCTCTGCAGGAGGAGTTCTATATCCCCTAGCCCCCACCTTTTTAACTACCTACCACATGAGCCAGGACGGAGTCAGGTCATGATCAGGAACTCAGCGGTGGGAGTTAAACGCACGGGCCACGTCTGACAGTGATGGCGGTGGATCAGGAGTGAGCTGGATTGGTGGCAAGTGCAGGCCCGCGAGGTGGCAGCAGTCGCAGCAAGACAAGGCCAGTGAGGCAACGACAGTGGGCCACCTTATGGGCGTCCTAGCTATTGTAGCAGTGATTGCACCATTGTGGGCGTGGGACTTGGGACTCTGGACTTTTTTTTCCATACTTAAATCTTTTAATTCTGGTTTTTGTAATCAAATGGGCACCGGTGAATGGCAACTTTGTGCACTTTCCGCTGTACTTACATATTTTTATACTTAGTACACGTGACAAATAAATCAATGTAAATAAATTGTGCAGCATGGAAACAGACCTTTTGGTCCAACTCGTCCATGCTGACCCCATATCCTTTATAAATCTAGTCCTATTTGCCAGCATTTGGCCCATATCCCTCTAAACCCTTCCTATTAATATACCCACGCAAATATTGAAATAAAAAAGCTACTTTAAGAAACTCTTGAAAGAGTTCCATAAACTTGTCAACTAGGCCATTATTACCAGATTTTTCCAGTTTGTATGTCATTTAAAAATTATAATTATTACCAACCCCTTACTAAGAGTACGAATATTTCTTGTGTACTTCTAAAGCATGGTTACTGTTTGAAATCCTGTAGGTCACTGCCACTAGTGACTTCTTTCTCCCACTATTCTTTACCTGCAGTCAAACTGATCATATGTCCTGATCTTCTGAACCAAGGTCACCTCTAACTTTTGCATTAATATCATCTTTGATTACATGTGCTTCTCCTTTCTCTCAATTAGCCTCATATTCTTAAGTATAACATACCATTCAAAATTCAGGAATCAATCTTTATTGTCCTGCATGCATATCACTGTATTGGTACCAGATTATACTTATTTGTGTCAATGCGTGTTATTTATTAATTTTGTTTTGAATATTATAGACCTCTTGGGGATGAGTGACCATAATATGGTAGAATTCTTCATCAAGGCAGAGAGGTAGTGGATTCTGAGGCTAGGGTCCTAAGGCTTCATGAGGCAAACTACAATGGCGTGAAGCGTTTGAGTTGGCTACGGTGGATTGGGAAATGGCAATGAAAGGACTGTCTGTGGATAGGCAATGGCAAACATTCAAAGAATGAATGGGTAAATTACAAAAGTCATTTATTTCTTGTCTGGCACATGAGTGCAAAGAGAACAGTAGCCAAACAAGGGACACAAGAGAAGTCAGAAATAGTATTAGAAGCAAAAAAGAAAGTATACAAATTGGGAAGAGAAAAAAAAAATAGACCTGAAGATTGAGAACAGTTTAGAAGTCAGCAAACAAGGACCAAGTGATTGATTAAGAGGGGGTGAAGCAGCATGAGAGCAAGCTTGCAGAGAACATAAGAACTAACTGTAAAACTTTTCATAGGTATGTAAAGAGAAAAGGATTATTGAAAACTAATACACGTCCATTACAGTCAGAAACAGGGGAATTTATAGTAGGAAACAAAAGTGGCTGACAAACTAAATTCATACTTTGCTTCTGTTTTCACCAAGGAAGACACATGTAAAGTACCAGAAATGATGGCGTAGTCAAGGTTTAGTGAGGGGGAGGAACTAAAGCAAATCTGTATTAATAGAGAAATGGTGTTGGAGAAATTAATGGGATAAATTCCCAGGGCGTGATAATCCAGATGCCAGAGCATTTAAGGAAGTTACTCTAGAAATACTGGATGCGTCAATGGTTCTTTGGACTCTTTAGATTCTGAAATAGTTCGTACAGATTTGAGGGTAGTTCATGAAACTCCACTATTTAAAAAAAGGAGGTAATGAGAAAACAGGGAAGCACAGACCAAAAAAACCTGACTTCTGCAGTTGGGAAGATGCTGGTGTCCATCATCAATTTTATTTGATTTGATTTATTTATTGTCATTGTATTTTGTAACAAAATACAGTGAAAGTGTTTATATAGTGCGACTACTCTCCAGCGCCATCTTAAAACACAGAAAATTAAACCAAAATATAGAATATAAAGGCAGGAAAATAAAGTAATAAAAAAAAAGTGTTCAACTTTACACTCTTTGTTAAGTGCTCAACCAAATACCATTGGCCTGGTGGCCAAGCATGAATCCCTTTTGCCATGCCACTGGAATGAAAGTCACCACCTTGCCTCCACTGATGCCCTTGGCACTGAGCTCTCACTGGACCTTGCCAACTCAGATGCCACCAGGTACTGTATTGGCCCAAATTTGACTCCACCACTGCTATGAGTCAGCTTCGGGTCCACCTCACCAACGCAGCCACTGCCGATGCCATTGGATCTCATACTGGGCCCAAACTCACCTCCACGAGTCTGCACTGGATGCAGATGCCTCCAGGAATCCAAACTCTGCAGAGTGGTAAGCCTGTGGAATTCACTACCAGAAAAGTGATTGAGGCCAAAACACTGCTTTAAAAAGGTGGTAACTACAGCTCATGGCTAAAGGGATCAAGGGATATAGGGAGACGGTGGGATTAAGGTATTAAGCTCAATGATCTACCAGGATCATACTGAATGGTGGAGCAGGCTTAAGGAGTGGATTAGCCTACTCCTGCTTGTATCTTCCATATATCTATGCAGAAAGTAGACAAGAGTTGCCCTCTTGAACTGCTGCAATTCATTTGCTCTAGGAAAACTCAATGTCATTATGGAAGCAGCTATAGGATTCCGACTCAACAACAAACGAATTGCAATATATTTCCAAGTCAGGATGGTGAGCGGCTTTTAGGGGAACTTGCAGGTGGTGGTGCTCCAATGGGTCTATTGTTCTTGTCCTTCTAGGTGGTAGGACTCAAAAGGTGCTGTCAAAACTGCCTTGGTGAATTTCTGCAGGGCATCTTGTAAATGGTATGCAATGTTGCTGTTGAACAACGGTGGCAGCAACGAGACATTTGTGGATGTGGTGCCAATTCAGCTTTGTCCTGGATACTGTCAAGCTTCTTGAGTGTTGTTGGAGCTGTATTCATCCTGGCGAGGGGGAAGCATTCAATCATTCTCCTGACTTGCGCTTGGATTTGGTTGACAGACTTTGGGGAGTCAGGAGGTGAAATACAAGATTGAGCCTCTGACCTGCTTTTGGAGCTACAATACTTTTGAGTAGTCCAGTCAGTTTCTGGTCAACCGTAATCCCCAAGAAGTTGATAGTGGGGGTTTCAGTGATATCAAGAGGTGATGGTTAGACTCTCTTGCTGGAGACGGTCATTGTCTGTTATTGTAGCGTGAACGTTAGTTTTCACGTGTCAGTTCAAATCTGGACATTGCCCAGGCCTTGCTGGATTTGGACATGGATGGCTTCAGTAGGAGTCTTTGTGAATGGTGCGAACATCGCCACTTCTGACTTCGTAATGGAGGGAAAGGTCACAGATGAATCAGCTGAAGATGGCTGTCAGTCAAGGAGTATCTATGATGAACTCACTCTCTTTCTGTCTTGGAGGTGAGAACACTACCCACTAAGCCAAAACAAAACAAAGCGTTGCACAAATAAAACTTCTTACTTCGGTTCACCTTGATGCACGCAACCAAACAATTAAATCTTTAACAGGTTCGTGACAAATCAGTGGCCATTTCCCATTTCTACTGAAATTCTTTTCACTGGCAGAGACCTGCCCAAAAAACTTTTAACTTGAAATTTATATAAAACATGACTTTCTCTCTACAGTTAGTTTCAAAAGCATAATAAATAGCTGTTGTGATAACTCTGTTACATCATTGTGTACATCTTTCAAGGATGTAGTCCAGCCATTACTGCAGAATGTGTAATAACATAAAGGAAGGCATTCTAACCATATTAAAAGAACTGGGGTGAGCCCAAGCATCCTTTGCTCAAGAATGAGGCCTCTGTGCAAGAGCTTCAACTTCGATTCTATCTGAGATAGTTACTGAAAACATTCTTGCACTTATAAATATGAAGGGGACCAAAGGATTGTGGGTTCAAGTTCCACATCAGGAACTTGAGCCCACAAAGTCTAAGGAGACATTCCTGTGCAGCATTGAATAGGTGCAAAATTGTTGATGTCATTTTTTCCAACTGGAAAGTGATGTTCATTAGTCTGCCTCATTTTAGGTGGACATAAAAGATCCCAAAGGTACTATTTCGACATTAGGTACTATTATCTGGTTATCACATTGCTCTCTGGGGAACCTGCAGCACACAAATGCAAAAAAAAAAGACATTTCTTTGGGTGCAAAGCACTCTGGGATAAGCATCATAGAAGGCTCTGTATAAAAAAAAATTCATTGTTTCTTCCACAGTCTCATTTCTACTGTCACCCACCCCAAATAAACATCCGTAAAATTTACTGTACTTTTGTACTCGTAGATTAAGTAGAAAAATACATTGTTTGCACTATAATTGTATCAGCATAAGCTGATGGAAAGTAGAGGAACAGCAAAATTATTCATTCATTCTGGTACGGTAGTATAAGTTATTCATTTCAATGTCTTTTGTTGGCTATGAGCTGCAGAATGAGAACATATGGGTTTGATTCTGTGGTGTTTGGCTTGTACAAATAGCAGCTGTTCACCCTTGATCATGCTGACAAGCTGGTTTGCTAATATTGTCTAGAGATTAGGGTTAAAAAAAGTCACCCATGCTTTGAATTAATGTTATTTTGTGCCCACAAGTAGGACCCTGGTTTAATGTCTCAGCTGCACCCACTCTGTGCTGCAATATAGTGTGCCACCTTGTGCACTCAGGCTTCTGGACAGGGGACTGAAACCATGACATTTTGACTCAAGAGACAGAAGAAGTGTGACACAACGAACCATGGCTGAAAACAAATGCTCCAAGTTGTTAGTTACAACTAAATCAGGAAATAGATAGTGCAAAAGATCGTAAGAATATCATGGATAACATGGTTATGCCACTGCTATGGATATACATTACCATACACAAGTCTTACATACCAGCATTGTCTTCCCATTGCCTGGTGGGCCAAATAGCAGCAATCCCCGAGCAGGAGCTCTGAGTCCAGTGAACAACTTACAGAAAGAAAAAGGCAGAGGAGAAAAAAAAAAAAAAAAAAAAAAAAAAAAATTAGAATACTGACAAAAAAGTGAACCACTTCTCACATTAGACATCTCCAACAACAGACAGAGGTCATTAATGAAAGAAACTCCACTTAAAAACAAAAGTTTTTAAACATAATACGAAAATGGCACCTTGAAACATTGCAGCCAATGAATTACTTTCAAACTGCTGTCACTGTGTATTTGTAGGAAAACAAAGTAGTTGATTTGATCACATTTGCTGCGCACTTATTGCGCAAACCACCTCACTTCCCTCCACCACCAGAATGAGGACCAGCTCTCAAGAGCAGGTCCTTAGCATATTTAGTCATTGGAATAGTTCCAAAATATAAAGGGATAGGGCCCAGCGAATAAACACACAGAAGCAACACACAGTGAGACCCCTTATCTTACTGGAGTTCCAACTGAATATCATGTACAAACATAAGATGATCACTAATAAATTCAAGTGATTCGGAAGAAACTTTATTACATAGGGAGTGCTCAGAACGTGGAGCACATACAGTAGTTTAAGTGAATTGAATAATTATATTTAAAAAGGAATATAAAATGAATAATTAAGGCAGAAATGAATACAAGAGTATGATTTTAGGGTTGGATGTAGGAGGGTGGGAAAAGGCTCATTTCAAGCATAAACTTTGGTAAAGATTGGTTAGGCTAAATGGCCTATTCCCATACTGTGCATTCAATGCAATTGTATATGAGAACATTTGAAAAAAATCGAAACTTTTTAAAAAGCTGCATATTTTAAAAAGAGTACCTTCAATATAAAACCAGAGTTACTAAGAGATATTGAACTTGCAGCTAATAGGATTGTGAATAGAAATTAAACAACCACCTTCAAAAACAAAACTGGATAAATGATTGAAGCAGGAAAAAAATTGCATAAGTATCAGAAAATACGAAGGACTAAATGAAGTTTATTTTAATAAAAAGAAAGAAACTTGGTAGAGACTTCAAAGAATCAAATGGAGTAATTCCCTTCCCCTTTTAAACAAAAGATTACTTAAAACAATGTTTAAAATTTTCTCCCATGTCCTTTTCCTGGATAGAAGGTACTACCTTTTCTCTTCATTACACAACCATCCATTACATATGATAAACTCAGTATAAGTTTTGTCTTAGTTTTACGCTCTATCCCTAACTGCCAAAAATCCCATTTTGGGTAAAGGCTTGTAAGCATTCCGTGGAACAGGATATTGTATAGTTGCATGAAACCACTTCCACCATTGTACATCGATCACTAGTGTGGGGAATATAAATAAAGTCTCATCCAGAGTAGCTTATTTAAGGTTGGCCTTGAAGCGAATCTTACTTAGTACCTGTTATAAATGCTTCCAAACACAAGTGGCTCAAGTGGGAAAGTATAAAGATGGCCTATCTTGAAGTACCTAAAATTTCACCAAAGTATGAAATCAAAACTGGACAGAGTGCAACAAGTACCACAAAGATTCTCAGGCAGGTGCATTTTGCTTACCTCAGGCCTAAGAGATGGAAGAATGACAATCTCTTGCAACGCCTGTTTTGCCAGCTCTTGCCCAGCAATATCTTCGAAACGGACAGATGGTGCACTAAGTAAGAGATGTTATATTTTCCATCAATTCATCTGCACTCACCTAGGCTCTTCAGTTATTCCTCTTTTAACAATGATTGCCTCTGAATATGGGATCCATCTGTCTCCACTGATTCACTTACTCCCAATACACCTACTAGGATACTTCCACTCGTATTACCAGACAACATGATATAATTCTCTAGAAACTCAAGCACCAAAGACATGCATTAAGATTCGCAGCATATATAAAACCTTTTAATATTTTCCTTGATTTGTCTCTGATTCACAATATAGTACATGCTCTCAACTAAAGTTTCTTTACGACATCAAATCCACTAATATAATTCAGCAACTAGAGATGGGCAATTAATGTTGGCCATGCCTGTCATAACTTCATCCAGTGAACTGTATTTTAAAGTACAAAATACCAGGTGTCACCAACACCCAAGAGAACATCACAGATCATCTTTGCACAGTACCACAGAGGAATCTTTAGAACTACTTAAGAAGTTGAACAAGAACTTGGTTTAAATCTATCCAAAATGCATGCCCATCTCTGGAACTACAGCACTGTACTGAAGTAGTACACTGTATGAAGTACAAGACATGGCCTATACTTTACTTTCATCAGATGTAAAAGTAGAAGAGAGCTAGGTATTTTACAAAACTTTGAGCACTAACATCAAAGGTCCCCCTGATGCAAACACAGTTTTGTGTTTTCCACTTTATGTATAATGCAACCAAAATCCATGACATACAACACAAATTTACCTGTCCACAACTTCATTCAGAATTAGGTTTGCCAGCTTGCTATCGACATTTCGAAAATTTTTCAAATCCTTCTTCTTTCGAGGAGTTGCACTAGGAGTGGTAGGTTTGTTTGGTCTGACAGTGTTTTTTGTACTTGCAACCTGTTAAAAAGTGCAATTTGAGCTCATATCAATAGACCTTGAAGCAAGAGTGGTATAGTTCTCAAAACTAAGTCAGGCTCCTAAGTGCAAATCCCTGTGGTTCTGCACCACTGACTTCGTAACTTCCTCCATCCATATAACCCTCCCCCTGACCGAAACCCCCTGCAGACCTACAATCCTTCAACTCTGGTGTTGAAAAGTGTACATATGCATATATTATTTTTATTAGAATTTGGGTCTTCAAAAAAAGGCAGGTGGATATGGGTCAGTTTTGTGAAGGTTTGTTTTAAGAAAAAAAAATAAAAATAAATCAGAAAATCATTTGGAACAGTGACCCAAGTATATCTGTTCCAAGAAAGCATGCAACTGAGAGAACCTTCTCTCACGTAAATGAACGAAATGTTTGTATTGGAGTTTACAACAGATCAGAAAACCATCAGTTTAGATTTGACTTCAAAACAGAAGGTTCACGGATTCAGGTCAGAAGAATCAGGAGAATTCAGTTCAGAAGGGAGGGTAGTTGAGGCAGAAGTTCTCATAACCTTTAAAAAGTACTCAGATGAGCACTGGAAGTGCCGTAACATTCAAGGCTATGGGCCTAGTATAGCTACAAGTATATTTTTGGCAGTATAGACTTGATGGGCCGAAAGGCCTCTTCTCTACTGTTTGATTCTATAAGGGAGAACAGTTTCTCCTAGTAGAAGAATCAGCTTTTATTCAGAGTAACCAGTCACTGTTAATTAAGTGTTTTATTTTTGTATAGTTTCTAAGCCACGAGGGCTTGGATAGAAACCAAATGTTCGAACTAAAAAATGTTTAGACAATGAAAATTGTGAAATGTTTAGACTCAATGAATTGTAAAATTGCCTCCATAGGCCTAGAAGAAACTTGGAGGAGCCAGTTCAGGAAAATCTTGAACAATTGAGATACGGGTGAAGTTTCTCTGGAACTCCATATCTGCATAAAAATGCACTGGCAAAAAAATTTTAAAAATTGTTTTGCTATTTGGCTTAATATCTTTAACTGTTTTAAGATTTGTTTGATTTCTTTCCCTTTTTTATGCTGCTTTGTTAAGGAACACCTGCAGCATTGGGTAAATACGTTTCAGTGACTGACCACTCTGGTAAATAACTGAAAATAAACAATTTATCAGGTTTCACCCAAGAATTAGACCAATCTATCATTACCATCTGCAGGGATTGTCATATTCTCTCTAGTTTCCATGAAATCACAACTGCCTTCAATCTGTAACATCCTCTAAAAGCCCAATACAAATCAGGCAAAGTCAACGTGTTTTGTGAAAGAGAAATTATGTCCAATAATTTTACTGGATTTCTTTGAAGAAATAGCAAGCAGGGTGGACTAAAGGAAACCAGTAGATGTATTTGCATTTCCAAAAAGCATCTGCTAAGTTGTCACATACATGCTTACTGCAGAAGAGCTCAAAACGTAGGCATGATTTATCAGTATGGATACATGACTGGCTAACTGAAGGAAATGGAGTCAGGTTGTTTTCAGATTGGAAAACTGCCATTAGTAGAGTGCTGCAGCCTCAATTATTTCTGATTTATATTAAAATATTTAGATGAAGCTACAGACTGCATTGCAGCCATATCTACGAATGATAAGGATAAATAGGGAAGTAAGCTGTAATGAAGATACAAAGATCTACAAAGGAATTTACAGTGGGAAAAATTGGCAGATGAAACAATGTGGGAAAATGTGAAGTTTTCTACTTTAACATTAAGAATAGAAAAGTAAATCTTTTAAATATGGAGAAACTATAAAATGCTGCAATACATCGGGATCTTGTCCCTGTATATGAATAACAAGTTATTATTTACTGTTACCTGCATGATAAGGAAAACAAACGGAATGCTGCCCTTTATTGTAAGGAGGATGGAATATAAAAATAGGGATATCTTGCCACAGCTGCACAGGATATTCATGAAACCAAATGGTGTAGCGAGAACAGTTTTGGTCTCTGAGGAGGACTGTACTTACTCAGGAAGGCAGATTGCTGAAATAAAAGGAGCTCTCTTACGAGGAAGAGTTGAGCAGGTTGGACTTGGACTCTTGCAGTTTAGAAGAATGAAAGGTGATCTTACTGGAATATACAAGACTTGGAGGTTGTTCAACATGGTAGATGCTGAAGTCTCCCAATTAAGGGGGAGATCAGGAGGAACTTCTTCTCTCAGAACATCAGTCTGTGGAATTCTATTCCACAGACATCAGTGGAGGCTATTTTGAACATATTCAATGACCCAAAGTTAGATTTTTAATCAACATACTGAACACTGTGGGACAAGCAGGAAAGTACTACAAATCTGATGGTGGCCTTATTCATACAGCACAGAAAAGGCTCTTCAGCCCATCGAGTCTGCACTGACATAACTACCATTAAAAGTGCATTAATCCCAATTTCCTGCATTGGTCCCATATCCTTGAATGTTATATATTTGAAGCACTCATCCAAATTTTGTTTTTTTAAAAATGTTGTAAGGTTTCCAGCCACCACTACCTAGCCAGCAGTGCATTCCAAATGACCATCACCCAGAGTAAAAAGGTATCTTTTCCCCCCAGATCTGCTCTGAATCTCCTGTCCCTTACTGTAAAACTATGCCTTGGAGTAATTAACCCCCTCAACCAAGGGGAAAAGGTTGCTCTCTGCTCATCCTGTCCATACTCCTCAATCATGTCCCCACTCCTCAGTCTTCTCTGCTCCAAAGAAAACAATCCAAAGCTATCTAGTCACTCCTTACAGCTCAATTACTCCATCCCAGGCAACATCCTGATGAACCTTCTCTGTACTGCTTATAGTGCTATCACATCCTTCCTAGTGAGGTAGTGAGGTGACCAGAATTGCACACAGTACTCCAGTTGTGGCCTGATGAACACACTGTACAACTCCAACATTGCCTCCTTGCTCTTATACTCTATGCCACAACTGATGAAAGCAAGTGTCCCATATGCCTTCTTAACTATCCTATTCATGTTCTCTGCCAACTTCAGGGATCTGCGAATAATTACTCCAAGATGACTCTGTTCCTCTAAAAGGTACAGAATGCCCTGCCATTCATTAAATATCCCTCATTGTGTTTCTTCTTCCAAAGTGCATTACCTCGCACTTATCAGGGTTAAATACTGTCATTGGTCTGCCATCTGACCAACCCATCTATATCTTCCTGTAACTTACTATCAACTTCTCCAATAAACTCTACCCACCTTGGCGGCGTCTGCAAATTTGCTTAACATTCCTCCCATAGTTTCTTATCAAATGATGCAGTAAGCTTAGTGGGTCAAATGACCTACTGCTCCTTCTATTTCTTATCATTTTATAAACCTTTTCTCTTGCTTTGTAACTACATCCAAATATACAGCCGTACCACCCAACTTTTCCACATGCTTTGAGACCCACAAATGTCCTTTATTCTGGAAATTCCTCCACTCTATAACCCCTTCTTCAAACACTGCATTACATTTCTGGATTTCTTTACCCATCACTGGTGGCTGTGCCTTGGCCAAATGGAACCCAAAACTTTGGGGCCTCTTTCTAAATCTCTCTATCTCCTCCCTGCTCTCCTGCTTTAGGACACTCCTTAACAGCTCCATCTTTAAGCAAATTTTGTCACCTTATCCTTGTGATTATGTCAAAATTTGTCCGAAACACATTCATGTAGTGCTTGGGTCACTTTATTCTTTTAAACAGTATCACTCCACTTCTAAATGCAAACAATTGTTATTGCATTTAAGTTAAAATGTGAAGACAGATTTTTCAGTTAATTTTAGGAAATGTTTAGCATAGGAGGCCTCTTGCTTTGATTAATCCCCTAGAATATCGATATTATATAGTCCATCACTTCCTGCTTCCTCGAGGTCCTTGTATACTGAAAAACTAGCCAGGACCCTTCTTAGTTCTAAACAAAAACCAAAAGAACTGCAGACGCTGTAAATCAAGAACCAAAACAAAGTTGCTGGAAAAGCTCAGCAGGTCTGGCAGCATCTGTGAAGGAGAAAACAGAGTTAATGTTTCGAGTCTGGTGACCCTTCCTCAGAACAGTTCTGAGAAAGGGTCATTAGACCCGAAACATTAACACTGTTTTCTCCTTCACAGATGCTGCCAGACCTGCTGAGCTTTTTCAGCAACTTTGTTTTTGTCCTTTCTTAGTTCTATTAACTTAGTATCAAATGCCAATTTCAGTGAAGCATTCCTCATTCCAATAAGACCAAACTTTTATTGCTTCCATTACATTCCAGAACATATCTGGATATCATTGTCTCTGCTTTACCAAGTCTACTTAGTCTATTCCCTACAGTATTTTGAACCCCCATATCAAAAAAGTTTTGCACTAAATATATTGACAAGCTGAGAGAGGAGTGAGATCATTAGAAAGCTGTTTCAGTGGTCCAGCACAAGTAGGATAGCCAAATGGTTCTTCCTGTGATTCAAGACAGTTCACAGTTAAAACGACCTGGTTACATCATTCATTCAAACATTTTGATGCCTTTAACATATAATAGGTCAAATATCAAAGCAAGTTACTGACTTAAAAGATAGTGAATTGCCAAACTGGAGAGAAGCACTGACAGCAGGAACATTTAAAAAACCCAACTTCTTTCCTCTAGTCAAAAATTTGAAGACCGCTTACCAAGTTTTTCAAGCAACGTTTGGTGTAACCTGGTACTTCCTAAAATGTATTTCTACCATCCACCCTGTTTTTTCACATTAAAAAAACCATGAAACTTACATAAAGAATGTACCATTATACTGTCTGTCATTCTCACGGCAAAGACCCCCCTACAGGTACAAGGTTAAAGATTTCCTGGAGCCAGATAGTACAAGGTCCCAGGTCTAGAAACTTTGCTACCTCCCAATGTCTCTTTCATAAATGAGGCCCATCGGGCTATTAGAACACATATTATGGATGTGTATGGGCAGGACAAAGAAAATTCAAGTGCCCTATTTTGTTACCTTAGCAGTAGAGGTACTGGGTTGTGCTGGCATTCGTGAAGTCCCAGCACCATTGGAGATTCCACTATGGCTCTGGGCCCTCTGGTGACCACGTTGCCCTGGGGAAGTGATTTTTGCTGTGTACTTGGAACGGGGTAGGGAATTACTCGTGTGGGTCAAAGGATCCTTTTTCTTTGGGACAGCTCCACTTTCTAGAGACAAATAAGACAGAACTGGATCAGAACAAAGATTATATGATCACTGGTACTCTAAATACACTGTCATCTATTGTTACTCAGTCTACTGGAAAGTGTTACACTAAGAGGAAGTGTTACTAATGTTTATTTTTCATAGGATGTATTTTTAAAAAATCTGAACATTGCAATACAGTTTTGTAGCAGCAGATGGTGATGTTGGGTGCTCCTGGTAGAAGCATTTGTCTTTCAGAAAATGAAATTTTGCAGCATATTTCTACAAATTTAAAGTTTTCATTTATGCCTTTTAAAGTAATCCAACCAGACAAGTATGGCAGAAGTTTAAAAAAAATTAAAATGTAGCCGAAATCTGGCTCTGTACACACCTTGGGTATATTGGCAATCAAATGCAAAACGAAGTAAATCCAACCTCAGCAGTAAAATCAAATTTTGCTAATCATTTTGGCAAACTTAAGCTACAATGCTATGTCGATGAATGTTCCACAAAGTCACTCGCAGTGTCTATCAGCCAGAAGCCTGGTGAAGGCTCATCCAGAAAGTGATCTTGAGGCAATCCTTTAAAACAAACCTACACTACATTTACCATCTGGATGTTAGTGGTGAAAAGTACCATGCACCAACCATTTAACTATCAACAGCTCAACTATTGTGCTGTCTAAGATCAGAGCAACAGGAGCAGACAATTAATCTGTATTCAATCATCTGTATCCTCATACATTAGGTTCATGCCCATATTTAATGGCAACCTTTTGCGTCCTCTGGGTACTTACAGGAAACTGATATAGCAGTGGAGGAAGTAAGAGAAAACATTAGGAAAAGTCATGAACAGAAAACAAGTCAGGTCTCAAAAATGACAACCTTCACATCAAAACAGAAATATACTACAGGTGCAAAAACAACTGTTTCTGTTTAGATTGGTGATATTGGGGTGCTTCAATGAGACAATTACCAACTGGGAAATAGAGTAAAGTAGTGAGTGAAATTTTTGAAATATGAGTGAGAATTTCCTTTAGCAGTGCGTGCTTGGTCAAACCTGGAAGGAGGCAGTGTTTGGAAATAGGTGGGCCAACTGCATCAATTATCTGTAAAGTAACACTTGAGTTAAAGCGTTCAAAGTTTGGATGAGTAATGGAGAAGAGCAGAGACAGATCAAGAGTGGAGTTTCTAAATTGGAAGGCCACCATCAATGGGAGGAGATGGAATTGAGTGGTTGTCAGGGAAAACAATGGATGATCTTCAGGTGGAGATGTTTCAGGTGTGGCCTAGGTACATTCGAACAGTGACAATGATATTGAACCAAAACTGGATGAAAAGGCATTAGAGAACATAATGATATACATGTCAAGTGAATTCTTGAAGCAAGCACCAGGCCAAATGCAATAAGCTGAGAGGAGGTGAAGAAGAAAGCAAAACAGTTAAAGACAGAATGAGAATAGAAAGGCAAGTCAACATAACAAAGAACCCCAAAATCTTCCAGTGAGAGGCTGAGTGGATCCTTTAAAGGATTAAAAAAAAACTTATGTCTAGAGATGCAGGACATGACTAGAATACTTAAGAGTATTCTTTCCCCCGCTTTGTTTCCTGAAAACTACAACCTGCAAGTTGTTAGAAGGGTGTCCAAAGGAGGTTCACATGAATGATTCTGGGAGTGAAGAGCTTGCGACAAGAGGGACCATTGCGGACTCCAGGTCTGTACTTGATAGAGTTTAAAATGTTTTTTTTTCAGAGAGGTGGGGTGGAGGTGGTAAACAGGCAAAATCGGACCGAAAAATTACACAACTGAGGCTTGGATAGAGCGGACATGGAGATGTTGCTTTCATTAGGATGAGAGATTAGGACTCGAGAGCACAGCCTCAGAACGAAGGGTCAATCCTTTAAAACTGAGATGAGGAGGAATTTGTTCAGAGGGTGGTGAATTTGTGGAACTCATTGCCAGAGAAGGTTGTGAAGGCCAAACCACTGGATATGTTTAAGACAGAGATAGATAAGTTCTTGATAATTAAGGGAATCAAGGGTTGGGGTGGTGGTGGTGGTGGCGCGAATGCAAGAAAATGGGGTTGAGAAACATATCAGCCATGAACAAATAACACAGCAGATTGGATGGACTGAATGGCTGAATTCTGCTCCTGTGATATGGAAGCCAATATTTCAGGTATAATCTTCCGAGTCATTACCTCTGAAAAGGCTGATTATGCTTTGAATGGATAACCTGTTTAAGCCAGCTGAAATCCAAGGTTGCTAAAGGAAGTGGGATTGGAGGTAGTGGGAGAAGTTGCCATTCCCTAGATATGGGGGAGGCACCAGATGACTGGGCAGTGGCAAATGTGATACTCTCTCTTTTAAGAAAGAGATAGAAGGACATCCTAGCAACCACAGACTGGTCAATCTAACACCAAAGAGATTTTAGAAGTAACCAGTGGTGGTGGTGGTGGCGGCGGGGAGAGCCAAGGGGGAAGCACAGCCCAGCCAGCACAGAGTTCTAGGAGATAGATTATGCTCGACCATTCCAATTTTAAAAAAATGAATTAACAGTGAAGATTGATTAAAGCAATGGATGTGTCTATGTACTTTGCAAACAAAGTACAATGTGAAAAGGTTGAATAATAAATATAAGGTCCATGGAAAAGGCTCAGTTTCTGCTTGGATAAAAAGAAAGTGGCTTAAGAACAGAAAATAAAGTTGTAAATAGTTGTTTTGTCAGACTGAAGAACCTGACAGGCAGAAACGATATCCACAGTTCAGTATTTGTACTAATTGCACTTTTTATTGCGTATATAAAAATGATTTGAATATTGTGGTAGAGAGCAAAATCTCACCCTTTCAACGATGCTGAATTTGGAAGTTTGACAAACAGTAAAGATGATTCAAACTAACTAGAGTAGGACACAAAAAGATCATAGAATGTGCAGACAGCAGATGGAATTTAATATACAGAGTTGAAGTGGTTTGTTTTGACACAAGAAATAGGGAGAGGCATTATAATCTTAATGAATGTGCAGTGATAGTGATAAGAGGTTCATGTGTCGAACTCCTAAATTGGTGGGACAGAAGTCTACAGCACAGACAAAGGCCATTCAGCCCATCGAGTGTGTCAGTCAGAAAACAAATCACTTAGCCATTCTAATCTCACTTTTCAGCACTTGGCCTATAGCTCTGTATGCCTTGGCATCACAAGTACACATCTAAATACTTCTTCAACATTATGGAGGTGCTCGTCTCTACTACTTTTTTGGCATGAGTTCCAAATTCCCACCACCCCCTGACTGGAAAAATTTTTCCTCACACCCTCTCTAAACCTGCTGCCCCTTAGCTTAAAAGGAGAGAGTAATTTACAAATATCTAGAGAATAGAGTGAGCAAACAGTAATGGGTGTTTAGGTGCAGATATGGAAGAGCTTGTGGATATAAAGTGGGGTAAGATAATGATAAATCAGAACAAGACTTAAAACTTGATCAGGGAGATGGAAGGGAACCGATAACTCTCAGTTAGGAAAAGTGGTAATGGATGCAGTGGACGTAACGTGGAGTAGAATAGGAATGGTGAGGAATTTGGAGTTTATGGCAAGAGGCTACCATATGAACAGTGGGTGCAGGACTTCAACAGTGGCAATAAGGTAGGCAAACTGGTGGGAGCCCATCAGCATCAGGATCAATTTTACATAGAAAATAATTGTTGCATGACTTTTCAGTTCAACATTAAAACCTACATTACTCAAACTCTGCTGTCCAGGACTTTAATTTTGTTTATAACAGTACTGAATTGTGTGTTTTTTTTTCCAGTGTACATCTAAAATAGCTCCCACCTCCTCCAACACCTTCTCCAGAGGTTATCATCTATATAGTCATTCTTACACAACTGCTGTGTCAGCACGTTAAACCCTTCCCTCTCCTGACAGCTGGCTAACAGTGTCTTGACTTCAATCCCACTTAAGTGAAACATCGTGTAAATTTAACAGCAATGCCTTTGATTCATTGGGATAATAAATAACATTTGGAACACATTATATGCAATTATCCTACAAATCACAAATGATGTCAGTTAGAGGTAATAGGTTTCTCTAAATTGAGTCACTTGCAAATAATACAAGCTGATCTACTGCACTATTTAACCAAGGTGTGATTTTTTTTTTAAAAAAACTTTCACTACTCGTACAGATTTTTGATCAGTCTGTGGAGCTTGTCTCAGTAATAGCCAATGTGCATTAAACCCAGCATACATGCATAAAATGTACATGCTTTTTGGCAAACAGAAAATGCTTTGCCTATAATGAAAGTATATTATAAACAGAAGGCAAAATGGCCAAATAAGCACTAATATTTCTTGGATAATTATAACCTACAAAAGAAAGATTCTATTCTCCCAACCACTGAAATATAGAATCATAAATTTACGATACAAAAGGAGACCATTTAGACCTCTGTGGTTTTATCATCTCTTTTGAAAAGAGAACTAGTTAGTCCTATTAACAAAAATAAAGTTGCTGGCAAAGCTCAGCAGGTCTGGCAGCATCTGTGAAAAAAGAGTTAACATTCAGGTCCAGTGACCCTTCGTCAGAACTGATGGAGGCTGGGAAAACGTCAGTTTACACGCAGAAAATAGGGAGGTGAGTGGGGTAGGGAGTAAACAATAGGATAGACCCTAAAGAGAGAGAAGGATAGTTGGACAAAGGAGTTGCTAATGATCAGGCTGGGAAGGTGAACAGTTGTTAATGGGGACTATTAGTGACTAACAACAGGTGGTGTGTAATGACAGGCTATGTCATAACAAGGCCTGGTGTGTGTGGGGATGGGGGCTGGGACATGGGAGAGTTTAGGCCCTAAAATTATTGCATGTTGTTACTAAAATTATTAACATGCCAGTTACCCAAAGCCCTACAGGTTTCTTAACCTTCAAGCTTATAGCCGAGAAGTGTCAGTGCCATGTACTGGAAATCCCTTACTGTCCTTAAACTGAGTGGCTTTTCAGGCCATTTCAGAGGTCAGATAAGAGCCAACCACAAGATCATATCTATTAAAGGACTGCTAACTTTCTTTCCTAAAAAGACATTAAATGAACTAATTTTTTTTTAAAAGTGATATAATTATATTGTTAAGGGATCACAATCAATGATAAGATTTGAATTCATGTCTCAAGGTCATACGTTCACACCTCTGGGCTACTAGTTCAATAACATAACTATGATGCTACCATCCCTTTCTGTAATTTACTATTAACTTGCTTCCCTTTCACAGGCAGTGTATTCCACATTGTAACTCATTGCATAAAATGATTCTTCTTACCTTAAAGTCTGGTTCCTTCTGCCACTGGAAACAATTTTTCCTCATTTCAGCAAAACTAACCCTTCAGGACCTTGATGGCCTGCACAAAAGCTCCATAAATAGGCATTTCTAACTAACCCCACAAGGCCTTCAACCAACAGTCACAAATTACAATAGCAGCCATCTGGTTTTCTGGCAATTGCTCATCCTTGCAATATGATGTCACTTTTAGAGTTAATCCGTCGATTCCATTCACCCAGCATGGAGCAGCAAGCAAAGGAACTTGGGCTGGGAGAACATTAGTACTATGCTGGATTATCACCATTCAACTTGGATATGACATCACTCCTTTTGAACATGACATTAGCAAGGTGACACAAGAGTATCATCCTTTAATCATATGGAACACTGTATACAATCTATTTTGACAAGGCAACTGCATTTGAGGAAAATATATATGTATGTTCTTTATTAAATCAAATGGTTTGCCATCTAATAGAACCATCGTTTTGATGATCAGAGGAACCCACCTGACTGGATCCGTGCACTAGGGCACGGCGGGCCTGGGCTGTCTCTACACACCTCCCTCTCGGGCTTGGAAAACCTCGCGCATGCTAGCATCTGCTCTATACAACACAATAAGTGGGCACAAACAACAACAAAAACAAAATAAGTACAGACAGAGTAAACAAGTTAAATAGATCGTGCTAGAGAGAGTTTTGAAGTGAATGGATATAATATTAAAATAACAAACTTGGGAGTGAGATTTCATACAATTCCTATCAACCTTGACTTTTGAGGGTTTAAATGGTAGCAGTTAAGAGCCGAAGCTGATCAATGACCTGCATTTTCTTTCAACAAACACCATTCCTCCAGGTTTTGGCCAATGTGCTAGGTAAGAGTTTTTCAAATTAAGAATATCAGAGGATATCACAGAAGGTTTTCATTTTCAAACCCTCATTTTGTCCCAATAGTCAGTTCTACAAAGGATCCCCTACATCACACACCAAAAAGGAGTTTTAAAACCCAGTTTCAACCCCAACTGAAAGTTTATCATCTCTTATTAAATGTTTGTACAACAACACTTTGCCTCAACTGAAGGGCAACTAGCCCCATACATCTTGGGTTGAGCAAGTGCATTGCTTACGCTATCTTCTACACACGAACTCAGATTTAAAAACAGAAATTTCATTAGGTCTAAAACCTGGAACTTGCCACCCAATAATATGATAACTTCACCAATTGGACTACAGCTGTTTAAGAAGGTCCACCACTAGCTTCTCAAATACAACAAATTTCCAAGCACCACCCATGTCCTGAGAAGAGTCATTTAGGTTGTGTGACAGTAGGGAATCCAAGCACTTCCAGGGCTTCAAAACTTAGAATTCCTGTGCTCCACTTAATTTCTAGCCAAAAGTGGAATAAAAATAAATGGATTGAAAATTCCACAGCACAGCAACATGGTTCAGAAAGAAAATAGCCAAAAGTTTTTTTTTCAAACTTTTGAAGACATTATTTGAGAAGAAAGGTCAGAAATAGTGCCAGGAAATAAAATGTCTTGTTGCAGTTCTGCAGCAGAGCAGCAACCAACAAAAAGACTTTTTGACACCTTTGTCGTCTGCTCCACTTTCATTGTTATCAGAGTTACAGAGTTACACTTTCATGAAAATGCAGGTTTAGCTTCAACGCCAGGCACAGTACCTTTCACCTTAATTAATATTTTAAAGAAAATGTATGTGAATACACTTTACTTTGAAAACCCCAGGTGGTGTTTTGGTCCCCCAACTCCTTTTTGTTGAGAAATTAGTCAAAAGCCCTAAAACATTATTAGACCCATTTGGTAGAAAATGAAAATGAGAGAGAGCATAGTGATAATCTATTGTTGGATACCTGAGCAAATCTAATTGGAAATAATGGATTTTTTAAAAAAAACAGCCTGCAGAAACTGCTCCTGTTCAAAGTACTGCACAAAATACCACAAATAAAGTGCTGTCACTCTACTGGCGTGTACGTTTTAAAGTGCTATCTTAATTGGAACCTTGTTAGTACCTTATTAAAGGCAGGTGAGGAATTAAAGCATTTTAGTTTAAAAAGTTAATGTGAATTTTCCATCCAGCCCAGATACCAACCACTCATGTCTAAAGTTACCTGAGATATTACACTTGCTCACTCCTACATGCCATCCCAAGTAAAGCATGAGGCCAATGTTGTCTTATTCTGCAGTTTGCAATAGGGGCCAAATCAGGAATATGTAAAGTTTCCATCTTCTGCTGCCTTGAATATGCCCCAGCATTGGTTGTAAAACACTTTTGGGATGTCCCAAAGTCATGAAATACACCCCACACCTCTACTGCCAATGAAGTACTTTTGTAGGGGCGTCACAGTCGTAATGTAGGAAACATGGTGCACAGCAAGATTCCACATTGACATGATAATTCATGTTTGTAATATTGATTAATGTTTGCCAGTAAATATACAGAAGTATGGGGATTAACAAATTGCAAAGTAATTGTCATCAAGTGACAGTTTAATTCTGAATAGCAGGTAATGATTATTGACAATCAATCCAAAACTGATTATTTCAGTTAGCCCAGAGTCGGTGTGTTTTTGAATAAAGACAACATAATTTTCCACATGCACACTGATGGCATCCAGTTTCTCCTCACCATCTTAATCACTCCACTGTTTCTAAATGGCTTGTCTCGCATCTTGTACTAGATTAGCAGAGATGCTCTTAAATTAAAATATTGGGAAGACTGAAGCCATTGCTTTCAGACCCCACCACAATGTCACACTCTTCCCCCTTAAATCCAATCCCTCTAACAACGGTCTGAAGTTGAACCAAATATTTGGCACTTGTGTGTCATACTTTAACCCTGCACTTGGATTTCAATCACGGGTCCATAATCAACACTGCAGCAGTTAATCTGTTACTAAAGTTCTTATCCATACCTTTGTTTCCTTGAGACTTCTCTCGCTAATGCCCTCATGGCTTGTCTCTTACACTCCATCCTTCCTGAACTTGAGGCCATCCAACAGTTTGCTGTCCTATCATGCACCATGTTCTCTAAGCATCACTGACTCACCCGAGCCACACAAATTTTAAAACTTTCACGCTGGTTTTCAAATATGTCCATGGGCTCATCCCTCCTTATCTTTATAATGTCTTTTAGTCCTATAATTATCCAAGAGCTACGCAACCCCCTAATTCTAAGGTCTTGAGCATTCCCAATTAAAATCACTTCATGCTGATGGTTGTACCTTTAGCTGTTGGGCCCACGTGTTCTGGAATTCTTCTAAGGTTCTCTCCCTCTCTTGCTCACTTTCGTTCTTTAACACATTTAATGAGGACTTATTGGACAATATGTACTAATATCATAAGTAGCTTAGTATCATTTACACAAGACTAAGATGCAATAAAATCAAAGTCTGCAAGATGATTTAAGGATTTGATAGGGTAAATAAGGGGGAAATTATTTTCTCAGGTCAAAGTCCACAACAAGAGGGCACGTTAAAGGTACAGCTAGGTAATGCACGCTGAAATCAGGAAGAACCTTTTCATACAAGGGCAAGTGGCAATCTGGGACACTCTGCCCTAAAAAAGAATCAATTGTGAATTTTCAAACTGAGGTTAATGAACTATTCTTAACAAAGAGGTTTGAGGTTTACGGAACCAAAGTCTGCAGATGGGTTTATGTCTTACATGAAGTACAAACTAATTAAATGGTGAGACAGGCTTGACAGGTTGAATGTTTTTTTTTTTTTTTTAAAACTCCTATCATCTTCCTTTAGCATCCTGGCTTGGAACAATCTCAGTTTAGAAAGCATCAGCATCATAATTTGCAATTTCACCTTTCAGTCTGTAGAGTGCATTCCTGCTGCCATTAAAATGATAAATAATTTGGCAAAGCACAACAAATATCTCCAGTTCTGGCATTTAATCTCATACTTTTGCTATTTTCACTCCAGTATTTTTATGTTAACAGCTTTGAAAGCTGTAAAACTTTACTGATCTTCTAACCAGGTGGAAATGGAGACAGTGTAAACAAGTCAAGAGCCCATGGTGTCAGGGCCAAGGTACTGGCGTTGGCTGATTATCTCCCCACTCTGCCTTCTGCCAAAGGGAACTTTTACAGGATGGCACTACTGAGTAGTGGAATTCCACAGGGGTCTGTGTTGGGATCCTAACTATTCACATTATATATTAATGACCTGGACAAAGAAAGTGAGGCCATTGCTGCCATGTTTATAAATGACACAAAGACAGGTGGAGGGGCAGGTAGGGATGAGGAAGTGGGGAGGTTGCAGAGTGCTAGGACAGGCTCGGAGAATGGGCAAAGAAGGGGGAGATGGAAAACAATATGGGAAAATGTGAGGTTATGCACTTCGGTAGGAAGAATAGAGGCGAGGACTTTTTTCTGAATAGGGAAAGGCTGCAGAAATCCAAAGCACAGAGGGACCGGGGAGCTCTAGTTCAGGATTCTGTTAAGGTTAACATGCAGGTTCAGTTTAAAGTTGGGAGGGCAAATGCACACTGGCATTCCATTTCAAGACAGCTAGGACACAAGAGCAGAGATATACTGCTAAGACTGTATAAGGCTCTGGTCACACCAAGTTTAGAATATTGAGTGTGGTTTTGGGCCCTGTATCTAAGGAAGGATGAGCTGGTGTTGGAGACAGTCCAGAGGTGGTTTGCAAGAATGGTCTCAATTATGAAAAGCTTGTCATATGAGGTATCTTATGGTGTTGTGGTCTAAAAAGATTACAGAGAAATGCTGCACATACTTAGTCAGTTTCAGTTTGCTTCCTACTGGGGAAATTTAACTTGTGGATAATGCTTCCATTACAAATTAACTTCTGTCTATCATTTTCGCTTCGTTTCAGACAACTGTTGATTAAAAAGGGCACCTTACTTGATTAACAAATGATAATATGTAATCGAGTAAGGAAAGCTTTTCATGGTCTACTTCCTCTTATTGCTGGCACAGTTCGATATAGCAAGACTGCAACCCAATGTTCTTGTTCAACTCTTTGTGCATCTTACATCCATATCGAGAGGCAAGCTATTGGAATATAGAGTTATGCTGCACATATCCAGGAGTTAAAGGTTAACTGTACTGTCATATTCTGAAGCAAACAGGCTTAATGAGATAAACAGGATGGTTTGAAGTGTCAGAAGAGGAAGCGTGGCTTGCCTCTTGCTTTCAATTTATGTATGCTATATACGAGAATTGCTTGTGAAAGGACATAAGGATTACTACTGACATTGAGCGATTAAGGTGCAATTATGCAAATGTGTCCATGCTGACCCTATATCCTAAATTAATCTAAGCCTATTTGCCAGAATTTAGCCCATATCCCTGTAAACCCTTCCTACTCATGTAAGCATCCAGATGCCAATGTTGTAATTGTAACAGCCCCCATCGCTTCCTCTGGCAGTTCATTCCATACACACACCATACTCTGCAGGAAGAAGTTGCCTTTAGGTCCCTTTAAAATCTTTTCCCTGTTACTTTAAACCTCTGCCCTCTAGTTTTGGAATGCCCTACCCTGGGGAGAAGGCCTTTTAAAAATTCACCCTACTCACTATTATAGCTTTACTCTGTTTGCACGATTAGACTTAATAAACCACTTAGCTGTGCCCCTGCTGTGAGGAGCTCTTGACACCAAGCTTCTCCAAGGTCAGCTGTGAATTTTGCTGCTTGTTTATTTTTTGTGGACCGACTTCCAATGTCCAGAAATACTTGAAACTAAACAGCAGAGGCAGTCAACTGTGAAATTTCACTGCCTGGTGTCGAACAGAGAAACCTAGGGGTTCAGGAACATGATTCTTTGAAAGTTGCATCTCAGGTTGACAGGATGGTTAAAAAAAGCATTTAGCACGCTTGCCTTCATTAGTCAGACCACTAAGTATAGGAGTTGGGACTTCATGCTGCGGCTTTTGGAATACTGCATATAATTCTGGCTGCCCTTGTCTAGGGAGGATATTGTTAAACTTGGAGGATACAGAAAAAATTTACAAGGATGTTGCCAGGATAGGAGGCTTTGAGTTACAGGGAGAGACAGAATAGGCTGGAGCTTCGCCACCTGCCTGCCCGGAGGCTGAGGGTTACCTGATAGAGGTTTATAAGATCATGAGGAGCATGGATAGGGTGAACAGCCAGGTCTTTTTCATAGGGCGTAGAAATCCAAAACTAGGGGTTTAAGGTGAGACAGGAAACATTTAAAAAGGATCCAAGGGGTAACTTTTTCACACAGGGGGGTGGTGTGTATATGGAACAAGCTGCCAGAGGAAGAGGTGGTGGTGCAAACAATTACAACATTTAGAAGCCATCAAGATGAATAGAGAGGGTTGAGGGACCAAATGCTGACAAATGGGACTAGATCAGATTGGAATGTCCGGTCGGCATGGACAAGTGGAGCCAAAGGGTCTGTTTCTGTGCTCTATGACTATTACAACTACTTGAGCAAACAGGTTCCTATCAAAGGACTCGAACTGAAGGAGCATGGTTTTCAATCCTTCTTCCAAGAGCTTGAAAGATCGAACTGGAAACAAAAACAAAAAAACACATTTACAACACATAACAAGGTGTAGAACTGGATGAACACAGCAGGCCAAGCAGCACCATAGGAGCAGGAAGGGTGACGTTTCGGGCCTAGACCCTTCATCAGAAGTGAGGGAGGGGAAGGGGGTTCTGAAATAAATAGGGAGAGAGGGGGAGGCAGATAGAAGATGGATAGAGGAGAAGATAGGTGGAGAGAAGACAGACAAGTCAAAGAGGTGGGGATGGAGCCAGTGTAGGTGGGGAGGTAGGGAAGAGATAGGTCAGTCCAGGGAGGACGGAGAGGTCAAGGGGGCGGGATGAGGTTGGTAGGTAGGAAATGGGGGTGCAGCTTGGAGGTGGGAGGAGGGGATAGGCGAGAGGAAGAACAGGGAGGCAGGGACGAGCTGGGCTGGTTTTGGGATGCGGTAGGGGGAGGGGAGATTTTGAAGCTTGTGAAATCCACATTGATACCATTGGGCTGCAGGGTTCCCAAGCGGAATATGAGTTGCTGTTCCTGCAGCCTTCGAGTGGCATCGTTGTGGCACTGCAGGAGGCCCAGGATGGACATGTCATTTGAGGAATGGGAGGGGGAGTTGAAATGGTTCACGACCGGGAGGTGCAGTTGTTTAGTGCGAACCGAGCGTAGGTGGCCTGCAAAGTGGTCCCCAAGCCTCCGCTTGGTTTCCCAGACGTAGAGGAGGCCACAACAGGTACAGCGGATGCAGTATACCACGTTAGCAAATGTGCAGGTGAACATCTGCTTGATGTGGAAAGTCTTCTTGGGGCCTGAGATGGGAGTGAGGGAGGCGGTGTGGTGGCAGGTGTAGCAATTCCTGCGGTTGCAGGGAAAAGTGCCGGGTGTGGTGGGGCTGAAGGGGATTGTGGAGCAGACAAGGGAGTCACCGAGAGAGTGGTCCCTCCGGAAAGCAGACAAGAGTGGGGAGGGAAAAATGTCTTTGGTGGTGGGGTCAGATTGCAGATGGCGGAAGTGTCAGAGGATGATGCGTTGGATCCGGAGTTGGTGGGGTCGTATGTGAGGACGACGGGGATTCTGTTTTGGTTGTTACTGCAGGGACAAGGCGAGTTGCAGGAGACACGGGCGAGGGCGTTCTCAACCACTGCAGTGGGGTGGGGTGGGGGGGGGGTTGCAGTCCTTGAAGAATGAGAGCATCTAAGGTGTACGGGAGTGGAATGCCTCATCCTGGGAGTAGATGCAGCGGAGGCAAAGGAATTGGGAATAGGGGATGGCATTTTTGCAGGAAGGTGGGTCGGAGGTGGTGTATTCTAGGTAGCTGTGGGAGTCTGTGGGCTTGAAATGGATATCAGTTCCTAGGTGGTTGCCCAAGATGGAGACAGAGGTCCAGGAAGGAGAGAGAGGTGTTGGAGATGGTCCAGGTGAACTTAAGGTTGGGGTGGAAGGTGTTGGTGAAGTGGATGAACCGTTTGAGCAACTCGTGGGAGCACGAAGCGGCGCTGATACAGTCATCAACGTAACGGAGGAAGACATGGGGTTTAGGGCCAGTGTAGGTACGGAAGAGAGATTGTTCCACATAACTTACAAAGAGGCAGTCATAGCTTGGGCCCATGCAGGTACCCATAGGGTCTAGGCCCGAAACGTCAGCCTTCCTGCTCCTATGATGCTGCTTCGCCTGCTGTGTTCATCCAGCTCTACACCTTGTTACCTCGGATTCTCCAGCATCTGCAGTTCCTATTATCTCTCATTTACAACACAGGTTAATCACAACACAGGTTAATCACTGTGATAAGATGTGCCTTTAAGAAGGATTTGTTCTGTTCTGTTTTTCTTGGAGAGGTGTTGTAAACCTGACGATGAGGTGCCTGCTCCAAGTATAGCAGAATAAATAGCTTTGGGGTTTTAAAAAAAAAAGTTCGACAAAACAAGCATGAGTGGGTGGAATCAGGCTCGCAAACCCAGGATTTAGTTTTGCTTTCAGTTAAGTTAGAGTTTTTGGAGTTGAAGCTACTAGATATGGCTCTCTGCTGCTCCAAAAGCTTGGAGTTCTCTCTCTCTTCTGCTGGGTTCCTTCTCCTGCTATATTAGAACAATTGATAGAATAATAGAGGTTGAACTACAAGTATTTTACCAGTTAAAGTTATGCCTATTTTTCTATGGTTTATATTTGAACTGTAGCGTAGAATAAATTTTGTTTTGTTTAAAGCCTAGTAGTTTGACCAAGTAGTCGCATCTGGAATACACAGTACCTTACACCTGCCCTTAACTAAGGCAAAAGTTAGGAGTCAGGCTAATTTCTTGAAATGTTGAGGGGATTTGGTCTGATTCATAACACACCCAAGTTGTAAATGAATAAAGACTGTTCCACATACTCCACCTTCAAATGCTTACTTGAAGCATGTCCTTATGATGCATAGAAGAATGGAGGTTGACTACAGTTAATGACTGTCACTGGCATTTTGCAAATCCCTTAACCACCCACTGATTTGTATCAGGGAAGCTAAGAGTTAACAATGTCAGCCTGGACTGGAATCACAAAACGGCTTTGTGGATGAGGATCAGGCAGTTTTCTTCCCTATGGTACATTTGGCAGTTGTTACAGACGTAAAAAAGGAATGATAACACTGATGGATAGGAGCTTGGCATGCAGGATGGCATTTTCCCAGGTGAAACAAGAGTATGGCGACATGAAGGAAAGCAAAGTGAAGGACTGATAGTGATAGAACTGATGTAAAGCAATTAATGGGGATTACAGGGGTTACAGTGCAACCATAAAAGAGTAAAGAAAACAATAATGAGGTAAGAAAAACAGATGGAGTAACAGAAACAGGAGGTGGCTATTCAGACCTTTGAGCTAGTTCCAGTGAATTTGCTCAGAGTTGGTCTTGTATTAACTATTGCCACCACAGTTCCATACCTCACTTCTTATTCAAGAAAAAAAAAATCAATCTCAGTTCTGAAATTTACAATTCAGCCTCAAGCTGCATGTGTTAGCGTGTGGGCATGCATTTTATGCACACCTCACATCAATTCCTGAACAGTCTAACAATTTTAAAAGTTATATCCCTTTGTTCTGGACTTTGAAACACAGAAAATAGATTTCTTCATCTATTCTGTCAAATCAATTAATGATGTTTATTATATTACCCTTAAGAGTTCATATTTAGTGGTATACAGGATTAGTGCATGCAACCCATACTCAATTAAAGTCATTGTAAGATAAATCTATTTATAAACCGCCAGTCACTGACACACAAAATCAACATTTTTTTTTCTTTAAAGAGCTCAAGTATTACACACCCAGCAATTCCAGACGATCCTTGGCCATAATCAAGTTGGTTGTCATTTTGCTCTGTAGACGCCTGGCTCGTTCAATCTGCTCACCTGGAAGGGACGAGATCAATATTGGATTTTTTTTTTTTTTTTTAAAATAAAGACAAAGCCAAACAAACATGTTGAGAATTACTGTCACATAACACTTATCAACATGTAATTAATATAGAATATATTCAGGCTGCTCAAGCACCAAAGTTGTATACAACCTTAGGCAATTAGGAAACTGGACAATGAGAAATTGACTAGCTCTGAAAGGACATTGTGAATATTAAGTAAAATAAAATGTTCAATAAGAGCCACCGCTGCTGTGACTGTTTACCTTTATATTTCTTTATTTTCTGGGAGAGAAGCCCAGAACATCACATACTACTTCGAGCTGCCTAATTAAACTTGTATATAAATTCAAAATTCCCACTTTTCTTTTGCATTCTGTGCCTACAGACAAAAGCAGGAATTCAGTTTTCCTCTATCTACATTTCTACCTTTAACAGTATGTGTATTTACACGTAGCATATCTGCTCCTATATTTCAATTGAAATCTTTACAAATAAATTTTCTTTAAACTGTACCTGTTTACATTCTATCATCAAACCATCTCCAGCTGTGTTGGCTACACCGACCTTAGTTCCTGTGCTGTAATAATTTCTTCATAGGCACCCTTACCAAATGATTTTTTGAAATAATCAACACATCCACCACATCATCTTCACTCACCTTCCTTAATCATTCAAGTAATTTTTTTTTTTTAAAAAAGGTTGGTCAGGCAAGGAGTCGTCTCTTAGAAATCCCTGAAATTAAACCTTGATTAGCTCCCATTTCTCCAACTGTTTAGCAATTTCATCATATATATTAATGATCAACCAGTTGAGCTATCAGAAGAAACACTAAAGGAGCCAATAATTTTCTAAATCTTATTTATTTTGAAGAGGTCAGTCACAACTGTTACTTTATAGTCTTCAGGCACACTTTATCTGTCTGCACAATTCTGGAAAATAAAACCTTCATTTCCAGAGACTTTCCAGGATATAAAGCCATCAGGTCTCAGCTTTACATTAATCTGCCTTTTTAGAACCACTTCATGAAACAGTTACTTCCGCTGTATATTTAACAAGCGGTAAACCAGCTAAGGTACAAAGGATTAGGGTTAATTCCTTCACTGTCCATGACAAGCTCACTTCTTAGCTGCCGTACCCTGATGAATCTTTTACACTAACATCCACACGTAAGAAGCGAGAAGATAACCTCCATTTTGTCCAAAGATGTGCAGTTAGGTGGATTGGCCGAGCTAAGTTGCCCATAGTGACCACTGATGTGCAGGCTAGGTGGATTAGCCACAGGAAATGTAGGGTTACAAGGTTAGATGGGTCTAGGTGGGATGCTCTTTGGAGGGTTGGTGTGGACTAGATGGGCTGAATGGCCTGCATCCAAACTGTGGGGATTCTATAATTTTGTAACTTTACTATTTCTTTAATACCCCATCTTGTATTATGAGCTCCATAATTACTGAATGCTAAGCGTAATACAATAAAATTAAATTATTAGCGGAGTTAAAATAACAAAAAAATAGGGCAATCAAGCCCACACTACTAAAAGTGCAGAAAAACACACTGACCTCTAAATTATGTATACTCATCAAATGAGCACCTGAAGACCCATGGAATGAGTGTTCAAACATTCATAAAATTTGAGAGAAGAAAATTTTCATCTTTAGGCTAAGTTTTTAATTCTAAAACTCTGACCCCCTAGTCCTGGACCCACGTACACCCTCAATCGAGTATATTAGTTATTTTATACACTTCAAAGCTCCAGGGAATAGAGATTCATCCAGTGTTCAAATTTTCCGAAACAGTACAATTGCTCTGTAAACAACCCAACTCCATAACACGGTATGACACATTTTTTAAAGTCACAGGTCATTGAATTCACCTGTCTCATCGGACAGAACAGTAGTAAGAACAGAAGATAAACCCCAATGGAGAACACTTGGAGAAAGGATTGAACATTTCTTTAAAAAAAAACTAATTAGGACTGTACTCCAAAGTCAGATTCAAATCGCTACACAGACTATGGTGCAAAGCACACTATGATAGGGTGGTCTTTCGTTATCTATCTTTGGTGAAATAGGCACCATGACATGGAACATAAACACATTAGGTGATCACTTTGCCCAACAATTGGTCTACAAGCTTGATGATGATCTCTCATTTATCACATTATGGTTCCCATGAATATTTGGGTGCAAACTAATTTCATTGCCAAGAAAATCTTTATTCTGGGCACCCTGTCATTCTTGGTTCGAAGCAATTTCCATCTTCAAACCCTACCTGTACTCTACGATACTCCCAGCTACTTCATTACCTTTCATTTTGAGTTGTACATCACTACTTTTCTTTTAAACCGTTATCGGTAACTTTTCTAAAAAGAAGATATTGATTGAGACTCATACTATTAATTATCTCACATGAATTAATAGATAATTTATTTTTCCATGTGCACCTGGAATATTCACACACTTTCTTACAATCGTTAACATAAAAGCTGGATACACTAATTTATGAAGAACTTAACGACCCAAACTGTCAACTAACTGATTGCATTCAGTGGTAACTTCAGATTCAGATGTTTATATTTGCAAGTTTCCAACAGACCTGTCTTTTGGTAGTGAATGGTCTCACTGATATGACATGTACATGGCCTTCTCCAGAGGTCCCCAGCATCATGGAGATCAGTCTGCAGACAATTGGATTCACTCAGAACTTGACACGCCCCTAGGTGAGTTGTTGTGTACAGCTACAACACTAGCATCTACTCGATGTGAAAAATGAGTCTGGTATGTCCTGAATACACAAAAAGATAAGTCCAACCCAGTTGATTATTATCTCATGTCTACTCTTGATCATCAATACAGTGACAGGAGGAATTGATTTGATCATAGAATGAATCTTCAATAGTGCTATCAAACAGCACCTAAATCAGCAATAACTCGATTGCTGGTACCCAGTTTGGGTTCCACAAGGATCACTCAGCTGATTACAGGCTTACTGCAGACATGGACAAAAAAGCTGAATTCCAGAGGTGAAGGGAGAGTAACAGCCTTTAACATCAAGGCCATATTCGACAGTGTGGGGCATCTAAGAGCCCTAGCAAAACTGGAATCATTGGGTACCGGGGAAAACTCTCCACTAGTTGGAGTCATACCTGGCACATGAGAGATGGTGGTGGCTGTTGGAGGTTAGTCATTTTAGCTTCTCTGCAGGAGTTCCTCTGGATAGTCTCCCAGATCTAACCCTCTCCAGCTGCTCCAATCTTCTGTCCGTTGTAAAGGTCAGAAGTGGGGATGTTCAGCGTTATTTGTGACTCCTCAGATACTGGAGCAGTCCATGTCCAAATGCAAGAGACAGGGCTGGTATCCAGGCTTAGGCTGAAAACTGGAAAATAACATTTGTGCTACACAAATGCCAGGCAATGGCCATCTCTAATAAGAAACAAAATAAACATTGTTCCTTAACATTCAATAGTGTTATTATCACTAAATCCCCTATTATGAACATCCTGGGATTACCACTGACCAGACCATATAAACACACGATTACAAAGAGGCTCCAAATCCTGCAGCAAGTAACTCAGTTCCTTACTCCCCAAAGCCTATCTTCCATCTATAAAGTCACAAGTCAGGAGTGTGATGGAATACTCCCCACTTGCCTGGATGAGTGCAGCTGCAACAACACTCATGAAGCTTGACACATTCCAGGCCAAAGCAGCCACTTGACTGGTACCACGTCTGCACTCTCCACCAGTGATGTTCAATTGCAGCCGTGTGCACCACCTACATGACGCATTGCAGAAATTCAAAGCTCCTAAGACAGAATTTTTCCAAACCCACAACTTGGATCTCGGAGGACAAGGGCAGCAGATACATGAGAACACTACCACTTGCAAGTTCTGTCTTGGAAATATCTCATCATTCCTTCAGTCAAAATCCTAGAATTTCCTCCCTGATGGCTGAAAAGATTGCTTTTGTTTTAAGGTCACTGCAAAGAAGAGTGAAAAGTTTTAAACTGGCCAACAAAAGAATACGCAGCCAACAAGGCACCAGGAAGTATTGAAATTCACTTGCAAGTAAAACGCAGAATCTCAGTCAGACACTAAGTCAGCATTTGTGTACTAGTTACTGTAATGGAACAATGCAGTCTATGCCAAAATAATGAAGTGCATCAATTGTTTTACTTAAATCAGAGATTGAGTTCAAGAGGTAGCAACTGCCATGTTAAAGTCTTCAAGCTTTGTCCCTGTTTGATGTAAATGTGACATCACTAGTCTATGGAAAGTATGATTACAGTGATAGCATTTTGCCTAAAAGTTGGTCAGTTATCTTGAAAACAAAAAATTGCTAACATGTGCCTGCAATTTGGTACCAATTTAAGTACTGTGGTACTTAGGTTAATGCTTTCCTTTGGCTTTAATTTAAATGGAGAGTTGACGCCACATATGTTAATAGAAGTATGCAAAGTATCATTTCAACATGACTATCACTTAAGTTTGCGAGTATGAAAAAGAAAAAGCTCCAAAACCCAAAAACCCTTTAAAAGAATGCTTTATTTCTATATTCAAAGGGCCAAAATTGGAGGACAACGTCATGGAGTATCCAAAGTTGAAAGAGATGGTAAGGACAAAGCCACTAAAAAGATGCCTTGGTCAACCAATATAGGTCAGCAAATTCAGAGGTGGAGGTTTAGGACAAAAGCAGAGTTTTGGATGATCACAAATTCAGAGGCCAGCCAGGGCAGTACTGGAATGATCAAGAATCCACAGAAAGGAAGCCGCGAATTAGCAGACAAGCTAAGACAAGAGCAGTGATGACAATATTGCAAACGTGAAAAGAGGAAATGTTAGTGATGAAGCAGATTGTGTGACTGGAAGTTCAATCCAGGGTCAAATTGGCTCAGTTTCAGTTGTTGGCATTGTGAGAGATGGAGTCAGCAGTTGCAGAGATCAAAGGCAATGGTTTTAGTCTTCCCAACATTTGGTTACAAGTAAGTGTCTGACCTACAGAACTGCAATGACAGTCAGACAAGCAGTTTGACAATGAAGCAACATCTGGATATCATTTAATACAAGTGGGTGCAAAGTGCTTTCACATTGCGAAAAAAGTCCATTTGCTCCTCCTACTTGCTGTTGGAGGCAAAGATACAGCAGATGGAAAGAGAGAGTTCTGCAATAGAGAAAAGAAACCAAGAGCTGTCTTTCCATTCCAGGATTACCCAGGACTGTTGAGTAGTTTTGTCAGATGAAAAGGGTTTGTTTTTTTTTGAGGTCAAGACAAATTCAGCAGTCAGCAATTAAACCGGAGATGCCCATTAGTGTTTGTGCCCCAGTTTGATGGAGTGGACATGAGATTTATAAAAGACATGGGGCAAAGCTTTTACATGGTTTGCATGTGGAATGAACTTCCTGAGGAAGTGCAGGATGCAGGCTTAGTTATAATGTTTAAAAGACACTTGGATAAGTAGACGAATAGGAAAAGGTTTGGAGGGATATGGGCCAGGAGCAGGCAGGTTTAGTTTGGGATTATGTTCAGCATGGACTGGTTGGACCAAAGGGCCTGCTTCCGTGCTGTACAACTATGATTCTATGAGATCATAGAAGGTGAATGAGGATGGGAAAGAGTAATGGCTTTAAGTGGGAGATTAGGCTAAGGTGGAAAAGATGGCATGACAGGCAGATCATTAGCTCCAAAAAAGTCATCGTAATAAAGAACATGATAAATAGGAGCTCATGTAAGCCATTTGGAGCTTCGACTCCGCTCTGCCAATGAACACAATCATGGTCGGATTTCAACCTTCACTTCGCCTATCTACCCTATCCTGGTATCTCTAAATTCCTCAATAGCTAAAAATTTAATCTCATTCTTGATATGCTTAGTGAAAGAGCATTCACAGCTCTCTGGGGTCAAGAATTTCAAAGATCCACAACCGGAGTGAAGAAATATTACTTAGTTTCAGTCCTTTACTTCTAAGAGAGAGGAGAAATATCCTTCCAGGATCACTGTCAAGCCTCTGTGTGGTCTCACCAAGAGCCTGTACACTTGCAGTTAGAATTGTTCACAATCACACTCTAATCTTTTAAAACTAGAAAAGGTTAACACTCCATTTACATCCCCAATTACTTGCAGTTCCTGGGGGTTAACTTGTACTTGGACACTCCTATCCTCCTCAATGTCAATATTTTACAGGTTCTCACTATTTGAATAATTATTCAATGTTACTATTACACTGCCCCCCAAAGTGGATAACATTACATCTTCCAACGTTAATTTTCATCTGCTATGCTAGACAGTTGAGATATGACAGTGAATTAAGATGTGTTTCTTGAAATCAATGCACTGGAAGATGGGCAGCTCGAACCTTCAGTGGGATTTTAGAATGGGTGGCCAAGTTTTGGTCAAATTGAAAGTTGTCTGATCTGGCTTTCTGAAATCCAATTCCAGTCATCAGTGGGGAAGGCAAGACTGGAAATCACAAAGACGTACAAGGATTATGATTCTGGGAATCAGCAATCTCAAACGAATGTCAGACACATGCTGAGGATAGTCTAGAACACAAGCTTATGAATTAAAAACACGAGTAGACCCTCGAGCCTGTTCCACTGTTCAACTCAACATTCTCGCATAGCTCCAACAACCATAGCCTCTCGAGTCATCAGGGAAACCATGTACCTTTATCTTGACGTTGAGTCATTCCGCCTCCACTGTTCTCTATGGAGGAGCTGCAAAGACTTGAAACTTTTAGACAGGCAGGCGGAGGCAGAGAGGAGTGAAGAGCTCGTGAGAGAGAGCGCATTAAATGACAGAATACGGGGTTCTCAACAGGTTGTACAGTCAAAGGAGATCACAAAATAGACAGGGACAACCAGAGGTATGAGATGAGAATCATTTTAAAAATCAAAGCATTGCCGGTTTGGGAGCCCAGTAAGTCAGTAGACACAAGGGTGTAGGGCAAAAGAATGATGGGCAATTTTGGATATGGTTAAGAGAACTTCGGAGGAATTCATATTTATGAAGAGTCAGCTAAGTGTGCACCAAAACAGTCAAGAGATACCAAAGGTGTGAATAAAGGCATTAACTTGTACTAAACTGAGGCAAAGGTAGACAATGCTATTGATCCCTACCCTGTGTCATATTGATTGAAAGAAAATTTGGTCAGAAGCTCAGTTCAAGGTTGAATGGAAAGCTAGTGTTGCAAACAGTTCGACTCAGCCTGAGGCAATAACCAGTGGCAAGGGACTAAAATTTTCAGAAGGCGCACAGACAATGTCTTTAATCTTCCCAACATGTAGTTGAAAAAATATCCACTCACTCAGAATGGGATGTTAGAAGTTGGCAATAACAAATCAGCTACAGTGCAGGGGTCAAAGTCTTGTTGGATTACAACCATATATGTGGAAATTGATATTGTTTTCTTGGATGAAAAAGGGGGAAAACAGGTGGATGAGAAATATGAGGGCATTGTAGATGATCTCAGAGGACACCAGTGGTAGCGGGTCTGAATGGAATGACAGTGATTATACTTCAATAGTGCTTCTTAGCTGCTGAGTGCTGAAAGGCATCATAACAATAACTTTCACAACGTAAACATAAGTTCTTCTTTAAGGCCAACAGTTTCTTCAGGGCAAATAATTTATTACCGAATCTCTGGAAATCAAAATGCTCTTGAAGCAAACTCTAATAAACTATTAGCACTGGACAGTGTATACTTTGTATTCTTGCCTCTGGAGTCCATGCTGGCAAATATATGGTTTAAGATCATTTTAAGCAAAGCTTACAGAGCTTGCAGTTTACTGCGCCACATCTTTTTGATATAAAAGTTAGGAGAAGTCAACCATTCAGCCCCTCAAACCTCTACTGTCATTCAGTAAGATTATGGTTGATCTGATTGTTTTGAACTTCATACTACAATCTATCCCAACGACCTTTGATTCCTTTATCTAACAAGAAACAACCTGTCTTTAAAATATTCAATGAGACCCTTCCCACTATCCTCTGATGCAGAGTTCCAAAGTCTCTCTTTGCAGTGGCGTGTATATGGGGTCAAGCTCTATGTGTTTGTTAATGGCTTCCTTTGCAGAGTGTGGCAGAGACAAGCACGGGAATTCCTAGATGCCTGGTACTCCACGAAGAAAGTCATCAACAAACGCAGAGCTTGACCCCATATACACTCCACTGCGAAGGGAAACCGGAAGTGAGGTAATCCAGTTCAACGGACGCCAGAGTTCAAATAACATGCGGGAAAACACAACAGCACTTCATCGGAGGCTGCACGGATGTTACCCAGCAGGGTAATGAAACGCCTGCGAAAAACAACGAACCAGCTCAGTGAGCCAACTAATCACACAATCTCATCCTTACTTTTACGCTCAATTTCTCTCATAAAAAGGGTAGTATATCATCAGCCTGGATGCTAGAGAGCTGCTATGCAATGTTAAGATTGTAACTCAAAGCTAATTAGGAGTTAATGGAAGCACCAAATTGCAAAGGGGTTCCAAAACTGATTATTGTTCCTTTCCCAGATTTTGCGTCATTGAACATTTAATGTAAGAAATTGTTGCATTCTGGTTACTCGTTTCCTGCTTGTAGCAAATTTTGGTACAACAAACAGTTGTTTTTGCCAAAGTCAACTGCAACTGACTTTCGTACCTATGGACTGCAACGCTTCATTTTGCAGTGGCATTGCAAATAAATGTGGAATTTTGTTAAATAAAGACATCAGATGATATGGATTTGAAGTGATCAGATCAGTGATGAATAGAATGGAACACAGTCTTGAGAGAGTGAACAACTGACTTCAGTAACTATATTCTCAAATAAGCAACAACAGAGCAATCCTGCAGGGAATGATGGTCCTGAAATTTGCCATAATCAGATTCTTAGAAATGAAGAATATATCATATGCTTCAATCATTTCTCAAGTCTATTTAAAACATAGGAACAGGGGAGGCCATTCAGCTTTAACCATGTTACACCATTCCATTATTCATCTTCCAGTATGTTATGGACTTGGTCAATACACAAATTCTGAACACAAAAATTGCTAAAAAGTCCACTGCAAACGTGACCTTTGGAATTTCAAGCTCTAGACACCTGAATCTTAAGCAAATTAAGTATGAATATTCACAGCCATTAAGAAATTTCCTTGTGCCTTTAAGGTTGAACCATCAACAGAAGAACAACAGTTTTCCAGTTGGCTTGTCCTATTGTTTAACCATGGACAGAAACATTGAAACTTATTGTGTTAGGGAAATATGAATGGATCTCCAAGGACTGATGGTAGTTTCCCTTATCCAAGCTCAGCTGATGCATCTCACAACACAGGACATGTAATTGTCATGGCAATTTCTTCTGGGGAAAAGAAAAACAGACTTTTTAACGTATCTCTGTCACATCATGAGGATCCAATTTTGTTATCTGTCTTTAAAATAATAGACAGAGTTGTTCTACAGATACAGTTCCAATCAGAAAGCCATCAAATCAGATCATATCATTTGAGCAGCCAAGGTAATAAACATCAATAACTTAAAAGTGGAAGGTTGACTCCTTCCAATCTGTTCCAAATTCAAGTTTGTGCCCACAAACTTGAAAAACACAGCAGGTCTGGCAGCATTTATGGGCAGAAAGTAGAGTTAAAATTTCCAGTTCAGTGACCCTTCTTCAGAATGTGAACACTGCCTTCTCTCCACAGATGCTGCCAGACTTGCTGTTTTATTAGCAGTTTCTGTACTGGTTTCCAAATTTCAGCATCCGCAGTTGCATTTTTTGCCCACAGACCAAGCGGCTTGCTAGGCCATTTCAGACAACAGAGAGGAGCAAGCCCAAAGATTTGAGAAGGTGGAAGATATGAAGGTATGTAGAAAGAGATAGCATATTTCTTTTATATTTCTATGTTGAAAGGTTATTTAAGTTATGAATATAGCAATTTAGCAACATAAAGAATATCAATTTATAGGGCACAAGTTTTTTTTTCTTCCAGGGAAGATCTTGGGAGAATTAATAACAAGTAAACTCCATACAAGAATAACCATTAAACGACACATCATATATGAATTTGGAAGTCAGAGTCATAGGGCCTCTTTCCATGCTCTTTGGTCCAACTCATTCATGCCAACCAAGTTTCCCAAACTAAACTAATCTCATTTGCCTGCACTTGGCCCATACCCGTCTAAATCTTACCTATTCGTGTACTGTCCAAGTCTTTTAAATGTTGTAACTGTATCTGTATTTGCCACCTCCTCCGGCAGTTCATTCCACATACAAACCACACAGAGAAAAAAAAAGTTGCCCTTAAGGACCCTTGTAAATCTTTCTCCTCTCACCTTAAAAATATGCCCTCTTGTTTTGATCTCCTCTATCCTAGGGAAAAGACCTTTGCTACTCACACTATCCATGATTTTATAAACCTCTACAAGGTCACCCTTCAACCTCCTACGTTCCGGTGAAAAAAGTCCCGGCCTAGCCAGCCTCTCCTCATAACTCAAATCCTCCAGTCCCAGTAACATCCTTGTAATTTTTTCTCCGCTCTTTCCAAGTTAATAATATCCTTCTTATAACAGGGCAACCAGAATTGTACACATCGTGCAAGACAACTTTCTCAAAACATGTCTCATGACAAAATCCAAGAAAAAGCTAGTATAGTTCCATAACTGTAAGAATGAATGAAATTACATTCCAACTTTCTATGACCTTAGACCAAAGTCTTCATAACCAATTAAGCACTTGGAAGACATACTGGAAGTCAGTGGTATGTTGGGAAATGTAGCACTCAATGTGACTACAGCACAGTCCTACAAACTGCATTGAAAATTGAAAGACAATATGAAGATAGCTCAGGGATAAATAATGGCCTCATCTTAAATCTTGTTCTTTCAATGAAATTGAGTAGAATGAGATTATCTATGCCGGAGATTAAACCTCAATTTAATTCTCAAGCATAACATATTTCTGATGGTGTTGCACTTTTACAGTACGACTGGACTAGCTGACGTGCTCAAATCTTGACCACAACCCAATTTAAAGGCAGTCATTTAGTTAAGGCCGCACCTAGGGTCTTAAATCCAAACAAAGCAAACCAAGCTGCTGCAAGGGTAATTTCTAAAAACAAATCGGAAACTTGATTAAATAATTGAGTAGATAAGCAACAGTTCACATTTAGACAGTTTATTCACAATTAATGTACATTTCCTTAAGGAATAAAAGTTTCATTGAAAAGGTGTTTCAATCATGGCTAACAAAATTATAGGAAGAGGTTCATAGTTTTGTCAAAAAGGGGAGTAATCCTCAGGAATTAGGATTGGGGGTGAAATGAAAGGATAGCTAAGAAATTGGTCAAGATAGTCAGAATAGGTTAAAGACATTAAAAAAGGCATGTAAAAACTTCAGTGGGCGAGGAAAGAGTTTAGCGAAGTAAATCTGGGTCCCTTAGAGGCAGAAGAAACAAAGATTAAAATGGGAAATGAGGAAGTTGCAAGTCACTAACCTCACTATAGAAGACACATTAAAAATTCCAGAAGCAGCAAGGAACACAGGCAGATTGAGGAACTTAAGAGAATTTACCATTAGCAAATAAACAATGCTGGGGAAATTACGTGACCAAAAGCTGACAAAGTCCCCTGGGCCTGATGGATTACAACCTGGATGGACGGGTGGGTGTGTATGCACGCTGAAAGAGTGTTATAGATAAATAATGAAGAATTATCCTTACAGATTGGAAGGGAGCAAACATACCACCGCTGTTCAACAAATCAGAGAAAGAAAACAGGAACCTAGGGACCAGTCATCCTATAGTTAGTAGTAAACAGAACACTAAGGATCTATTATCAAGGGCACGTGGAAATTTATAATAACTGAGCAAAATCAATGCAGATTTTTATGAAAAGGGAAACTGTTTCACAAATCTTTTAGAATTGTTTGGGTTTGTCACCAGCAGGGTAAAGCAGCAAGCAACCAAAAGATATTTTTGGATTTAAAAAAAAATTTGCTAATAACCAATGATGTGGGCATTTGAACAAAGTTTGGACCCATGGGATTAGCAACAACATATTACCCCAGATTGTTTTCTGTCTTTTGGTGACTCTCAAAAAAGAAAGAATTAAAGGGTCATTTTCAGGTAGCAGGCTATAAAATTTGTGGGCTACTTCAAGAATCAGTGCTTAGGTCTCAGCCAAATGCAATCAATATCAAAGAACGAGCGTAATGCATCCAAGTTGCCAGATTCTAAACTAAATGGGAAAGTGAGACTTAAGGAGGAGGCAAAGAGGCTGTGAAGTGACAGATTAACTGAGTGGGCGAGAAAGAGCATAATGTAGAAAAACGTGAAGTTAGAATAGCAGAATATTTATTAAATTGAGAAGTACAGATGTTTATCTCTCTTCAGAGGGAGCTGGAAGTCTTTGTACACAAATGACCAAATTAACAGTAGGCAGGCAGGCAAACAAGCAATAAGAAATGTTATATTAGCCATTTAAACAAAACAGTCAACAAAATAAAACAACTTTATTACAATGGAGACATTGGAGAGGATACATCATGAGTACTGTAAACAGTTTTGGGTTCCTTATCCCAGGATGGATATACTTTCCTTGCATGCAAGATTCACTGGGTTAGAACTCTGGAGTGGAGAAATTACCCTTAAGTAGGCTTGTCAGCACTAGGATAATGTCTCCCTTAGCTGGGGAGTGTTACAGCATCAGGATAACAGGTTGACTATTAATCCACCAAGGAAACATTCCTTTACTCAGAGGATCATGAATCTTTGAGATTCTTTAGCTGAGGGCTGGGAATGCTCAGTTTGAGTAAATTCAAGACACAGGTCATCAGATTTTTCAATAAGAAAAATCAAGGCTCATGAGATTCAGACAGAATAGGTTAAGTTAAGCAAATGATCAATTATGATTTTACTGAAAGCAGAACAAGCTCAATCGATTGAATGTCCTACTCCATTTCTTAAAAAATGACTTTTATTTCAAAGACCCAGTGACATTCAGACTCAAAGTCTAGATTTCACACTTGCATACAGAGGACCCCCATTATTCTCTGCCACTGTCAACTTAACTACCACTGGCTACTCACAGCAGAGCTGTCCACTATGGATCATCTCCTCTCAATCACCACTGAGGGACTGTCACAACTTCCTCTGTACAAGTTGCGTGATATGGGGACTCCTGGTCACAAATGTTCAACTTAATTTAAAAAAAAAACAAAAACGAAGATGATACAGCACTATGTAGTGCTGAGGTAGCATGGAGAAGGCAACAATTCTGAAGTGACAAGGTGCCTAATGTTTAGAAGAATAGCTACAAAGTTCTGATTTGAAGTAATATTCTATTGACAAATATACAGTTTCCATCCAGATTAAATTACAGTTATTCAAGACAACTGAACACTTCTGCCAAGGTCTTTCCAGCAGTCAGCCATTCAAAACTTCCTCTCCACTGCTTATTCCCTTTGAATCTTACTTGACCTCCAAGCCACCTGGGGAGACAACTCAAACCATCTATTTTCTATGCACCATCATTCATTACAGCAACAGGTTAGCTGTTGTTAACATGCATGCCTTACCTGACCCAGAGATCTGGATTGCAATCCCATGCTCCAGTTCTGCAATCCCCTTCTTGTACCATTCCACAGCTTTCTCCTTCTGTCCTGTTGAAGGAAAGGAACAGAATGATTGCCACTGCCCACAATACTCAAAATAACACCGTTAAATTTACCTAGGTCATTTTCCGGATTGAACACAATTTGCTGTTTATACTTCTATGACGACTGTCACCAGCATTTCAGTAATATGCGACATGTAAGCCCATTTGAACAGTGAAAAGTTACCCCATCTGTATAATCACTTGCATTGTTCAGTTAAACTCGTATTGTGCCAGAGCATGCACTCAGGGCTATACAAATCTAGGGTTAAGAACTTTTTGTGCAAAAGTGATGGAAAAGGAATCAAGGCATTGATTACAATGGATACACGAGTACATGCACCGGTGACCCGACTGATGCTATGTAGTTGCTAAAAGCGACACAAACTCGATGCAACATAGAGATAACAAGCATGAGGCTGGATGAACACAGCAGGTCAAGCAGCATCATAGGAGCAGGAAAACTCGACGTTTCGGGCCTAAACCCTTCATCAGAAAACTCGATGCAGCCATTTACGCACTTTAAAGCGAAGGCTGATCCAATCTAAGAGTCCACACAAGTGGACAGGAAACCTGAACAGCAAACTTCCACAGCGCCTCATCAATCAGCCCACGAGACTTGGGTCCCTCCATTTATGCCAATTTCCGCTTCTTACTCTCAAGAGCATCTCAGAGAAAGTGTGTTGGTCTGGAGATATGAAAAGTATGACTAAAAAGTACGATGGATACATAACTCAAAAGAAAACAGAAGTATATTTATAGCTTTCAGGTTGATATAGTCAGTCACATGACACTATGTAAGTTATAGTTCAACAGGTTTATTTGAAGTCACAAGCTTTCTGAGCACTGCTCCTTTGTCAAGTGAAGTCTTGACTGGCCATGTTGACTTCACCTGATATAGGAGCAGTGCTCCAAAAACTCGTGCCTTCAAATAAACATGATGGACTATAATTTGGTGTTGTACAACTACTGACTTTGTCCACCCCAATCCAATACCAGCACCTCCACAAGATGTATATAAGTTAACAGGAACACTGTTGTGTTGCTGTATGTGGCCTGTGATGCTTGATGTTATGCACAAAAAAAAAATTACTGGCAAGAAAGCATAAAATGTCAAGATGTAAACAACGCTGGAGGGAAGGCAAAAAAGGACCACAGCCAATCTTCAAGTCACTTGAGATTATATATTTGTATGTGACTTTTAACATTTTTGATCTACATCCCTCTTCTCATTCGTAAAATGAGTGACGTAGCAACATAGGACAGTGTTCAAAACATGAGAACTTTACAAATGGAGTAGTCGCAGGCAGCCAAGCCTCTCAACATTCCATCCTGTATTATGACTACAGCTCTGAACATGAAGTCCAAATGGAATTAGCTTCAATTCATTAGACCACATGCTGGTCAAAGTCCTAGGAACATGTACACAGAGTCAAGGCAAAATGCTGTCTTCAGGTGAATAACTCTAAAATTTGCTCATGGAACGTGCAGATCACTAGAAGTGTCATCATTAATTTCCCATTCCTATTTATCCTTGAGAAAGTTATGGTTAACTGCCGTCTCAAAACTGCCTCAGTCCATTTGGTGACAGGGGTTGCACATTACCATTAAGTAGGAAGTTCCAGGATTTGAAAGTGTTAAGTCATTCTTGCTAAAAAGAGATCACTCAGCACCCAGGTCCATTTCAATCATCAAATGGTTTATTTCACACTGGTGGGGAGCAAGTCACTGGGCTCACTATGCGCTTCTCCATTGAATAAAGGAAATTGTACACATCTTCTATTTTAGCCCATCCTGGCTTTAGCCAAACCAAGCACAGTATTAACTGATTACATATATGTCCAATCAAGTTAATAATCAGGTATCACGTGGCTGCATGATCAGCTTGTGGACAATGCTACATCACGATATTTACCAGACATCTTGTCAATTGTCCCTGTGCCTTCACAATGAATATTGTGCTCAGAATTTCCTTACCTCAGCCACATGCCTGGCTTGTTTCTTCTAGCAGTCATTTACTCAATGTGGTTGCCTGTGCACTGAAACGGCAAGCCCTCATGAGTAAACTTAAGGTCTGTGGCTGCAGTAACTGAATAATTACAGGAATGTGATCAAATTGATCAGGTCCCACAATGCCTCCCATTCAATCAGCAGTTCTCCATTTTATAACATAATAATATGCGGCCATGGGTAATTGCCTCGGCCACGGTCAACAGCAACAGAAGGATCTGGGATAATTAAGTAACAATATATTTTTATGTAAGAATGGTTTGCAACTTATAAGGGGCTGTTGAAGGAGTATTGGCTCATTGCTGCAGTACAGCTTCCAGATGTTGTACATTGGTAGCTACTGTGTGACTGATGGTGGAAGAATAAGAGAATCTAATCACTACCCCTTGAGATTCAAAGATGTTACCATCATTGAAACAGAAACATCAACATCATGGGGGTGATCAATGAAGAGAAACTCAACTGGACCCACCATATAACTACAGTGGCTACTAGAGCAGGTCAGAGGCTGGAAATGTTGCAGTGAATGACTCACCACCCAAGTCCCCAAAGCCTGTCTGTCATCTACAAGGCACAAGTCAGAATAATGATGGAAAACTTCCCATTTGCCTGGATAAGTGCAACTCCAAGGACACCAAAAAGCTTGACATCATCCAGGCCAAAGCATCCTGCTTGATTGGCACAACATTCAGTCACTCCACCAACAGTGTTTACATCGACAAGATGTAATGCAGAAATTCAAAGAAACTTACACAGAACTTTCCAAACTCATAAGCACTTCCATCTGGAAGGAAAAAGACAGCAGATATATGGGAACATCTCCAAAACACCAAGTCTCCCTCCAAACTACTCACCATCCTGACTTGGAAATATAAATCACCATTCCTTCACTGTCACTGAGTCAAAATCCTGGCATTCTCTCCTTAATCACATACCTGCCTACGATCTTGGAGATGTGGAAAGTCTAGAGCAGAATTGTGTTGAAACGAAGTGAGAGTAGATGGCAAGGGATAACTAGACAGGTCCACTCAGATGTAATCTGGACCCGCCAGTCCATTGCTTTTGAAAAGCAAATCATTCTAAAACTATAGCTACACGCTATCCCCACATGCCTCAAAATCCATTTTCCTTCATTTCCCTTTGTTCTACGGCTCAACATTAAAAGTGTGTGTCTCAATTATACATTCTCAAAGGCAACCACAAAGCCTTTCAAATCTGCCTGAAGACATTATTCCTGCTTTCTAAATATATCATTCTCTCAACTATTTGAAATAATCTGCTATCAAGCCTATCCATTCTCTCAATTTTAAATATTTCCATCATACGACAATTGTTCCAACAAAAAACTAATTCAATTTTTCAACTATTTTTCTCAAAGCAAGCAACATGCTACTACCTCAGTATCCACTCGTCTTCATGTAAAAAAAATTCCCCACTGCTATTATAGATTCTTATGACAACTGTAATAAGGAAATACTTTTGTGAATGCCTGATGCTCTAAATGCATTTTCCAAAATAATGTGGAACTGACAGGGATATGCCGCTACATTAGAAATTTACAGAAAATGTTTTCATAATAAACATGAAATAAAAGGACTCTTGTGGCACAGTGATAATGGGTTTACTTCTGGGCCAGAACGTTTGGGTGCAAGCCCCACCTGCTCCAGATGTGTGCAACACAACATGTTTGAACAGGTTGATGAAAAAAATCCTAAATGTGGAACAAGGAAGTTCTGAGGAAGGGTCACCAGACCTGAAACGTTAACTGTTTTTCCCTTCACAGATGCTGCTAGACCTGCTGAGCTTTTCCAGCAACTTTGTTTTTGTTGCTGATTTACAGCATCCGCAGTTCTTTTGGTTTTTAAAATGTGGAATAAGAACTTGTAACAGAAAGCATAGGGTTTAATATAAAACCAAACTGCGGCATAGTCCAAGTTCCAGCAAAATTACCCTGGTACTATACCAGTTGGAAAATGGAGGTAAACTAACATCAATTTCGTTATCATCTTTGGTTAGTTCTGCTCCTTCACTTACCAATTACAGTAGTCATGTACATAGTTAACATACAAGATATGGATAAGAGAAGGACATCGATTGCTACAGCTCCTCTCACAAACTGAAGATATCCTAAATTACTGTGAAGCTAATCAAGTACTTTTGAAGCACAGATTCTACTGCATTGCTGGGAATTTAGCACCAAGTTACACAATGGGGTCCCATGTACAGAAATGTGAAAGCTGAGCAGGTCATCTGTTTCTGGCATTCGTTAAGGATTAAACACTGCCCAATAATTACAATACAGTGCTTGTCCATTTACATCATGTCATGAGCTGCACACAGACAAAATTTCAATTCAAACCTTACCAGCTTTCATTAGGTTTTGTCAGCTTACTAGGTGGAGACATTTAAACCATTGCTCTGAGACACAAAACAAAGGTTTCAAAGCTGAGGCACAGAAAGTCAGTAGGCTCCATTATCCATTTTTGCATCTGGAGCACAAGTCAACATGTTAACAGCTACAGTTTTAAACAACCTCAGGATATGCTGACATATTTACATCTAATAAATACAGTAATTCCTTGTTTAATGCTGCCCCATTTCTCAATGCTGAACCAAAATAAAGCTAAGTTAATGGGGGCAACAAGTTTGCTGAGTATCATGAGATTCGAGGTCACAGTGAATTCCGAGACACCAATTGGCTCCAATTTGGAGTAGCTTCTTAGACTCAAACTCTGCAACTCGTGGTCTGTACCCACTCCCCAATCCTGCAACATGGGGTCAATCTCTATGTCTGATCCTTCAATATTAGGATGCTCTCTCTCCAAGCCGCTGACGTGCAGCCTCTCTCATTGCCCAACTCTTGATTTGTGGCTTTTCCCCCTTCCTGACCCCACCTCTCACTGCTTCAGTCTCCTGAATGTGCCTTTTTATTCAAGAGCTAGATTCAATCCAAAGCAAAAGCAAAATTACAGGCCACGGTGGTGCAGATGTGCCAGGTTGGGGCTGGTATAATCCATGTTTTATTTCAAGTGATTGTTGAAGCTGATCTTCCAGTCTCTTGTAAGAGCCACTCATCTCTAGAAGCCACAGGCACAGAAAATGTTCAGGAATGGGAAAAGACAAGCTGGAGCATTTAAAAAAAAAAACAAAAAAATCAGAACTCTATTGTCAGCTAGGTCTCAAACAGGAATTTAGGCAGGATGGGGCACATTAGAGGCTCAGGTAAGTGAAGAAACAGCGCTAACCAAGAGGTTTGAGAAGCGTGATTAGCAGCGAGAGGAGGTATTATAAGAAAAAAATTTTTGAAAAATACGTGAGAAGTTATTTACAAATGCAAAAATCTAGCAATGTAAAGTATTTCAACCTGCAGAGCATAACGTTAGTGTTTTTTCCTGAAGATTTTATAGAATCTAACTCAATGTTACACCTAAAGCCGCAATTTCCAGCAATGCAATCAATTTTAAACAAGAACTTACTGTCTTTTAAAGTTCTCGCTCTATTTTAATGTAGGAATTTACTCCATGCAGTGTCTAATTAAATGTGCTGAACAATACAGACCAGCAGCTGTAGTGTACAAAGTCTCTCAGTCCACCAACTTAAACTCCAGTTTTCAGCATCTCATCCTCATTTTCCTCCTTTGCTTTGAAAAACTAGGCAAATATGCGCCAGATATTTGGAGACTTTTGTTCTACCCTAGCTTATGATGAGACAATGAAAACTGGAAATGAACCCTAATTTTGATTCTGTCATCTGACAGATTCTGTACACTACAGGTACCATTCTCACCATAATGCCCACTGAACTGTCAAATCACAGAATCTTGTTGCAGGAAACGTCACTGTGCTGCTAACTTGTACTGAGTCATAAATGTTACTGCATAAACTCGGTGCTGAAAAAAAAATAGTTTTAGAATTTTGAAGTGTCATTTGCTCTTTACCACGATGATTTTTTTTTTTTAAAATGTTTACAAAATATCTTTTAATGATTGTTCAGTTTCTACTTTAATCCTGCATGTATGTCCTAATCTTTATCTAATTTGTTGCAAAATTGTTAAAAAGCAAACCACCTTTTTGTTTTTGGCTTTGCTCTGAGAATTTTTCCAATCTGATTGACTACTCAGCTTGCTGTTCTTGGACATTGTAATAAGGGAAGTCAGCATCTCAGAACTCACTGGCTCCTCATGGAGGGTCACTTTCCTTGAGAACAGTCGTACACATGCTTTCACTTGGTGCCTTGTTCTGTGATGCTGTAAGGCTTACACTACATTATAGTGTAGCACACAGATCAATGCAAGCACATTTCAAAGCAGCACCATGTAACATAGTAAAGCATGCACATTATCATGCAACATCACATGACAGAGGCATTCAATATAGTGCTACATCATGACAGTAAGGCAAGAAATACATTACAACGTACTGCGAAAAGTATCACGTTCCTCTACAACATCAAAACATGGTAATATACACAATGCGAGACGTACTGCAATAACACTACATTACAATGTGAACTATAAATATAATACTCGCTGCACAATAATGTCACAATGAATCACAAATTTAATATTCTAGTACAGAATCTATTATAAAACATTCCAATTATATTACAATGCCAGACAGTTACAATGTGATGCACACTAACATTGCAAATAAACACTATCAGTTGGTTTCTCACCTGGGTCAAAGGGGCAGGGTGCTGACCCAACAACCCCTGCAACTGTCCAACAAAAGCCCTCCCCCGACCAGCCCGCTTTAACTGCGGAGAACCTTGCTTACCTTTGTCGTCCTCGTCGATTTTGAGAGCAGTGGAGATGTAGTCGAATGCGAGTTTGTGGGACTGGCGGATCTGCTCGGGTTCGGCCGTAGTGACGGCCGGGGCTGTCTTGCGCGATGCCATCGCGGCCAGGCGCTGGCAGACGTAGGCGAAAAAGAGCCAAAGGTGGAAGGCCAGGAAGCGCAGGAAGCTGAAAACGGCGACCAGAGGATACGCAAAGTAGTAAAGGTTCCGCTTGTGGAGAGAGAGTCTGTCGCTGGTGCCGTCGGGCGATACTCGCGCCGGACCCTTCTTCTTTCTGCCTCGGCCACCCGGACAATTCATCCACCCGCCCTCTGTCCGCCATCACCCACGGGCATAGCGCAGGCGCCCCGGCCACTCCGCATTGTCCAGGCACCCTCCAATCAGCTGCGCGGATAGCCGGGCCTCCATCCAATCAGAACGCGGATACTTCACCAGCTATCCAATAGAATCACGAAGTTCCAAGATTCCCGGTGCGGTAACTAACCAATCGGAGTCCAGAACTGCGGCCTCCCAGTCCATCAAAACAAACCATTGGTGGGTGAGGCAGCTCTGTGCAAAAACAGATGGGAAAGGCGTCCATACCAAACACCCTCCCTTCTTCAGCAGCGAAGATGATTACAGATTAACAGCCAATCAAAAAAAAACAGTTTGGAGAGAAAAGGAGACCAACGACGCAGGAAAACAAACAATGGACTCGGTAAAGAGCAAGTGAAGATCAGATAGCAACTGAATTGTAAGCATGAAGCAGAATGAAGAGAAAGAGATATGAAACACTGAGCGTGTGAATAGATGAGTAGGGTTAAGTAAAAGAAAAAAAAACGTGCATTTATATTTCTTTAGCATATTAGTGGTGCTAAATACAGTGCACAGAAATTATTGCTGTGTATTGAAGAAATATTCTACAAATTCAGCACTGTGCTACAGCAGTAGTGTCTACCTCTGGGCCAGAATGCCCATACTCGAGTCCCACCTGCTCCAGAGGTATGTCATACCATTAGTTAAACATCTAAAAGTAGGATTCTCAAGGATTCACTGCTCATTTTCTGAACTGGACCTTGCAGTATTTTTCCTGCCTATTGCTCAAATAAATCAGGGATCAATCAACCAACCCACAACCGCATTAATAGATTCAATGTACAAGCTCTGTCATTAAGGGACGGACTGAAGCTAAGAACTAGCGTTTAACAAATAAAAGCAAAATACTGAGGATGCTGGAAATTTGAAACAAACACAAAAAATGCTGGAGAAACTCAGCAGGTTCAGCAGCATCTATGCAGACAGAAACAGAGCCAATGTTTTAAGTCCAGTATTTAACAAGAGGTTAGCAAGTCAATATCCCATGCAAAATATAATATAAAGTAATTCCATACAGTTTTGTCATTGATATATTAAAACAAGAAAGATTTTTCTCCTTGAGTTATTTGCAAACAAGTCTGTTCATTTCATGCATGGAAAAGCAATGCATCTAGTTTAGTTTCTGCGCTGGCTTCAGACTGCTCTTTGTCCCCACGAAATGAAAATCGAGGCCAGTGTTTCCCAAACTATTTTTCAAAACAATTCCCTTTTTTGAAAATTAATATTACCACAAACATCAGCAAAGGAAGTGGCATGATAATATTCAGTATATAATCATGAAAATTTGAGCATTACCCCAGTTACCATTTGATTAAAAATATCTATGCCCTTAAAATACTTTCTAAATTGATATCACATATACTTAGGGAGGGGGCAGCCAAGCTTTCCATTTGGCCCAATGACAGAACACTCAGCAAAATGCCAAACAGTTTCCCCCACCCTAAGACAAAATAATCTGGCCCTCTCCCCACCCCTCACATTCCTGTCTCTATCCTGGTGCACTGTAACCAGCTGCACTTAACAATCCATGTACTGTAATCAGCCCCTCTTCTTTGGCCCCCACACTGTGAACAGCCCTCTTCCCCACCCCACACATTTTAATCAGCCCCTCTTTCCTCCCCCCCATAGTGTAACCAGTGTTACTTCCTCCCCCTCCGCATGTAGTAATCAATCCCTTTTACTAGACCAACTTTCCCCACCCAATCCGTCCCTCACAGTCCACCCTTCCGGCCAGATTGCCAGTGTGTGCAAAGCAATATCATTATCCCAGGATAATCATCTTGTACGTCAAGCTGAAAGTAGCAGAAACACAGTAAAGTCTGAAACCTTCCTAGTTCAGCTGTATGACCTCCTAGATTTTCTAACACTCACACAATCTCTGTTGACCTAGGCCTAGACTGACACAGTGCGCAAATATCCGGAGCCAACATGGCACTCACTGGGGGTCGCAACCCAAATTTTGGAAATTGCTGCTGCAGACTCACAATAACTGTGTTGTCAATCAAGGATTATAGTGAATATTTGATCAAGCTGCTGTTCCTGGGTTTGACACTCAGCTATCATTCAAAATAATGCCTGGGTTTGCTGGGTTCCTTTCTCTGTGCTAATGTTTACAAGTTTGGTGCAACGCATGTGCCGTTAAGCTCAGATTTAATCATTTGCGTCTTTAAAACAATTAACATTTTAAACTCCCTTTTCTTCCAAATACCAAATGCATATGACCATATTACCATAGCTGCATGTATGGTGACCAGTATTTAGGAATCAAACGAAAAACAATCTAAATTGCTTAACTTTTGTAACATCAAACTCAGCCATTTTCTGATTCAACACGCTAATAAGATTTACAACTTTCCAGTTACACCTTCACACTGATCAGAGTTAATATTGCACAGCTATATTACTCTACCTATTCATGCAATGTCCAAGAGTTGGTAATCATGACTCATAGACTGAGCTAGTAGAAGATGCAGGCCTTACTTAGTAGGGGGACTGAACCCACACAGTTGCTATTATTAAACATCATGCTCTAATTAACTGAACTAACTGGCCCTACCTGACCATTAAGCTAAGCATAGTAATTGTTTCGCACATATCCAGAATTATCATTCCCTGTTTGCACTAACACATCATCAAATGATTAGACCCAGTGGAAGGACTTTAATCTTCAAAAATGCTTTGCAAGTGTTGAGGCTATAGCAGATGCCTGAAAAGCCAAGTAATGTTTCTACTTGTCCTCATCTGAGTTCCTTATTACTCTTTGGAGTAAAGTAAACATCAACTAATGTTATAATGCAAGGAACAATTCTGACACATGCACAATAGGCCAAATGGCCTTGTTCCATGCTGTCCTTCCTTAGGAAAGAACATAGGAATAGAAGTAAACGACTATATTGCTATTCAATTAGGTCATACTCTGTCCTTGACTGGTAGTGTAACCCTTGGATTATCTTGGATATCAATAGTAATATATCTATACGTATCATATATACATCATTGGATATCTAAATATGTATATAACAGTATCAATATCCTTGGATTACAAAATCTATCAATTTCAGTTTTGAAGTTTGAGTTTAATTCAATCAAATTGACATAATGGTTGCTTATTGTTTCATCTAGTGTTTATTCTGAAAAGTCACACACTCTAAATAAACACAGTGGTATATCTAACGTTCAGTCCTATCTGAATTTCCTGATAGATGTTTAATCCCAGTTGAAATGGTCTGTGGCATATTAGCAAACAGATACTGAATTATTTATGAAGAAAAGATATGACTTTCATTCATGTGGTAGCTTTTCATGCAGCCACGTTGTTCCAAAGTGCTTTATAGTCCATGAGTCAGAGTCATACAGCATGGAAACAGACCCTTCGGTCCAACTTGTCCATGCCAACCAAACTTCCAAATGAAACTAGTCCCATTTATCTGCATTTGGCCCATATTCCTCTTAACCTTTCCAATTCATGTAACTATCCAAATGTCTTTTGAATGTTGTAACTGCACCTGCATCCACCATTTCCTCTGTCAGTTCATTCTCCATACAAACCACCCACTGGGTGAAAAAACTGCCCTTAAGATCCCTTTTAAATGTTTCTCCTCTCATCTTAAAATTATGCTGTCTGGTTTTGAGCTCCCTAAACATAGGTAAACAACCTTTGCTATCCAATTTATCTATATACCTCATGATTTTATAAAGCTGCTAGCCTGGTTTCCTCCACGTTCCAACTTTTCCTTCTAATTTTCCAACTTTCATTTTGATCTTTGAAATATTTGAGCCCAAGCTGATTTGGAGATCAGTAACTGAGATGCCCTCGTGCAACCAAAATTGAGGACAATGAGCAGGTTATTCATTTGCAAGTTTTACTTAATAATATTGATAAGGATCAAGAGAGTAGACCAATGGAGAGGTAGCTGACTGGATATGTTCTAAGTGTATAACTGGGCAATTTTCCACATTGTTGGAAAGATGTTTTTGTTGTAGCTTACTGGAACAGTTTGGTTAGGGGTGAGGCACATTCTGGAGCACAAGTCTTCTGTACTTTTGCCAAAGATTGTCGGGACCCATAGCCTTTGCTGTATCCAGTGCCTCCAACTGTTCTTGATATCAAATGGAGTGAAGTAAGTTGGCTAAAGATTGGTATCTGTGATGCTGGGAACCACTGGAAGAAGCTGAGATGGATCATCCACTTGGAATTTCTAGCAGATGATTGCTGCAAGTGCTTTAGGCTTATGTTTTGCACTGAAGTGTTGGACTCTTCCATCATTGAGGATGGGGGATATTAATGGAGCATACTCCTTCAGTAACTAGGTTAGTTGTCCGTCACCATTCACAGGTGACAGGGCTGAAGAGCTTAGATCTGAATCATTGGTTGTGGGATTGCTTAGCCCTATCTACCATATACTGCTTATGTTGTTTGGTGTGCAAATTTGGTAGCTTCACCAGGGTGACACTTAAGATTTCTGTACTGCTCTGGGGACGCTCTCCTGCACTCTCCATTGAACCAGGATTGATAACCTGACATGACTGTAATGGTAAAGTGGAAGATATGCCCAGCCATGAGGTTACAAGGTGTGTTGGAATATAATTCTGTATTGATGATGGCCCACAGTGCCTCACGGATGCCCAGTTTTGAGTTTCTAGATCTGTTCAATGTCTATCCCATTTGGTGATAATGCCACACACAACGATGGAGGGTATTCTCAATGTGAAGGCAGGATTTCATCTCCACAAGGACTGTGCAGTGATCACTCTTTCCAAAATGGTCATGGACAAATGCATCTGCAGAATGTGGATTGGCAAAGCTGAGGTCAAATTTCTTTTTCCCTCACCATCTACTGCAGACCCAGTATAGCAGCTATGTCCTTTAGGATCTAACAAGCTTGGTTAATAGAGGTCCAGCTGAGCCATTCTTGGAGGTGGACTCCAAAATCGCAACCACCCAGGGTATATTCTACACTGTTGCCACCCTCAATGCTTCCTCCAAGTGATTTTCAATGTAGAGGAGTACTTATTCATCACCCTAAGTGATAATTAGCAAGAAATTTCCTTGCCATGTATGACGTGTGCCATGAGACTACTGGAGAGTCAATGTTGAGGACTCCTAGATCAACTCCCTCCCAATTGTTTACCACTGTGCTGCCCATTCTGCTGGGTCTGTCCTAGTAGGAAAAAAAGTCTTGCATTCTATAGAACATTATATTATAGAGTCATAGAATCATAGGGATGTTCTGCATGGAAACAGACCCTTTGGTCCAACTCATCCATGCCGACCAGATATTCTACATTAATCTAATCCCATTTGCCAGCATTTGGCCCATATCCCTCTAAACTCTTTATCTAAGCTGTATTAAAATGTATTTATTCTATCATCTCAATTAGGGCGGCACGGTAACTCAGTGGTTTGCACTGCTGCCTCACAGCGCCAGGAACCCAGGTTCAATCCCACCCTCGGTTGACTGTCATTGTGGAGTTTGCACTTTCTCCCTGTGTCTGCGTTGGTTTCCTCCGAGTGCTCTGGTTTCCTCCCACACTCCAAAGATGTGCAGGCTGGGTGGATTGGCCATGCTAAGTTGCCCATAGTGTTCAGGGTTGTGTAAGTTAGGTGTGTTTTACAGGGATGGGTCTGGGTGGGATGCTCTGCAGGTCGGTGTGGACTCATTGGGCCGAAGGGCCTGTTTCCACATTGTAGAGATTCTATGATAAAAAAACATGCAAGTTTCACACTCTAACAACAGTGTAAAAATATTTCTGCTGAGTTCCCTGTCCAATTTATCAGCAACTATATGCATATTTATAGTCTCTAATTTTGCTTTCACACACAAGTGTAGAATCACAGAATCCCTACAGTATGGAAGCAGGCCATTTGTCCCATCAAGTCCACACCAAACCTCCAAAGAGCATCCCACACAGACCAACCGCCCACTCTGTCCCTGTAACCCTGCAGTTCCCATGGTTAACCCACCTAACCTGCACATCCCTGGACGCTATAGGCAATTTAACATGGCCAATCCACCTAACTTGCACATCTTTGGAGCTTGGGAGGAAACCGGAGCACCCAGAGGTAACCCATGCAGACGCATGGAAAATGTGCAAACTCCATATAGACAGTCCCCCAAGGGTGAAACTGAACCCAGGTCCCCAGCGCTGTGAGGCAGCAGTACTAAACTCTGAGCCACTGTGCCACTCCAATAAACTTTTCAATCAGGTATTTGGTGTAAAGTTCTTCCCTATGGTCCACATTGGAAAACACTTCCATAATCTTAAACATCTCCATCAGGTCACTCCCAAGCTTTTTTTTCAATACATTTAGCACTGCAACTGTATGGCACAGGGCGAGGGATCAGTTTCATGCCTGTCATTTTTCATGATTTCAGACTTAAGTAAAATGTGTTACCATTTTTATCAGAGAATTTAGTTTTTGTTCAGGTCGGAGAAAATCATAGGTATAAATATGACTGTTGGATTCAATTTCAGTAGCTGTTGCAGAGATTCCACAGATTTTTACAGATTGATTGGTAATGAACAGTGCTGATTAATGAATACAGTCTGACTTAAAACAGTGAGATGTCATCTAAGTCTGCAGCATGCTCACAATATTCTGGACACATTCCAATAGCTTTCTAGAAGCCCTGAACAGAGCCAGAGGATACTGCTGTACCAGATTGTACTACACAGCATGAATCAATAGAAACCTGTTCATGAGCTTACACAGTTCAAAGGAGTTTGTTAATAGTCATTACTAACAATATTTTATAATAAACTAATACTGCTAATATACTAAAAGCTGTAGTAATGAACTTAGTGCTGATCCTTATTTGACCCTGTCAATTACCTTTTGATCTGTTAGTTTAATAGAGTGAAACTGGACAGAAGGAGGCAATTTGGCTCATTGCCCTGAGACATCATCCTCCCTGACATTTCCCCCAAAGCAAAGTGATTATTTTTCAAGTTGTAATCCAATTTTCTTTTTATATTTATTACTGAATTGATTTCCACCACCTTTCAGGTAGTGCATTCCACATCGTGTCAGATTGAAAGTCCATGTATACAGCATTAACTGCACTGCCCTTATCCACACTCTCCATTACTTCATTGAACAACTTGACCAAGTCAATCAAACAACTTGCCTTGGACAAATTTGTGAAACTTTCATTTATTATCTGATATTTATCCAAGTGCCAAATTATTTTGCCCCAGAGGAATTTCTCTACACAATCCCTCCAAAAAAGATTAGACTGATTGGTCCTGTATTACCAAGTTGTTCACTCTCCTGTGTTTTCGAACAAAGGCATAAATTTTGCAATGCCCCAGCTCTCAGACTTTCATTTTCAGGGGGCTTGGAATAATTAGACCAGAGCTTCTGTAATTTCTTTTCTGGCTTCCATCAGCAACCTAGAATATATTCCATCTGGTCCAGGTGACTTTTCTTCTTTGAATTCTGTCAAATTTTTAAGTACCTCCACTTTATTCTGTTCGATATAAAGTTACATGTCAGCACATATTCTGTCTCTACTTGGAGTAGTCCATATCAATAAGGAGCAGGACACAGAGAAGAGTCTGAAGACAAAATAAACACGCAATTGTGGATGCTGGAAATCTGAAACAAAAACGGAGAGTGCTGGAGAGTACAACAGGTCTGGCAGCATCTGTAGAGAGAAAAACAGAGTTCATATTTCAGGTCCAGTGACCTTTCATGAATGTTTACTCTGTTTTCCCTTTATAGATGCTGCCAGACCTGCTGTGTTTCTTCAACACTCTCTGTTTTGTTTTAGAGTCTGGAGTCATTGAGCTGCTCTCCTCAGAACAGCAAACATGTGTTTACCAATGGGCAGACGATGTTGACAGGAGCAAAAGTTTCTATTTTCTATTTTTTTTCTTTTTTTTTGTCCACACAATGTTTCATATTGGCAACATGGAAAGTCTATTCACCTTGTTGAAGTTTCCTCCACTCTGAAATTTCACCCTGATCTGTCTTGCTGTGAAGCCCAAGTGTGTACTTCCATTTGTGCAGGTCTCTGCAACACACCTTGTTGAGTCTACCAGCATGCTCTTTGTTTGGTTACATTATATTGTAGACTCTGGATGTGGCTTTGGAACCAGATTTTTGCAAAGGCAAGCCCAGTGTCCTTTTACACCACATTCCAAATAAGAGTCTTTGGACTCAAAATGTTAACTCTGTTTTTCTCTCTCCACAGACCTGCTAGATCTGCTGAGTTTCTTAAGCATTTTCTATTTTTATTTCAGATTTCCAGCATCTGCAGTATTTTGCTTTTAATTGAAGGTCCATGCATGCATAATTGTGACATTCCAGGAGGAAAATGTCAGAGTACCCTCTGATTAGTATCTGCTGATTGGAATCCTTCCAGAAATTGTGGTCAATTTGCATGACTCGATTGGCAGTGGCCTTGTTTAAGTCCAGCAAAATTTATTGGAAAATTGATACAAGCAAATAAAGCCTTAAAACATATTCATGATCTCTCTTCACATCTTGTGGACAAGACAGCTTTTATACTCCAATTGCATCATTATACAGTTTCATAACCATTTGCAATCTAAATACCTGTAATACCTTAAAAAAAACTTGCATTCAATTTGCATCACTAAATACCTGTTATACCTGCTTGTTTACTTTCTGTAATTTGTATACAAGGATATCTAGGTGACTCTGAGTATCATTTGCCATACTCACTAATTCAAAAGTATTTTGCTTTCTATTTTCCTTATCAAAGTGGATAACTTCACAATTTTTCCATATTATACTCCATCTGCCATGTTATTGCCCATTCACTTGGCTTGTCTAAATCCTAAATTCTTTGTGTCCTCATTACAGTTTAGTTTCCAACTTAGTCTTGTACCACCAGCAAATCTAGATACATTCTACCTGTGTTTTTTAAACAATTACGGTTAAAGAAAACTCTTTTTAAACAGATTGGTGATCACAAACCTGCCTGCCTAATTTATAATGAAAACAACAAATGCTGGAGATCACAGCGAGTCAGATGGCAAGCTAGCGTTTCGAGTTTATATGACTCCATCAGAACTGAAGTGAAATGTGGAGGGGGTGGCATTTATGCGAGAGTTGCGGTGTGGTGGCGGTGGTGGGTGTAGAGTGCTGGGGGAGAAAAGATGTTGATTGTTCACAATAAGTGATCGGAATGTGAGAATGGCGTGTCTAGCTGCCAGACTTGAAAGAGAAGACAGTCCCATAGTGATGGGGGGAGGGGATAGATGACATAGTGACAGAGAATGTAACAAATAAAGCTAAAAGAAAGGGAAGAAATGGAATAACACAGTGTGGAGCTGGAGGAACGCAGCAGGCCAGGCAGCATCAGTGGAGCAGGAAAGCTGACGTTTCGGGTCCAGACCCTTCTTTAGAAATGGGAGTTGGTTCACAATTTGAAGGTGATGAACTCAATATCAAGTCCAGAAGGCTGTGAAGTGTCTAGTCGGAAGATGAGATGTTGTTCCTCCAGCAGGTCTGGGAGCATTTGTGTGAGGAAAGTAGAGTTTGATATTTTGAATCCGGTGACTCTTCATCACAACTGCTAGCAGCTAGGAAAATGTGTTATTTCTGCTGAAGCTGAAGTTGGGAAAGTGGGAGCTGAAGGAGGATCTGAGCAGACAGATGAATCAATCAGATTGCCCTTCAGTCTTCTTTGATACGAAGAAAACAACCCAAATCTTTCCTCATAACTTTAAATTTTCCATCCCAGGCAGCTTCCTGGTGAATCTGCTGTGCAACCACTTTAGTGCAATCACATCCATCTTCTAATGTGGCGACCAGAGCTGCACACAGTACTCTCGCTATGGTTTCACCAAAGTTCTATGGAATTGCAAAATGACTTCACTGCTTTTGTAATCTATGCCTCGATTGATAGGGGAAAGTGGCTTTTTCACCACCCTACTAATATGCCCTTCAGCGTTCAGAGATCTATGGACAAACACTCCAAGGTCCCTTTGCTCAATAGGACTTCCTGGTATCATGCAATTCATTGAATACTTCCTTGTCAAATTACTCCTTCTAAAGTGTATCATTGTTATGGACCAGACCAAACCCCCTCAAAATACATTAATAAGATAGTCTTGACCTTAACTTTTTCTAATTTTATAGTCAAGTGAAAGGCGGTGCATTCCAGATATAATTTGATTAGTGAAACCACTCAACTTTAAGCAAAACACTTTATTTTTACACTACAATTAAAAAACAGACAAAATAAAAAGAAAAGAATTGGCTTAACTGTGCCTGTATCGAAATGCTTAACAAAATAATGTATGTTTATGTTAACTACTATTAATTAACTGTACAAATATAGTAACATCCCATTAACACACCCTTAGCAAAGGCAAATTAGTAAACTAGATTGTCTCACATGCAATTCTAGCAGCAGAAAGAGAATAATAGGAACTGCAGATGCTGGAGAATTCGAGATGACAAGGTGTGGAGCTGGATGAACACAGCAGGCCAAGCAGCATCATAGGAGCAGGAAAGCTTGATGTTTCGGGCCTAGACCCTTCATCAGAAACCAGCTTTTAGCTCTAACAAAGAGAGGAATAAGAGCTTCTACATCCAGCTTCAAGACACCAGTGACTGTGGAAAGCTAGAACTGAAAATCCTGATTCTGTGGGAGCTTGGCCTCACCCACTCAGGCTGCTTCTATTGTTCCAACTTTGAAAAAAAAACCAAAGGCCTCACAAGCTGTTTCCTTTATTGGTTTTGAGCAGACCACTTGGCACATCTGCCTCAACTGTTCTTCATAAAAAAACCAGGACAAAATGCACCTCTTAAGGCCATTGTATCTTCACAACCACCTTGTCCTGTTCAGGATTACATTCTATCTGCCACTTATCTGCCTAATTGACCATCACGTTTATATCTTTTTGTAGCCCAAGATGCTCAACTTCACTGTTAACCACCTGACCAATCTTTGAGTCATCCGCCAACTTCCTAATTCAAACCACACACAGTCATCTATGTTATTTATGTGAATCACAAATAATAGGGGACCCAGACGGATCTTTGTGGTACGCTACTGCTCACTGGTTTCCAGTCATTAAAGCAGCTTTCTATCATCACCCTCCGTCTCCTACAATTGAGCTGATTTTGAATCCACTTTATCAAATTACTCTGTATCCCATGTACATTTGCTTCTTGATAAGTCTCCTATGTGGGACCTTGCCAAAGGCTTTGCTGAAATCCATGTAAACTACATCTATTGCACTACCCTCATCAACACATCTGGTCATCTCCTCAAAAAATCTGCAATCCCTTTACATGTCCATTCTCCATTTAGATGGTCTTAGGGCTTTCTGTTACTTTCTGGGGAAAAAAAAGGCCTGAACAATCCCCATCCACCATCATCCTCCTCCACCTGGTTGGGCTAGTCCTCACTTTGAACAACTTCTCATTCAACTCATCTCATTTTCTTCAGATCAAAGTTATACTGTCGCTTTGTGGAGTACATGGAAAATTCCTTGTTCCAGTCCTATTCAATCCCCACCCAAAACTCTTTTTCCAGTATATCAATGACATCATGGGTGCTACTTCTCTCTTTCATCCGGAATTGAAAAAGTTTATCAAGTTCGCTTCCAATTTCTACTTTGCTCTGACAGTCACATGGTCAATTTCTAACTCCTCCTTTCCCTTCCCTGGCATCTCTTTTCTGGGGATAGGCTGGCCACCAATATCTAAGACAAACTCCTGACTCCGACAGTTGACTACAGATCCTGCTTCCTGTAAGTAGGTTCAAGCAGGAGGTTTAGGGGAATTGCAAGGAAAAGGTTTTTACCCAGAAGGTGGTGGCAGTCTGGAATGCATTGTGCAGATCGGCAGTAGAGACGAATTGTTTCACATCCTTTAAAACTACCTGGGTGGGCATCAACATCAAGGCTATGGGCCAAGTGCTGGTAAATGGGATTAGATTGAAGGTCAGGTGTTTCTCATGTATCAGTGAAAACTCAGTGGGATGAAGGGCCTCATCTGCACTGCATGATTCTATGATTCAAATACTCAATATCGAGTTCAATAATATTAGAGTCTGATCACCATCTCCTATGTTCTTACCCCAAACCCCACTCACCAGGTTTTGTCATCACATGAGCTACTACTGCAACTACCCTTTCTCAGCTATTAATGGTCCCCATTAGCAGCTCTTGATTTTCACAAGCTGACCTGTATCCATTCCTTTGTCTGCACAACTGTTGTTCTCTCTCTGTGGAAATGATCTCCACCTATCATTTACTCTTTCCCACACTCTCAGCCCCATCTTCAGCAGAAATACCAACATTTTCCTAACTACAGTCACTTCTGAAAAAGGGTTACTGGACCTGAAATGTTAACTCTGCTTTCTGTCCTCAGATGCTTCCAGACCTGCTGAGCTTTTCCAGTAATTTACGTTTTTGTTCCATATAATGTGATAATGGGTCCAGGAGTACATGTGAATGGGTGACTGTGCTAAAAGCAACCCCGTGTCATAATAGAACCAGGTTTAGGGTGGATAAAAAAAAATGGAAGGATGGAATCAGGCTCTAAATTCAATATTGAGTTCTAGAAGCTGCAAGGTCCCCGAACGAAACATGAGATGTTGTTTTCAAGATTGCACTGAGGTTCACTCGTCAAGCCTGCAACAGAAATGTTGACCGGGGATCTTGGTGGTGTGTTGAAGTGGAAGGCAACTGGAAACTGGGGGTCAGTTTTGCAAACAGAACATAGGTGTTCTGCAAAGCAGTCACCCAGTCTGCATTTCATCTCCCCTTTGTAGAGATGTCTGTCTAAAACTTCACCCTACGACTCATCCCTTCTCTTTGAGCTTACTGTCTCCTGTTGGAAATTTCAGGTGTGGCCTTTGACCACATGCCTACTTGTTGCACAATTGCTGAGCGTTTCAGGGATTTTGTCCTCCCATTTCAATATTTAGCTCCCTATCTGCAGTGGAATATTGCTAGCACAGTTTCTAGTTTCTTTCTGCAACTGGGACATTTGAACATTTGAAAATATGAATAAGGAGCAGGGATAGGCCACTAGGCCTCATTTGGTCATGGCTGATCTGATTACGCCACATTCCTGTCTACCCACAAGAACCTTTCATCCCTTTGCTTCGCAAGAATCTATCTGTCTATCCATGAGAAAAAAACTCTTTACTTTGGTGTTAAATCGGCAAGCCCTGATTTTGAAACAGTGATTCCTATGTCTAGGTTCTTCCAGAAGATGAAATATTCTTTTCACATGCACCCTGTAAAGATCCTTCGGGATTTTATATGTTCCAAACATGTGATCTCCTATTCTTTTGAACTCCAGTGGATACAGGAGTTGTTGGCTGATCGTTGAGCTGACTGGTTTTCGTGCAAACATTTTGTCTCCCTTCTAGGTAACATCTTCAGTACTGTCTAGCTTCTGTTGAAGTGTTGTTGTTCTCTCCTGGTCTGAATTTATATGGTCCAATCTGTCATGGTGGGTAGCCCTGCTTCTGATTTTGCACCATATTAGTATGTAGATGGAGTCTAACTCAACATGTTTGCTTATCACACTGGTAGTTGAAAACCACATGTCCAGGAATTCTCGTGCATGTCTTTGTTTTGCTTATCCAAGTACTGTTACTTTGTCCCAGTTAAACTGATATCCTTTTATGTCAGAGTGTATTGAAATGGGGCAGAGTTGGTCATGCCGTTTTGCTGCGAGTTGGTGTTCATGTATCCTGGTCTGTCCCATGTAGTGTTTCTTGCAGTTGCTGCGTGGTATTTTGTATATCACATCTGACCTGCTCATTGTGGGTATGGGGTCTTTTGTCTTTGAGTGTAACTGTCAAAGTGTGGCTGTTGGTTTGTATGCTATCATTATTCCAAGAGGTTGTAGGAATCTTGTAGACAGTTCTGATGTGTTTCTAACATAGGGTAGTGTGGCCAGTGAGTTGGGGCGTACAGCGTCTTTTTGGTGTTGTTTACTTGCCAGGCATCGGCAGTCAAAGCTTTTAGGATACCCGTTGTTCATAAAGACTTTGTATAGGTGTCCCCATCATCTTTGCGCAGCTCCGGGGTATTGCAGTGTGTTATCACTCATTTAAACAGAGTCTTGACACAGATGTGTTTGTGGATGCTGGGGTGGTTACTGTTGCAATTCAGGATTTGGTCTGTGTGTGCAGTCTTTCTGTATACACCGGTAAGGAATTCACCATTGTTCGTCCCATCCTTACATCTAGAAACGGAAGTTGACTGTTCTCTTCTTCCCCAGTGAACTTGATTCCAGTGAATGTGCTGTTAATAAGGTGATGTGTTTCTTCTAACTTTGCTCGTGTAATGATCACGAATCAGTGGATCCAAGTGTATCCAGTGGATACAAGCCTCACCTGTCCGACCTTTCCTCACAAAATAACCCACCTATTTCAGACATTAGTATAGTAAATTTTCTCTGAATGCATTTACATCCTTCTTTAACTAAGGCGACCAACACGGAAACACGGTACTCCAGATATGGTATAACTGAAGCATAACCTCCCTAATTTTGATTCAAATCCCCATGCAATAAATTATAACAATCTATTAGCTTTCCTACTTACTTGCGTACCTGCATACAAACTGTTGTATTACAGCATAGATTCTAGAGGACATAGGCACGGTAGTGTTAAGAGAGTTACATGACATTGAATTGTGTGACGTTTTGATTTAACGGTACCTGCCACACCTGCAGTCACTCTGTGTGTAACAAAGTCAGTGTAATTTGTTAAGCCAATCAGCTGTCTATATATGTACATAATTACAGTAACATCAATAAACTCAGAACCATGATTAATTGTCAGTTTCAGGGATTTTCATGAAGAGCTGTTTCTCTATAAGTTCTAGTCAGTTATCTCTTGCAATTCTGTGCCACTCACCTCATTATGTATGCACATTACATCTATGGTGCCTGCTACTGCTATCAGGCACTCACCAGTGTTGGAAGTCCTCACCACTGCCAGGAACCTGTAGAATTCCTGGCACCATTGCCATTTTTAATACGCAGCTGGGAACCAGATCTAGCACTCCCTTCCATTCCACCTTCTGACCCTCCCTTCCGGCCACCAACCGGATTCATCCCTCCCATTGATCAACCAGGTCGTACCTACCACCAGTGTCCACCTATCACCACCATTCTGCCTCCAACCCTCCACCCCCCCCCCATCTTTATCTGCAGCTCGCCCTACCCCCACATCCAGTCCTTAAGAAGGGTGTTACCAGAGAAATATCGCTCCTTTCCTCCAGATGCTGCCTGACCTACTGTATTCTTCCAGCCTCCTGTTTGTCCATGCTGTCAGTCAGTTTCCTGTGTGTGAAGAAATGTCCCAGAGAAAGCTCAGCAAGAGAAGTTGGCTCCCCACTTCATCAACAGGGACTTGGAGGTCATCCTGGTAGGCGGGTGCGGTGATGCAGAGGAAGGCTGACCCTCTTTCTTCAGGGCCACCATAGGAAACCACCGCATCAGATCCTGACAGCCGGGTCTGAAGTTGCCATTCAGGTCAGTGCAATGTCTGTGGTCTGGAAGAATTCCCATCTGTGCAGAAAAATGGTTAATGACAATCTACACTCTGCAAGTGTAAATGTCGCCATCGTCTCTCTGCTCCCTCATACTCTCTAGCTCTGCGACTGTACCCACCTCCCACTAACAGTCATGTTTACTGTCATTATTGCATGAAACATCTTCCCTCACTTGCTTATACCCATCCTAATCACTCTAGACGAATTATCCTGCATCCTGCATGGCCTCTGCACTGCCTAGTCACATAATTGGAACACCTCTCCATCTTTCCCCCACTACCAACAGCATTGCCAGCCATTTCTATCTCAGTCAATCCTTCTCTTTGTCTCATTCCAGAAGGAAACATCTCTTCACAATTCAGCAAGAGCCAAAATGGGTGGTGGAGTGCCCAACATTCATTCCTTAGGGGAAGAGGATCTCCCTATCAGGACAGGATCATGATTGCTTACATAGTGATTCAAAAATCTCCATACCTACTAAGACCTACCACATCTAGCACTCCCTTCCATTCCACCTTCTGACCCTCCCTTCCGGTTGGTTGAGGAAGAAACACCCAAGGTCACTGGTGCTCGGAAGATTGCTGGAGTCCCTGCAGGAAAAAAAACCTGAGTATTGGATTTCATTCAAGGAGTGCCAGGCAGGTTTGTCAGAAGCATTGAGCAGACAAATTCCAAGGTTATTGGAGTTCACAAATGACTTCTGCACTTCTGCATAAGGGTAGCATCTCACAGAATCCCTATAGTGCGGAAAGAGGGCATTTAGCCCATCAATGTGCACTGACCTTCAGAAGACCACCCACCCTGACACAGCCCCCACCCTATCCCCATAACTCAGCATTTACCATGGCTAATCCACCTAGCCTGCACATCCCTGGACACTACAGAGTAATTTAGCATGGCCAATCCATCTAACATGCACATCTTTGGACTGTGGGATTACCTCATGGAAACCAATGCAGACACCTTGAGAACATGCAAACTCCACACAGTCACCTGAAGTTGGAATTGAGGTTGTTGACTTGCTCGCTGAGCTAGCTTGTTCTCGTTCAGACGTTTTGTCACCATGCTAGGTGGAGCCTCCGATGAAGCGGTGTTCTTCTACTCCGCTTGGAATTTTTACTGTTTGGTCCGTTATGGTGAGTAGTGTCATTTCCAGTTTTGATCTGTATGGGTTTGTATACGGGGTCCAATTCAATGTGTTTGTTGATTGCCTTATGGGTGGAGAATGGTTGGAATTGAACCTGGGTGAAGCAACAGTACTAACCACTGAGCCACTGTGTTATCCATCTCTGCAGAGAAATAGAATTATTCTTTCAAGTCTGGCATGACTTCTTCAGAACTCCAGTTTTATATCCATACCATTGCTGCCTCTGGCACACAAGCATCTGGCTGCCTGCATTGACAGGTTGGTGGCTGCCATTCAACGCCAAATCCAGTACACTCATTGTCAGCTGGATATGTTCACTGACTTGCATTCCATCACTCTAGCTATTGGTGCTCAGCACCAAGAACAATATCAATTTCCTCCCTTCATCTCCTTGTCTTTTTCCATCACTTTCCTCCTTTAAAATTCAGCAAGAGCCAAAATGGGTTTGCTGAATTTTCCTCCTTTAACATTCTCCATAAGATGTACCTTTTTGACAAAACATTTGGTCATCTGACCTGAGCAGCAAGACATATCTCCTTATGTGGCTAGGTTTCACATTTAGCATGAGTCTTCTGCGAAGTGCCTCGGGGTGTTTTATATTGTTTAAGACCCTACCTATATTTTCTGAAGAGGGTCCAGACCTGAAACGTCAGCTTTTCCTGCTCCTCTGATGCTGCTTGGCCTGCTGTGTTCATCCAGCTGTACACCTTGATTCTCCAGCAACGGCAGTTCCTACTATCTCTGCACCTGTATGCAAGATGCTGTTTTGCCCTCAAACCTTGCTGATTTGGAAATGAACTGAACTGACGTGGCCACGCATCATATATACATTCACTTTTAACTAAACTGTAGTTTATCATGTTAATGATAATATTGCTCCACGAGTCTTTTATTCAATAATTTCCCCAGCCAACATTTGACACTTGAAGCCACCACAATATTACAACCACCGGCTTTGTACCACCTCCTGGCTGCCAGGACTGAGCATGCGTCGACTGGTTCCAACGGTCCCGCCCGCCCGCGTCTCACCGCATGCGTGGCCCTGCCCACTCACAACTGTAGCCAATACCCTTCATTCTCTCAAAAGTGGTAACAGTCGAACCAATCGAAGCTCGCATCCAATGGAGGCCGGGATAGTGACGACCAATCGCCGAGCTCGTCTCACCGGGGACGGGAAGTAGTGCGTAGAAACGGTCAACAAACATGGCGGAAGGTAGGTGCTTTAGATTTGAGCCAGGCCTCCTTTTTTCTAAAAAAAATACAATTTGGTTGCTTGTTTTATCTGGGTGAGCTGGAGACGGCATTCTGAGCCTCGACCTGTGGCCGAGGTCGAATTCGCTGAAGTGACGATGAGTATTCTGTGCTAAATGTAGTCAGGCTATCTCAGCCTGTAAGATCTTAAAGACCCGCCGCTCTCGGTTTCTCAGCGCTGCGTTAGCTTTCCCGACCTCCTTCTACACTTGACTGTCCCCTTTACCTACACTGAGGTGTTTCTTCCCGGCTTATTGCCAGAAGTTTGTGAGGCAGAGGTGAATGCTAGGTAACAGCGCAACGATTTGTTGTTAGCAACAACTTTTATTGACTCGGAGATAAAAGGTACTGCAGATGCTGGAGAATCCGAGATAACAAGCATGGGGCTGGATGAACACAGCAGGTCAAGCAGCATCATAGGAGCAGGAAAACTTGACGTTTCGGGCCTAAACCCTTAAATGAAGGGTTTATCTTTTATTGACTCGCAGTGGCTCCTGGTTTCGCCCAGCGCCTTATAGCCTTCTATGCTCACTTATCCGTTCTGTGCATCTTATCGCAGCCCCATTAGTCACTTCTCGTGTATTACGGACACAATACTGTACTGTCAGCCTACGTTGCATTCAAATTTCTGGAGACTGCTTGAAGCTGTGATATAAGGCTGCAAAAAGCAATTTGGCCCTTTGAGCCGACATTGTCATTTAATTCCACCTTCCTTCACTAACCCCTTATCTACTTACTTGAGCCCACAGCTGATGTGAAGTCCCTTTGCATTTTACTTAAATTTTCAAATTCATGTTGGTTTTCTTTTCAAATCAGCTCAAATTCCATAATTTGTGGCAGTCATTACATCAAAGGAGGGAAACTATTTCAGTCAAGGCTGGAACTTTCCAAAGGAAAGTTGAATATTGCTTCAGAGAGAAGCATGTTGCAGAAGTTTTTCATCTTGCGCTCATTGGGACAAATACAATACCAAATTTCAAATGATCAAACAATTATAGGAGAAAATGTTTAGTTGACAAGTTAAAAAAGATATTTTAAGCTTCTAGTGCCTGAGTAATTTTTTAAGGTTGGAAGGGTTGAACATATTCCTTCTGTTTATTGCGAGAGGTTCCAGATTGTGAGTTTATACTACTTCCAGAAAGCATAAATGAGTCATACTATAAACTCAACTGATTAACAGCTACACTAATAACCAATATAACATAATGTGCTCATGACTGCATAATGAATGCTCCTCAACTGGAGAACCACCTAATAGTAGGCCTTTGGGATTTGGATTTTGCAAGGGTGGTCTGGTTGAGTGTGGTCTGTACGCTATCTGTTACAAACAATAAAAGTACATGTTATTTGATTCAATTAACCAATTGATGGGACATTTAGCCTATTTGTTAAGATAATTTAAAAAAAAAAGAGAACTGTGGATGCTGGAAATCAAAACCAAAGCAGAAATTGCTGGAAAATCTTAGCAAGTCTGGCAGCATCTGTAGAGAGAAATCAAAGTTAACGTTTCGGGTCCAGTGACTCCTCTTCAGAAGGGCCCTGCTGAGTTTTTCCAGCAATTTCTGCTTTGGCATTAAGATAATCAGATGAACTTAACATGGTTGGTTTATATTTTCTGGAAGTGATATAGTCATATTCGGGGACCTGTTGCCTGGAATATGCTGAAGCCTTGTACCTTTCCTAATTACCTAAAAGCTTAGGGAGCTGATAGTTCCCTGTTGCTTTCTTTGTGGCAATGCCTCAGCCAGGCAGAACTTGCCAACCAATCAACATCAATTTCTTCTCTAGTATTTATTGTTATGAATGTTTAAAATTTAGCATTCTTGTTTGTGCTGATATCAGAATGAAAAGCAGCAGCAGCAACATGTCTCTTTTCATCAATATTCAAGTTCTGTACTAGCAATAATCACAACTCATTCTCCTAAACTCTGGTGATGAGAGGTCTGGTCAACCTCCACTGTGCACCCCCTGAGGAAAATACATCCTTCTTTAGGTAAGGGGACCAAAACAATATTCCAGGTGTTGCCTCTCAATTATCTGTACAGTTGTGACATCTTTACTCTTGTATGCAAATCTTCTGTGATAAAGGCCAACATACCATTTGACTTCCCAGTTGCTTTCCGGTCCTACATGTTAGCTTTCATTGAGTTAGTACTTCGGGTCCCTTTGCCCGCCTTACACTTAGTAATCTCTCTCCATTTAAGAAATACTTTGCACCTCTGTTCTTCCAACCAAAATGGATAACATTTATCCACATTATATTCCATCTGCTATACTGCCCATTCACTCAGCCTATCCAAAACCTCCTGAAGCCTCTTTACATCATCTTTGTAACATTCCTATGTAGTTTGTGCCATCTGTAAGCCTGAAAATGTCCCAAAATCCAAATCCTTAATATGGATTATGAGTAGCTGAGGCCCAAGTGCTGATCCTAATGTTATCTCACTGGCCACAGCTTGAAAACCTGAGAATTATCTTTTTATTTCTCGTTTTCTTTCCATTAAACACTGCTCGGTCTATTGAAGGCAAAATACAGTGAATGCTGGATATCCGAAACAAACACAATGCTGCAGAAACTCAATGGGTCTGGTAGCATCTGTGGAGAGAGAAACAGTTTAATTTTTTTGAGTCTGGTATGACTCCTCAGAACTAGAAGGTGATGGAAAATAGTTTTATTGAATACTTTTGACAGAGGCAGAAGGGAAGCAAGAGGGCAAATGGTGTACAAGTCCTTTGCAAAAGATGAAGGGTTGTTAGAACAAGAAAGCTATTAAAGGATGAAATTTGGTGTGAAATGGAGAAACTAGGTCCTTTTCTACTAAATAAATGAGTAAACAACACAAATACAACATGGCTATGGGGGAAAAGGGATGGGAGGGAATGTAAGAAAGTGAAAGGAATAGTTGAATGAAGGGATTGCACATCCATGGTGGAGAAAGTGGCTAAAACCAGAAAACTGGAAATTTTGGAACCAATATAAAGCATCAGAAGAATCTCAAATGTAGGTGGGAAGAGACAGAACAAGAGGGAGAAAGGAAATAGTCAAGACAGGAAGAAATTAGTTTAGTGGGGCAGGAACAGTCTGAAATGATAAATCTGCCATGACATTCCACTTTGGGAAGGACATGGAAGCAGGCTGTATAGGCTCAGGTGACTGAGATGGGAAGCTGGATGGTGGGAGTGGGGGGTGGAGAATCTCCAGAAGAGAGAAGGCCCATGACAGTCCTAGAAACAGCTTGATGGAGGGGTCATATTGCAAGACGTGACATGAGGTGTCTGAGTGTTGGCCCTCAGCTTCTGCCCAGTCGAGGTCTCTAAGTCCAGATGATGCACCACCCTTATGGCAGATTTGATAATAAGATCGGGCTTGATCTTGAGCAACCATCATCCAAGCCATCTGCTGTCTTGCTCCTACTTTGCCTCTGTCAAAAGTATTAAAGAAAAACCTATTTTATAACACCTTTCAGTTCTGAAGAAGAGTCTTGCAAGACTTAACATTAACTCAGTTTCTCAATCCTCAGTCTATGTATTACCAACTATCTCATGCTCTAATTTTTTTCCTAACCACCTGGACGGCACTTTATTGAAAGCTTTCTGAGAATTCAAATACACACATCCATTGTAAATGTTGATTGTTATTTAGGAAAAGTGAAAGAGAAGTTAGGAAATTATAAATTTATAGTCTGTTGAAGTGTACAAATAGGAACAAAGTGACTGAACACAAGGAATTCGAGCCTATTAAAGAAAACTAGTCTGGATTTAGAAAGGATAGATTACGTAGAGTCACAGAGGTCTACAGCACATAAAAATGCTCTTCAGGCAATTGAGTTTGTGCTAGTCAGAAACAACTACTATTTTAGTCCCATTTTCCAGCACTTGGCCTATAGCCTCGTATGCCTTAGCATCACGTATACATCTAAATACCACTTCAATGTTATGAGGGTTTCTACCTCTACCACCCCTAACAGGTAGTGAGTTCCAGATTCCCACCTTCCACTGAGTGATAGAAGAATTTCTTCACATTTCCTCTAAACCTTCTAATTTGTACCTTGAAACTATGCTCCCAGTCATTGGTCACTCCATCAAGGGGAAAAATTCCTTCCTGTCTACCCTGTCTGTGCCTCTCATTTTGTACAGGCAGTCCTTGGGTCGCAAATGGATTCCATTCTGGAGTCCATTCACATGTCAATTTGTGTGTAAATTGACAAACAATGTAGGACAATATAAAGATCCTGTTCCTAAATATGGGAAATGTTTGCATGGCGAGACTAAAATTACACCCTTGTATGAGATTGCATTCATAAGTATGAGTGTTCATAAGTCAGATGTTTGTAAATTGGGAAACCCCTATACATCTCATGGGCTATGGGCGTTGCTGGCTGGGCCACCATTTAATGCTTGTCCCTAATTGCCCTTGAGAAAGTGATGAGCTGCCTTCTTGAATCCCTCTAAATCATTGTAGAGCAGCGTATGCTTCCTTGAGTGGTATGCTGTTTTCAGTCTGCTTTATCCTAAAATTACCCTTGCCAAAATCCAAAGTCATCTTTCTTAACTTATTTTATTTCTCTTTTAAATCTATCCTTCAATTTGATAATATAATATTGGATTATTAAGAGGCATATCACTGATTGTTAAATCTAACATGAGTGCCCTTTTGTTTGTTCTAAATATTTTGTTCCAGAAAATAACGAGTGGTCTCAAAATTTACTATCTGACTTGAGCCTCTTAATATGTGAAAAATACTCTCCCATTACTACAACTCTGCTTTTGCTATTCATCTCGCAACACATTCTTACTTGTCATTGCTTTCTGGTGACCTAGAGACAACATTGTATGTTTTACCTCAGTTCTGACCATAGATAAATGAAAGCAATCAGCAAAAACTATGTCCTTTCTTCCTAATGTAGTAATATTATCTCAAATCAATAAGACTGCTCTCCTACCAGTTTCATTTATCTTTCTGAAGACGTTACATTTGGAATATTTAACTTCCACTCATCAGTGACTTGAAAGCATGACTATCATGTCATTCTCTAGAATGTGTATTTGTGCTTCTAATTCAGTCAATTTAGTTTTATACAATTAATATACAAAACATTTGCTCGGGCAAGAAGTCCTACTTGTCATCTTGGGTTTATGCTGTTTTTCTCACATTGTTTAACTTGATTCTTATTTGGAAATTTGTTGTTATTAGTGTTCCCATAATCTGGAGTAATGTATATTACTATGACCTTAACTCTACAATTTTTGCTGTTGCTACTCACTGAGCCACTCCCTGTCCTACAAAATCTAATAAAATCTTCACTACATCAGATCTTGTGCCAGCCTGGTTCTGATGCAGACTGACATATTTGTACAACTATCGCCTGAACCAGGGAATGAGCCAATATCCCTTAAAATCGAACCTGTTCTTCCCAAAACACCTTTTTTAGCCACATGTTCATCTTCCTCTTTGTTCCAATGCCAATTAGAATGAGGCTTTAGTAATAACTGAGATTGTCACCCTTGAGATCCTACTTTATTATTTAGATCCTGACTTCTCTAAGTTCATTACTCCTTCCCTATGTCATTGGACCTGAAATGAACGTCATAACTGGATTGTCTCCTGTCCTTTCCAGGTACGTTGAAATATTCCCTACCCTGGCATCAGGTTGGCAAAACACATTTGACATTCCTGGTGGTGATTACAGAGGATACTATCAGTACACGTTATTATTTGTTTCATTCCGTCCGCTATTGTTGTCTTCAGGTTCCCAACCTCCAGATTCAGTTAGTGAACATGTCTGCCATAATCAACAGGAGTATTTGCTTATATAAGTGGAATGTATCTGGTTATCAGAAAACAACAATTGTATTTGCCAGAATTTGCTTGATGCTTTTATTAAGATTTGATGGACCTCCAGCATGTAGGAATTTTTTGCCCTGACTTATGTGGATAAAGAACTGTGCTGAGTCATGATTTAATTTTATTGTCATGTCTTTACTTCCTTAGAGCATAGTGAAACGCTTGCAGAACCAAACCTGGAAGGACAGATGCAGGTAATACGAGACTGGAATTAAGTGAGACACAAGAACACAAATATCTTGTCTTTTATTTGGCTAGGACAAAAATTGTACTGTTCTCCAGACAATGTCTGTCTTTTTTTTTTTCAGATATCAGAAAATCCTCACGCGGAGTACGGTCTCTCTGAGAATGTGCAGGTACTAAACTGAGCCATGTGGCAGTTTACTCCAGAGGCAGGTTCACACACTGTCAAACCTATACATATACAAGTCTCCCTGTGCAATTAAATTGAAGTTATCTTCAATACATTGCCCTGTATAATCATATGTATTTGGTAAACCTTCATTAACTTTTGTTAAAGCTTTCCTAATCTAGTCTTAGGGATTGTTTGCAGACATTCCAGCCAGCGTATGAGTCAACAGTAAGTATGAAATAAAGCTAACGGGGCTTGGGATTTTAAAATACTGTTTGTCTTGAATATTTGGAGAAGGTATAAAATTTTATGCTGCTCTTTGGTCTTCGCACCTTATCCGATCTGTATGTAATTACATTTGTGTAAACTGTGTGGCATTTAACAATAAGTGCCATTGTATTCATAGATTAACAAATACCATTAAAATAAATTCATTTTGAATTAATTTAAATGCTTAAAACTCAGGATTGAGTTTGCACATTTGGATGGAATATTATAAATCATAGCACCTCCCTGGTTATTATTTTTCATTGAACTTTGCCTAGTCTCCTATTTAGGTCTCCATGGCTGTGCCATTATTCCACATAGCACCGAGTAAATCAGCCAGGAGAACTGATACAGCTTGGTTTTTAGAACCGTTTCTGTGAACACTTAGATGAAGTATATTAACTATTTTATGCTCTTCTCTTAAGGTTCTTGGCTATTTTGACTGCCCTCTTGATCAGTTTTTCCTGGTATCTATTAAGTGATGCTACTGCTGTAAAGTGCATTTGGGCAGTATGATACTTTAAATTAAAGCCCTTACAGTTAAGTAGTCCAGTGATCTTTAAGTGAGAACAATATACTGAAGAAACTGGAAATCTGAAATGAAAACAGAAAAAGCTGGAGAAACTCAGCAGGTCTGACAGCATCTGTGGAGACTGTTAATATTTTGAATCCAATATGACTCATCAAAACTGAGCACACTGATGTTTACTGTTTGTGTTCACAAACGAGCCATGGACACTTGAATGAGTCAAAGGTGCATCACGAAGAATATAATTTCAAGGGTTTGTTTTAGGTTATACAGTGTTTTGCCACAGATTTAATTCCCTCCCCAACCCACAAACTTTGATTTGATCTCCATTGTACTTCAATAGAAGGTGCTTCCTACAATAATTGCCCTAAGCCCCCCCTCACTAACTAGAGTCAGAACAATATTTGCCTGGGAATGTTTACTGTTCTTTTGCTTGTGAAGGTTAGTAGAAGAGTAATGCAGGACAATCATGAATCCCATTTTTAAAATACATGAAGGAACATCTTTTGTATTGAACTTTGTCAGTGATCATTGATAGCAATCCTATTTGCCTTACAAACGACATAAGAACACTTCTGTTGAAGATGTACCATGAGGATTAAAGTTAAAGCTTTTTATTTTTTCCTGAATGGAATAGAGGATAGTTGAGAATGAAAAACTGAATGCGGAGAAAACATCTAAACAGAAAGTGGATCTGCAGTCCCTTCCAACTCGGGCGTATCTGGATCAAACAGTGGTACCCATTCTTTTGCAAGGCCTCTCCGTTCTGGCAAAAGAAAGGTAAGATGCTTACGAAAAGTGAGTATATATGGCTGTTGTGGTCAAGGTTGTTTAAAATTCACTCTTACGTGCACCATTGCAAAGGCTGAGAGCATTCTTTCATAAGTTACAGGATGCCTGGGAGCTTATGTTTCACATCTACTTCTTTCTCTTGTAAAATGAAGTAAGAAACAGTACTTCTGAATTCTGTTGATGCTGTGAGCATCACTCTGGGGTATAGTTCACATGGTAATGACCAGCATGTTTTCATAGTATTTAGCACTTTAACAATGTGGGGGTGGGGGGGGGCTACCTGATTTCTATGACTCCAGGATTTTGCACTTTTTCTCCTTTTTGTTTTAAAATCTTAATATAAGTTCTTAATTTCAAAATGGATTTATTAGCTGTGACATGCAATGCATTGCTGTTTATTACAGAATGTGTACAGGCATCCTAGAATTCATGGAGCAAAGTCCCACTGTGTAGCTAAATCTGGGATTACCTCATTCTTGAGTTTACATCAACAAAATGTACATGTTGAAGCGTGTGTAGGACAACAGTTTTATTCAAAGTATTGTTTTTATTGGGAGGCAAGTATATCGGACCACTGCTATTTCTGATCCACAATAATAACTAGGACTAGATTTACTGACACAATTTCAAAATTTCCAGATGAGACAAAACTTAGAAGTGCACTAACACTGATATAGGGAGTAATAGCCTTCAAGGTGATGGAGATAGACAAATGAAATGTGAGGACATGTTGCAGATGAAATTCAACATAGCAAATTGTGAGGTGATACAATATTTTAGTAGAAAGAATGAGCGAGAATATAATAAATGGCACCATTTATAAAAATTTTTGAATGAAAACAATGACCTGAGGCTACTTGTGCACAGATTATTAACTGGTTCAGGACAGTTTAACAGAGCAATTAATAAAATGTATAGGGTCCTGGATTTTGTTTCCATTTATAGAGTACAGGAGCCAGGAGGTTTTGTGTAAAAGTTCATGGAAAACTCCCAGCTGGAGTATTATGTCAGATTTTGGGCACCACACTTTAGGAAGGATATGTAGATTTTGGAGAAGATAAAAGAATGAGACTTGACTTTTGTTTTAGTAGTTAGAATTTGGATGTAATGGACACAGATACAACTGGAGCTTTTGCAAAGGAATTGAATGACTACTTTAAGAAGAAAAATTGCAAGGATCGGGGGAAACAGTGGAGTAGAGAGCCTAACTAGTTTGTTCTTTGAAGAACAGGCACAGAGCTGCTGGGGGAAAAATGACCTCTTTTACAGCAGTATACCTTGTGCCAGAATCTCGTGTTAATTGTAATCTCAAAAATGTTTCTCTAATTTTGGGATTTTCCTAATTCTCCAGTATAATTTTCAGAAAATAAATGTCAAAAGGAGCAGAGAAATCGTTAATTTCTATCAAGTAAATGAAATTTAAACTTCAAATTGAACTTTCTCAGAATTCAGTGTGAGCAACATTATACCAACTTCTACACGTTTGTCAAGGTTTGGTTATTTGTTTTAAATAGTTTTGAACTTAAATTCCAAATGAACCTTTTTCTCCACAATTAGCTACGACTAAAGGCAACTTCAGTTAATCTCCTTTCATGTGTGACCAAAACACAGTTGTTACAAACAGGTTTAGGGTTTCAGATGAATTCAATTTGATGCAACCGCTAACTAATGAAGGAAATATCTTGTGCAAAGGCTTGTACTTGTATGTTTTCATGAGAGAAATTTGCGCATTGGTTGTTCCCTAACATGAAGTTTGCAATTTTAAAAATAGTCACTTAGTTTATCATAAAATACTGTTTATTCTGTCTTATTTCCAGACCTCCCAATCCTATTGAATTCCTGGCCGCATACCTTTTGAAGAACAAGTCACAGTTCGAAGAGAGAAATTAGCTTGCATGGAAGATGCAAAACTGAAGACTTCATCGGATCCATTTGCAAAGAAGGTGGTGACTCTAGAATATCATGGTTTGTGAAAGCAATTCAGAGGAAAAAAAACAAGACCAGGATATGCATAAAGTGGCCCATAATCTATCTGAAGTGTGGTAACTGTGCATAGCTCATCACCATTTTCGGTTATTTATGTAAACATTGTGATGTTAAATAAACCACTGTGTGTTTTTACATCGGTTCAATAATGTGCAGTTCTTTGCTTCACTCTCAGTACCCTTACTAGACTTTTTTTTTTTTGCAGGGAGTATACAAGTAAGTCTGGAATAGTATTTGAGGGGTTAAAGGATTATGGTTAAAGCAATATGATAGAAGGGTAGATGTGAAACAGGCCAATGGGAAATCTTAAAATGGAGATTAAGAAGTGAACTAGTGAAAAGAAAGAATAAAAGGGATAATGAGAAAAGGCATCCAGTGGCATAAAAGGAAAATAATTGAGGATACTAAAGATAAAATAATTACAGCCATCTTAAGGATGTTAAGAACAAAAGAATTGGAGAGCAGCAAAGACCAATCAGTTGGAAACAGTTAGTTTGTGGAGGATGCAGGTGTGGTGAAAATGTATAATTTGAGAGTTTTACAGTAATGGAAGTTACTATATAGCCATAAGGAAATGACAGAATAAATGTCAGATAACAAAAGAATTTGGATATGAAAAAATGAACATATTCAAAATAGATGTTAACTGGCTTTAATGGAATGCATCCTTCTGTTAAAGAAAGCAGAACTAGAAACCCTCTCAATCCAATTTTTCAGTCTTCTGGTTATGCAATAATTACTACTGCAGATTGGTAGGTGACTAATGCGATGCCTGTGTTCAAGATGTGAAAAAGGAGGATAAACTGGCTAACTATAGACTAATTACAGAAATGTTTGTTATGGATAAATCTTAGGTTGAAGTTAGTGAGCACTTAAAATGTGCGGCAGTATCACAGTCAGCCAATGCTTTGCAGCATAGACCAGCAAACACCAAGCTACACAAATCCCATTTACCTGCACTTAATTTTGTTTTAAAACTGGCATGTTGTGTTGAGAAATTGGATACATCAAAGGAATACAGCAAATCCAGCATAATGGCTTTTCAAAAGGTATTAACTGAATTGTCGGATGTTTTTCTGCAAGTTATACATATGGTGTAAGGAAGTAAAGCCATGAGGATAGCAAATTTATTGCCAGAAACTCAGGTTAAGGTAGGCAGGTGTTTCTCAGTTTGTAGAACACAGTCTTATTGCTTTTTTTTCAAAATGTATTTGGAATTAGAAATTGGAACATAATGCTGAACCTACCTGATGCACATATCAGTAAGGAATTTGGGGTAATAACAAGGAAAGCTATAATAGACAGCTGTTGAAAGTTTTTTGGCTCCGTTATACTTTTTTGGCTTCACTGTGATCAGCATCAGCCGTTATTTGGTCCCAATCCCACATTGTGGCGACAGCACAATGCCTAATCTTTATCGATATATTTGACAGAAAAAGCACTCGTGACATACAAACAATATTGTGCCCTTCATCCATGACAATGCTTGCATCCCTCCAATCTTTACACCCGCTTACATTTTGGTGAAACAAGACCAAAGCTCAGCATTATTTCTTGGGCAGAAAGTGACCACACAGGACAACTTTTGTGACTGGACTCACTTAATTATTAGAGCTTGTACATTTAATCAAAAAATGCTGCATTTCTATAAAACTTCAATTATTTTGCTTCACCTAAGGCAATTTATAATTTGCTGAGGCTGAAGCTGGACCAAAGCTGCCTTCAGTTTTAAAAACTTAACCCTCTGTTTCTGTGTACACACTTCTAAAACATTAACATTAGATTAATAGCAACTCTGCACATTGGGGAAATTAGTGGTTGTATCCAACAACAGCACACACAGGGAAGGAAGTGAATAGATCAGGTGGATATTCTGGAGAGAAAGTTGAGCACTCAGCCAAGCTAGGATAGCAGGAGGTAAGGTCAATTTCAGAAGATCATAAACCAAGTATTTCAGTTGGCAGCCAGTTTTTTTTTTTGGCAAATGTGTTATGAATTCCGATGGTACAGTACTGAGACACTCCTTGGCCCATTGTGCCTGTGCCAGCTGTTTGGAGGAGAATGATTTATAGGGGTGGTTTTCTAGAACACACTGGAGAAGCTAACTTGAGGGCATGCTAAACGGCAAATGTGTATTTCTTTGTGGTGCAAAAACTTGAAAGATCAGTCAACTGTGACAAACAAAGTAATTTCAGGCTTGTATTAAGATGATAAAGCAATAAAGTCATCAAATTGTAGTAATTCTGGGGATTGGGAGGTTTAAAGAAAAAAACAAAAAAGGACCAACAAACTAATAAGAAAGGGAGAATAGAATGTGAATGTAATCTCGCAAAATAATTGTAATTGTAAAAGCTTCTGTGGGTACATAAAAAGAAAACATTTACTTAAAACAAATGTAGGTACAATACAGGTAATCAGGAGAATTTATAATGGGGAACAGAAATAGCAGATAAGCTAAATTATTACTTTTGTGCAGAGTACTTCCTAAATGATAAGAGAATGGAAAGTGTAGATGTACAAATGGTAATGAGTCCTTGTCAGTAAGTCAATTAAGACGAACGTGTAGGTTCAGTAAGTATTAGGAAGATGAATCAAATGTTAGCCTTTATTACAAGAGGATTTGAGTATAGTAGTGAAGGCTTGTTTCAATTGTATGGGAGCTTGTTTAGACAGCACCTGGAGTTGTGTGTTGTTTGATTTCCTTATCTCTGGAAAAATATTATTGCCATAGAGGGAGTGTAACAAAGGTTCACCAGACTTGTTCCTGGGATGGGAAGATTATTTTAGGAAGAGAGATTAGGCGAACTGGGTCTGTGTTTCCTAGAGTTTCAAAGAATGACAAGTTGAACCTGTCATTAAAACCTACAAAAATACAAAGGGATAGACAGGGTAGATACAGGGAAGATGGTTCCCTGGGTTGGGGAATCCAGAATTGGGGCACAACTTAAAAATAAGGGAATGCCTCGTCAATGGAGATGAGGAGAAATCTTTTTACTCAGAGGCTTGTGAAGTCTCCACCTCAGACAGCCCTGGAGCAGAGTCCTGGAACATGTTTAAGGTGGAGATTGATAGATTTTGGATTATCAATAGCAGACAGGGTAATGGGAATGGGATAAGTAAAAGACGTTGAAGCATTTGATTAGCCATGATTATATTGAATGGTTGCTTCCGTTCTTATCTTCCTGTTCAGTTCTCCAATCTATCTTCATAACTGAAATTTCTCATCTATGGAACCATTCTTGCAAACCTCTTCTGTGCAATCCCCGATGCATTCACAATTTTTCAATTTTCAACCTCCAGTATGTTGTAGTTATCTGGATACTTTTATGCATACTACCGATATAGTTTTCCCCTCTTGCTACCTCAATTACTGATTTATTTGATAAGATGTTACATCAAAAGTTACTGCAGAAAATAAATGCCCATGGTGTCAGTGATGGCAAATTGGTGTGGATAGCAGATTGGCTGGCTAACAAGGAGGCAGAAGGCATAAATGGGTCTTTCACAGGTTGGCAAAATGTAATAAAAAATATATTTTAGGCCTGTCGAGCCTGCACCACTATTCTGTACAATCATGGCTGATCATGCAATCTCTGTATCCCATTCCCACCCTCTCTCTATACCCCTTGATCCCTTTAATCGCAAGGACCCCATTCAGCTCCCCCTTGAATATATCTAATGAACTGGCCCCAACAGCTTTCTGTGGGACAGAATTCCACAGGTTCACAACTCTGAGTGAAGAAATTCTTCCTTATCTCAGTCCTGAATGGCTTACCCCTTATTCTTAGACTGTGACCCCTTGTTCTGGACTTCCCCAACATTAGGAATATTCTTCCTGTATCTAGCCTGTCCAGTCCCATCAGGATTTCATATATTTTTATGAGATCCCCTTTCATTCTTCTAAAGTCCAGCAAATACAAGCCCTGTCAACCCTGTCATTCCTCACATATGTCAGTCCTGCCATCCTGGGAATCAGTCTGGTGAACCTTTGCTGGACTCACTCAATAGGAAGAATGTCCTTCCTCAGACTAGTAAACTAAAACTACACACAACGCTCAAGTTGTCACTTCACCAAAGCCCTGTATAACTGTAGCAAGACATTCTTACTCTGATACTCAAATCCTCTCGCTATGAAGGAGAACATGCCATTAGCTTTCCTCACTGCCTGCTGCACCTGCATACCAACCTTCAGCAATTGTTCCACCATGACACCCAAGTCTCGGTGCATCTCACCTTTTTCCTAAACTGCCACCATTCAGATAATAATCTGCCTTCCTGTTTTTGCAACCAAGGTGGATAAATGTGGATAACCACACATTTATCCACCTTATATTGCATTTGCCTAGTATTTTCCCACAAGTCCATTCCAACATGAACCACTCTGTTTAAATAAAAAGTGCCTCTGATGTTCTTTTTAAATCTTTCTTCTCCCCACCTTAAAAAGATGCCCCCAATCTTGAAATGCCCCACCACAGGGAAATGACACCTGCCAATGGATTTAGTAAAACACTACAGAGTACACTACAAATACTTACCGACAATTGTGAAATTCTATTTTACTGTCTTGAACTGTACATACCCTGAGGTAATGTTTTGCTGAGGTTGAGTACAAATCACTTCCTCATGCAATCGTGATTTGGTACAAATAGTCCAGTCTGGTCACAGGATTTCAAATGACTAGACAAACAGAACGATCTTTGTAGTAAACATTCACCACTAAACAAAGAATAGAAATGACTCCTTTCCTTCACTGACTGGAGGGGCACAGGTTCTATATTCTATAGGTTACATTAACTGAAACAGCATCTTTCACCTTCATGCTCAAAGGGTGACAAGTCAATGCTGGGTTAATAAATTCATTTCACCTCCAACACCTTGCTCCACTAAACTCTTCCATCTACTTTGCTGATTAACTAAAAAACAGAATTCCTCTTTGACACAAAATAAATAAACAAGTTTCTATATATTACAGTCTGAAACTCCATGGCACATTTTCCATCCCTCACTTTAGTATTCCAGTTGCACGTTTACATTCTAAACCCTTTGTGGGCCTAGTGTGAGGCAGAGTGGCATTACATAACTAAATTTGGGTTTTTCAGTTACTAATAAACATACTTTTATTTCTATAAAGACACTTCTTAAAATTCAATCTTGCACGATTTGTCAGACTCAAAATGGCTATAACATTTGCATCATTAAATTATGAATATATAAATGATCCCTTTTATCCCCCCTTCTGGACCTTCACAAGGTAAGATCAGTGCTGAAATTTCCCCAAACCTGCACCTGTCATCAGTCCAAGCAAGGTGGAGTTTTAATCGAATTCCTAAATATAAAACTGGTGAAAAGCGAGTGTGTCCATGAAAGGCCGCACCAGGTTGTCAGTGGAGAAGTAGAACACCAGGCCAAAGGTGATGGAAATAGGGAGTGCTGGCAAAGCTTTCTTAAACACAGCCAGCAACAGCAGCGTGAGGCACAATCCCTGTTGAAAAAGAAAAAACAAGGATATGACTTTGCTGCTATCAGTGTACTTAGATAGGAGAAATGTAGGATTGCCAACACTGCGGGGACATACTCCTAGAGGCGTCATTACATAACCTTAAAAAAGCCTGCCTCACTATTCCACACATTGGTCACCCCACATATCCATCTTCGCATGAGACCACAACCAGAATCTGACCAGATTTCTTACCAATTAACTATTTTCAAAGGTTTTCTCAACATGTCCAATATGTTGCAATATGTTTCTTCATTGTTTTAAAGAAAAATGTTAAAAACAACTTAACAGCCCCATGATTTTGCACTTTTAGTTTCGATTTGCAAATGCCTCCCTGGGAGATTAATCTTTAGTTCCTAAAGGGTTGGCAACCCCTACTGAAACATCAGAATCAGTCCTTTTCTCAACTTACAATCAGAATGGCGATGAAGCAGGCCAAGGTTGTGTTCCAGTCTCCACTAGCACCCGCAGCAGCCTTGCCCACCAGGACACTGTAAAAGATGAAGTCCCCCAAACCAAGTTTCACGCCCTCTGTGAAGAGATTCACAAGGATACCATCATTAAGAGATTAGAGTGATCAGGAACAGTTGAATAGTTTAGAAAAGAAAAAGGCTAGAGGGATTGCCTGATAGAAGAGTTAAACATTATAAAGGGATTTCGTTCTAGTTCTGGGGGAGTCCAAAACTGGGGACTATCAATACAAAATAATCTCTACTAAATTCTTATGTGAATTCAGGAAAAGCTTGTTTGCCTAAAGAACAATGAGAATGCGGAACAGGCTTCTGCATGAGGGAAATAAATGCATTTAAAGGGAAGTTGAGTAGACAGGAGGGAGAAAGGAAGTGAAGGATCTGCTGAGAAAGTGGATGGGAGGAGCTCATGTGCAACATAAACACAGGATAGACCAATTGGACCAATAGATCTTCCACGTTGTTTAATCTATCTATAAGCTATCTCACTACACCATGAACTGAAACTTCTTTGGAGTACTTTTGTTCATTATTAAGAGGGTGAAAATGCTTTTTAAAAGTCAGGTAGTGATGTGAGAAATTATAAAACATTTACTGCATAAAAAGACATGCTAAAAGAACAATCCACCTGGCCGAATCCCACTTCAGCACTTGACTGTAGCCCCTGCAGATTAAAATACTTGAGGTGCATATCCAGACACCCCCTGCTAAAGTAGCTGGGGGGTTCTGCTTCTTTTAGGCAGTGATTGCCACACTTCAACTACCCTTCGGAACATACTGTTCTGAGAATTTTATGGGTAAGAGCTGTATAAACACTGAAAAGCAACACCAGTATGAAGTTATTTTACTGAACCCAATGCCACAGTTACAGTCTAAGTGTAGTTTGAATTTGGAGTAAAGGTCCAATCTTAGCAAGGAAAGCTATGCTTGGAGCCAGTTCTGGTTTTAACCTCTGTTTGAGGGAGGAATGTTGGCTAGGACATCAGGAGGACTGTCCTGTTTTCCAAAAATGTCGGTAGAAGGCAGGAAGAACTTTTAGTCCAATCTTGATTTAAGTTCTCACCTGGAAGACAGCCTCCTGACTTAGAAGGGAGCGTGACCTCACTAAACTAGGTGGAGACTGTGCTAGACAAAAATAAAGTTGCATTTCTATAGCAACTTTAATGTATGAAAATGTCCCAAAAGTGCTTCACAGGAGTGTAACCAGGCAGATACTAGCAAAAAGGAAACAATATTAGGAGTGCCAACAGCTTGTTCAGAGAAATGGGTTTTATGGAAGGTCTTAAAGATAGTGGAGAGATTTTAGGGAGAAAATACCAGAAGTTGCTGACTAAACTGCTAATGCTCACGGGTGGTTTAGGTGGGGGAGAGGGGAATGAATAAACGAGCAGGAAAAGGTCACCTACTTTCTTCCTCGAGTTCCTCTCCCCCGGCAGCTGATTGGCGCACCCCTTGAATCTGAGTTGGAGGCAAATCAGCAACATTGTCCAATCCCTCAGCAGCGTGGTGATTTGCATCAATCTCCACATCACGATAATTATCTAGACAGAAACACAGGAAGACGTCAGTATCTGGCGTGAATGAAAGAATGCCCACTAAATACTCCAACAGAAATAAAAAGATTCCACGTGTATGGTCCAGTATGGTCTTAGGCTGGATATTTCCCTGGAGATTTGCCTCCAACCACCCCACCCATTCCCACACACTCCTACCATTAGTCATCCCATAGGAAGGTGGAAGGGCTCTTTAATGACTTGGTTGGACCATTCTCGACTCTTGGTCAAACAGTCTTTCTTCCCTATTCCAATGGTTTTTATAAACAAAAACACCATCTATTTCAAACTTTGCTTGGGTTTTTTTTGCTGAGGGCAATGTTCTGGAGATTAATTCTCAGCCCCTGGAGGACTGGAACACCTAATTCTCTGTTGTTTTGTTACCGGGTGAGACTTTATGAGACCATTTTAACGACTTCAAACCGTGCAGCATGAACACCATCACAGGCAGCAAATCTGCACACTCTCCTCCTCACCTGTTCCAAATGTTTCCCTTCCTTCAGATTTCTACTGTAGCCTTTCCAAAAGGCAAATTTATAAAACACATTTTACTGAATATAATCTGGAAGTCTGTGAAAACCCTCCAATGAATTTCCATGCATCATTCATCCTCCGTCCACAGATTTTTGTTTATTATATTTCCATCCTCAATGTGAACTCCTGTCACACAGTGGGTAGTGCACTCACTGAGGGATATTTGGGCAAGTTAAAACCTTACTAAACGTTTCTATTGAATTGGCAGCAAGGAGGAACCCAACTTCTGCGGAGGAATTGTTAGTGTAGTGGTCATGTCACCAGATTAGCAATCCAGAGTACCAGGCACATGGGTTCAAATCCCACCAGGACCAATGATGAAATCTGAATTCTACTTTCAAAAGGAATTATTATAGAATTCATAGAATATCTAGAATTAGGAGTTAGTTTCATAACGATATGTAACCACTGTAAATTGTCATTAAAACAATCATTTGGTTCACTCATGCCCTGTAGAGAAAAAATCTGATCTGGCCCACATGTAACTCCAGCCCCACAGCAATGTGGCTGACTCTTAACTGCCCTCTGGGCAATTAGGGACAGATGATAAATGCTGGCCAAGCCAGTGACATCCACGTCCCACGAGTGAATTTGTATAAAATTATGAGCAGATTGTTTCTCATGGTTTTGCCATGGCAGACAGTAAATTACTCACTTCAAACACAGGCCATTCAGCCCCTTAAGTCTGTACCGCTGAGTGTTCCCAACACCAGGATGCACCACTCACACTCATATGTCACAGCAGAATGGCCTTCTTTGGGAACAGAAGGCAAAGCAGTTTTATTGCTGTGGCAAAGTCTTGAACCTGCCTGTCCCCTCCTCACTGGCAGCAAAGACAGTTTTGAGGACGGGGTACTGTGCTCCCCCCGAAGCTTACCCACACAGAGATACTTTGTAAAATTTGCCCTCATCTGTAAGACAGCAATCTGTGTCCTAACTTTAACTTTGCACTATTACGATAATGAAAGATGAATAGTACAAGATAGTTACAGATGAAGGGAGCCATTCAACCAATCCAGTGACCCAAGCATTCCAGCTGCTACTTCTCATCTCAATACAGCATCCAAGTAGTTGCCAAATTATGCCAGATTTTCTCATATTTCCAGTTCTCAGAGTCATGCAATATAGAACCAGGGCCTTCAGTCCACCAGGTCCACGCTGACCAACAGACTCAAAACTTCACAAAATTCCATTTCCCCACATTTACTCCATAGCCTACTATGCCCCGGTATTTTAAGTACTCATCAAGATGCTTCTTAAATGTTGCAAAAGTATCAGCTTCCAAAAACCTCTCAGGCAGCACATTCCATTTTTCCACCACCCTCTGGGTGAAAAGATACTTCCTCAGATTTCTTCTAAACACTTACTCCCTAAATATACATCCTCTGGTCTTAGACACATCCGCCACTGGGAAAAGATTCTCACAATCTACCCTGTCTATGCCTCTGATAACTTTGTAAACTTTAAAGGTTGCATGTGTGGGGTGTGCGTGCGGCATGTGTGTGCACTTAGAATTTCAGAGTTTTTGTCCAAAATATGCCTTTTGCTAGATTCGACCTATTGCCTGTTGACTCCCTCTATATTATCTGAAGTAATATTCAGATTTTAACCTTTCCACCCACTGAACTGTGTGGACGTACTTCCTGTAAGCAGCGCTCAGAAGCTGGGCTAGCTTCCATGAAAATAAAATGAAAAAGTAAAAATCCAATAGGATCCAATACTTGAAACTGAAATTCCCCTCTGACAGCCAGATTTTCTTGTGACTGCTAGGCAATGTATAAACCTCAAGTTGTATCAGAGATAAAAGGTACTGCAGATGCTGGAGAATCCGAGTCTAGGCCCGAAACGTCAAGCTTTCCTGCTCCTATGATGCTGCTTGGCCTGCTGTGTTCATCCAGCCCCAGACCTTGTTATCTATAAACCTCAAGTGGTTATTTACCACAATCCCTTTGAATTTCCTCAGCTAATTCATCATTGCCTTCTGAAGATAATAACCGCTTTTCAGAAGATAGATAGTGGAAATTTCAGCACTTGATTCTCAATATGTGGACATTACTAGCAACACTGCCATCCCCAGTGCTTCCTTGACAAGGCAGATCTTCTTCAGTCCATGTAGTACAGGTATTTCCATGATGCTCTTATGTTGGGAGTTCCAGGACATTAGCCAAGTGGAAATGAAAGAATGGCCAATATTTATCCAAGTTCGAAAGGAGATGGAAATACAGTGGCAGGACTGTGAAGAAAGAATGGGGAAGTGAGGCTTTACACAGGTTGTGGGAAGAGGTGAAATTTGTGTCACACTCGGAGAGAGATGTTGATTAGATCTCCACTTAATTCAGTTCTGAATTAATGCAGCACTGTACCTCAGATGAACACAGAAACTTTGAAGAGGATGCAGTGCTAAGCCAATAGAACAATATCAGAATGAAAAGGGTTACCTCACGACAAATGGTTGGAAAGACTAGGTTTATACTATTCTGAAAGGTATCAGATTAAAGGTGACCTTATCAAGGTGTTTGAAAATTATTAAAGATGTTGATAGGGTAGATACCAAGAAAACGGTTTCCTCTGGGGAGGGACGGGACCAGCGGAAAGGGTCAGACCATTCGGGGTGAGGACAGGAAGAACTTCTTTATACTGGGAAATAATGGAAATCTGGAATGTTCTCCTCAACAAAAATCAGATGAGGCTGGGATCTTCTGAAAATGTCAAAATGGAGATGGATTGATTTTTGCTGGGTAAGTCTATTAACAGTCAGGGAATAAAAGTGGATAAATGACATGAAATTCCAGATCAGCCATGATTTAACTGAATGGTCTCCTCTTACTCCAGCAATATGTTAAGTACCTTTAACGACACAGCCTCCAGCAGTTCAAGATGGATCACCATCACTTACTCCAGAAAATCAATGACACTTCATTTTTTAAAAAATCAGCACAAGACATAGTGGGCTGAATGGTCTCCCCTCTATGCTGCCAAAATTCTAAAATAACGCATGGTTAGCACACAGTGATTGACAAGTTGAGTTTGGGAGCTACATTCCACCAACAGGTTACCCTGCCGGGTTCTAACATTTTAAAGTGCATTACAGAGGTTCCTTCAGCACCAGTCTCTCACTAACCTGCATTACAAGTATAGTTCAGAGGCTCGTCAGTGTCCACACTTCGCTTTGTCATCGTAACCAACCAAACCATTGTGGCTGCAGGGAGAAGGAACTCGTTAGGACACAATAATAAAAATAAAATACTGCAGGAGATGGAAATCTGAAAGAAAGGCAAAAAGTGCTTGAGAAACTCAGCAGGTTTCGCAGCATTCAGAAAGAGAAACAGAGTTAATGTTTTGAGTCCGATATGACTCTTCTTTGGAACTGAGAGGAGTTGTGGAACTCAATATTAAGTTCCACAGGCTGTAAAGTGCCTAAGCAGAAAATGAGATGCTGTTCCTCCAGCTTACGTTGCGTGTCATTGGAACAGTATAGCAGACCCAGCTCAGAAATGTTAGCATGGGAAATAGTGAATTCCACAACTTCAGACAATGATCTCTGTCTTCCATTTTTCTTATACCCCATCCTTCCCTGGCCATGTCTTGTTGACTTTACACTCAGCACAGCAGACTCATTTTCTCATTTCTGTGCTTTCATTTACACCCATTTTACATTCCATTATCCTGTTTACCACTATTCTCACTCCCTATGTTTTTTGCTCTGGGGACCCTAACATTCTGTTCCATTTACTCCTCCACCTCTGCTGTTAACAGCATAAAAAACACTATTTCCCAGCTCCTTTCTGTACCAAAGAAGAGTTATATCAGACTTGAAACATTAACTCAGTTTCTCTCTTGACAGATGCTGCCAGACCCGAGTTTCTCCAGCACTTACTGTTTTTATTTTATGGTTAGGACACAGAGTCCACCTGTAGGGTCAAGGCAAGTTTGACTTATGCTCTTCTTACTGTCGTAGTCCAGTCTCTAAAAAGTGCAAGCTGGTGTTTCCTATACTAGGTAAAGTAAAGATAAAGTTGCCACAGTCCTACCAGACAATAGGGCTGCTCTGTCATTACAGACAGACAACTTTGGTGGTTTAGCCTGACAGTCTCCATGCCTCAGGCTGGGGTGAGGTTGGAAAGGTAGAACCTTCAAGGTAACCTCAGCCAGTATGGGAATTGAAACCGTGCTGTTAGCATCACACTGCATTGCAAACCAGCCATTCAGCCAACTGAGCCAAACGACCCCCATGCCCAAAACTGACTGTGAGCCTGAATTACAGAATCAGCCTTTAAAATATAATCAAGTATTAAGCCAAAGGACCAAACCAAAACATAGAGATTGATGTACTGAAACTTCAAATATGCAATTTGCTACATTTCTATGCAGCATTCATTTTTACCTATCTGTAACTCTACATCCTCAATCTTCCTCTTTATTACACCAAACCCTAATATGTCAACCACTTCCCAATTAGAATGCACAGTAACACTTCCAAATGCCCTCTATATTACACTTAACCTCACCATGCCAACTCAATACCTATTTCATTGAATCCCAAAATCCCAACTCAATCCCTGTTACATTGAATTCTACCAGCATTTATGATGTTCTTAGTCATAGAGCTGTACAGCATGAAAACAGATCCTTCGGTCCAACTCACCCATGCCAACCAGATATCCTGAACTAACCTAGTCTGTTTGCCAGCATTTGGCCTATATCCCCCTAAACCCTCCTTGTTTATGTACCCATCTAGATGCCTTTTAAATGTTGTAATTGTACCAGCCTCCACCACTTCCTCTGGAAGCTTATTCCATAGGCGCACCACCCTTGCTTGAAAAGGTTGTCCTTAGATCCCTTTTAAATCTTTCCCCTCTCACCTTAAACCTACACCGTCTAGTTTTTGACTCTGCTACGCTGGGGAAAAAACCTTGGCTATTCACCCTATTCATGCCCCTCATGATTTTATACAATTCTACAAGGTCACCCCTCAGCCTCCAACACTCCAGGAAAATAGCCCCAGCTTATTCAGCATCTCCCTATAGCTCAAACCCTCCAATCCTGGCAACATCCTTGTAAATCTTTTCTGAACTCTCTCAAGTTTCACTACATCCTTTCTATAGCAGGGAGACCAGAACTGAACACAGTATTCCAAAAGTGCAAAACCAATGTCCTGTACAGCTGCCACATGACCTTCCAACTCCTTTACTCATTGCATTGAACAATAAAGGCAAGCATACCAAACACTTGACTATCTTATCTATCTGTGACTCTACTTTCAAAGAACCATGAACCTGCACTCCAAGGTCTCTATGTTCAGCAACATTTCCCAGGATCTTACCATCAAGTATGTAAGCACTGCTGTGATTTGCCTTTCCTCGGCTCATTGGCCCATGTGATCAAGGTCCCACTGTACTCTGAGGTAACCTTCTTCGTTGTCTACTACACCTCCAATTTTGTTGTCATCGGCAAACTTACTAACCATACCTCCTATGTTCACATCCAAATCGTTTATTTAAAATGACTAAAAGCAATAGACCCAGGACCGATTCTTGTGGCACACCACTGGTCACAGACCTCCAGTCTGAAAAGCAACCCTCCACCACCACCCTCTATCTCCTACCTTCAAGCCAGTTCTGTATCTAAATGGCTAGTTATCCCTGTGTTCCATGTGGTCTAACCTTGCTAACCAGTCTACCATGAGGAACCTTGTTGAACACCTAACTGAAATCCATTTGCATGACATCCACTGCTCTGCCCTCATCAATCCTCTTAGTCTTGTACTTGAAGGTGTGTCCTTCCTTTGCAATCTGTGATATTTGGTTTTTAAACCTCTAAGTGTGTAGGTGCAGTTTAATGTATATTTACATGAATATATTAAGGCAGGAAATATTGGTTCATTTCTCTCCTGTGCTGTTTCCACGAGCATACGTAGGGGACCTTTAGGGCACAGCACTGCTATTAGATCTGTAGAAAAACAGACATAATGAAGCATCAGCACAATCACATTCAATTCAATGAAAGCTGCCATTGACAACAGTTTTCAAATTACCACATGTTGGTCATGTAATAGCCCTCTGAGTTGTTAATTTATTGATGATACTAGCTCCTATGCTGCTTTCATTTCTGTCTACTAGTCACACAGTGACCATTAAAGAAAGATTTCAATCTCTGTGGAGCTGGATGCCGAGTGTTCAAAGCTGATGAAATAGTTTGAAGGGTCATCACTATTGTAATTTAGGAAAGGCAGCAGGTTATTTACAACCAGCAACCTCCCACAAACATTAGTGTGGAGGAATAAATATTGACAAGGACACTGGAGAAGATTCTCCTGTTCTTTTCTGAAATAATGCCATGGGATCTTTTACGACCGCCCGAGCTTACGTAAATGTTTCATCGGAAAGACAGCACCTCTGACAATGCAGCACTCCCTCAGCATTATACTGCGAACGCCTGCCTAGATAATATGCTACGTCTTCAGAGAGGCACTTGAACCCAGAAGGAGTCGAATGCCAGAGATGACAGGACTATCCACTGAGCTACACTGAACACAGTGAAAATACAGCAATGATAACATCCTGAACTCCATTATTTTTAGGCACACATTCCACCTTACTACACAAGCTGTCCTCATTAGTTTTCAGTAAAATAACCCTGAGAATATCCTGTTCTTAATCGGTGTGATAAATCAAACATTAAATGCTTTCTGTGTTTATGATCCTGATTTTCCACATACTGAGTTTTGCACATACCATAAATAGATATTGTGCCAAGAATGACCCAGGCTGACCATTCAGGGAGGTATTTAATGAAGACCAAGGCCATCAGTGCACTGATCATGATGAGGTAAGCCTGCTGGAGCTGCAGAGGTCCCTTCCAGTGGATACAAACCATTCCTACTGCTCCGAAGTTCCAAATGATTAGGATCAGGGTGGGGTAGTCCATGGCCACATTGTACGTCTTAAAGACTTCACTAGAATGGAGACAAACTGAGCTGTAAGTGAAGTAACTGGCAAAAGCTGGAGGAGGACAGGGAGAAAAAAGTACAAATACATACCCCAGGTAAATGTACGTGAAGAGGAATAGCAACAGGAGAGACGAGAGAATCAGCCATCCATGGATAAACTGGAAAATATGAAATCTCTGGTTAGGTGACAGTTTTCAGTTGTTCATTCCACCTGCTGCTGAATCCAAAGAGCATCAGTGAGGAAAAACCTCACATTCTTCGATGCTAGCTTGACATCAGATTCCAAATGCACAATATCTCGTGACAGGTTCACAGAGTAATAATAAATTAGACAGAAAGTACATCTTTACAGCATCTTTCACAGTACCCAATAAAGAGCTGTGAAAGTGCACCTACTATCATCATGTAAGAATGCAATGGCTAATACACACACAGCAAGATCCCACAAATAGCAAAGTGATAATGACCCAGCACTTTCTTTTAACGTTGGCTGAGTGTTAAAAATTGATGTGGACACTAGGGAGAACACCCTGTCCCTGCCCACTCTCTGGAATGAGACAGACTGGGGAGCAGAGGCAATGCAATGCAAGTTCTTACTTCTTCCTTGCTACTACTGTGCTGTTTGATCTATCATTAGTCTTTTATGCAGTTGGTACTGATGTCATACTAGTGAACAACGAGTTGAATGCCAGTTTTGTTTTCACACAGCTATAGAAAGGACTTGTTGTTTGGAGCCTTGCATGTGATACAGGATTGAGTGCATAGAGTCAGCAGTGATATATTAAACCTCCCTAGCGTATTTGCCTCATGGTGAAGAAGATCCAGTTGCTGGGTGACCTTCAGAGAGTAAGTGACACAAGGCAGGTCTTGTCTGCAATGGCACCACATACTAACCATCTTTCTAGAGTATACGGCCAAGTCACGTCTGCTATCAATGGCCTTGCAGACAGGCAGTGACTCAAGCTGACGGTGGTTCCTTCATTGCATCTAATGATGGCAATTTAACAACGTAAATCACCCACTGGTCGTAGTACTGAGTACAGAACTGACATCAAATACGAACAATAGCTGCAACATTTGACAGAATTTTGCACTAACCCCTTTACAACCTCAAACATATGTTACAGAACAGGGCCCACAACTTTACACAGTCTACAATTTCACATGGTTCATACATAGCTCATAGTGCAACTTGTAATATCACAGCAATTAAATATAGAACATGAATTATACAATGCCACTCACAACCACTCAATACCCCAAAAATGCTTTACAGTCAATTAAGTACTTTGAAGTGAAGTCACTGGGGTAACACAGAAACAGTGTAACTCCTGCTGCCAGCTAGAAAGGCATCAGGGATGTGGCTGTACATGTCCATTTGGCCCACATTATGGATGCTGGCAACAGCACACTTTTCCAAAAATTAAAAATGCTCGGAAATACTGCTGTTAAAGTTCCCAGGAGAATCAGAGTTTCTGGAGCTTGGGGGCAATTTTGATAAGGTTCAGGCAGTGTTAACTGGGGACAGCAAGTTTAGGATTAAAGCCAATCTGTTCAGAGGCTGATATTCAGAAATATGAAACATTTAACATTTAAATTGTATTAATAATGGCTCCTTACGAAGAGTAACAGCTGTCAACAAAAGTCAGAAAGGCTTTATGGATGGAGTTATTGCATAGCTTGCTGGCTCAGTGGTAGTGAAACGGATTGTTAATCCCAGGGTCATGTCTCGCGTCTTGCATTTGCTGATGACTTTTATTAATAATTTTTTAAAATTTTAAGTAACTAAAGAACACACAACTACAAAAGAAATACATATTCAAGTGCTTCCAATAAAGATAAACTCCTATTTTCAGAAATGCACTGGATAGATTTCCTCAACCAGGTAGGGGAACTCACAATTGTCTATAACAATCTGATGTCAAAAATTCTAGGTGAATCAATATTGAAACAAAACATTCATACTGCCATTACAAGAAGCTGACTGTTACACTGTCCGCTTGCTACAGGTTGCATCTTTTCTGTGAATTGATTTCATTATTGAGAGGACAGTTATAAAAGACCAGATTACAATACAAAATGCATAACTGACTGACAGAAAGCACAACTGCACAAAATAAAACATGTCTCACTTTTAACAATCACAGATTCTGATACACTGCAGGTGTAGTGTCAATCACAGTGTATCCACTAGTGTTATGGCACAAATTACACAGCTACGTAGGAAACATAGTAGAAAATCATAGCTAGCACACTCCCACAATCAGCAATTGACTAATGATCAGGTATTCTGCTTTTTGAGTAATGCTGATTGCCAGGACCAAAGGAGAACTTCTCTGTTCTCCAGCAAAATAGCATTTTGGGATTTTTTTTAATACTCAGGCAAAAGCAGACAGAACCTGGATGTAATGTCTCATGGCACCTCTGACAGCACTAACATTGCTTCAGTACTGCACTGGGAGCATCATAATATGTGTTCAAGGGTAAAATATTGCTGATACTGGAAATCTGAAATAACAACATAAAATGCTCAAAGTAAGCAGGAGCTCAGGCAATAATTATGAAGAAACAGTTAACGTTTACTGATGAAGGAATCGACCTGAAAGATTCACTCTATTTCTCTCCACAGATGCTGCCTGACCTGCTGTGTATTTCAGGCATTTTCTGTTCAGTTAGCGTTGAGCACTGTCATTATGACTCAAAGGTGACAACGCTACTTACTGAGCCGCAGCCAATGATAATTTATTAGTGGCCCACAGGATCACACAGTTTCAAACTCCTCCCAGTTAGTGATATTCCACTAGAGGAGTGCAGGCTGATGGATCAGTCCTTTAGTTTTATAGACTTATCTCTGACTTCAGTTCACAGTGAACAAGAATCCACCCGAGGCATGTGCGGCAACTATAACTGCCCAAAAAGAGGTGCTTTGCTTCTCTCCTGCATTATAGAAATTCCACAACACACCACCCCCACCCCCAATAAGACAAGTACTTTTATAGTTCCTGAGCAAAGGGAGGTTAGCAGATGAAATGACCAATTGGATGTCCTTAGATCTTAGTGACAAAGAAGTCCTTGAGCTCCCTGTACTTGGTGTTAGGTGAAAGTGGGGACAGGAGACACGGGTTTAAGACTGATGGAGTAAATGGCTTCTAGTCCCACATATGATACAGTGGCAATAACAGTATCATTAGAGTAGGGCTTCCAGGATTTTGACTCAGTGACAGTGAAGGAGATTTGACATATTTCCAAATCAGAATGGTGTGGCTTGGAGGTGAACTTGCAGGTAGTGGTGCTCCCATTTGTCTGCTGCCTTTGTCCTTCTCAGAGGTAGAGGTTGTGGGTTAGGACTGTGCTTTTGAAAGATCTTTGGTGAGTTTTTTTACAGTGTATCTTGTAGATAGTACATTCTGTTGAAACTGTACATCAATGATGGAAGGAATGAACATTTAAGGTGGTAGCTAGGATGCCAATTTATCAGGCCACGACATCCATAAGGGAAGGTACAAAATTATTTCCTCTTGAAGAATGTGTAATTATATAATAAACTCAAATTAAAAAATCCCTACCTTATAACATCGATACTTGTAAAGAAGAACAAGAATTATAGTCATTACGACAATAACACTGATCATTATTAATGTGTTCAGGATGGAGTTGAGGATACGTTGTCCAACAGAGTCAGTATCCTCGGTAAATGGGGTGTAGATTCTGTTGAAGAAAAAGTGGGAACAGAAGTTAATAGATTTAATTCATTTGCAACAATTACAACTGTTGTTCAGGTATTCCTAGGTAGCTAAAGTAAGAACAACTTACACTTTGACATACTACATCTCAATGCACTTCACAGGAGCATGCCAATCAAATTGGACATTATAACATATACAGTGATGTTCAGTGGGATGACCATAAGTTTAGTCAAAATGATAGGTTTTCAGAAGCATCTTAAGAAAGAGATGTGCAGAGGTCTAGAGCGAGAATAGCAAAGCTTAGGGTCTCATCCATCAAAATAGAATGATGAACACACTTGCAGATTTACAGACTGTGTTAAAGGGGCTATAAGAATTTATATTGTTGTTATGACGAAAGATCTAAACTAGCAAAAGTTGTTATATCTACTAACGACTAGCAGATTCATTATTTAACCATTGAGTACGATTTCCTGTGCCTGCCGTGTAATGAAGGATTAATGTGTACACTAATTGGGTGAAAATATTCCGGATATAAGGCACACTTGGGAATTTTTTTGTACTGAGCACAACATCTAGAAGAACTAAACCATCTGAAACGTAGGGTGTCTTTTCAATGTCTTAATATTTTGTGGGACTTAACACCCACAAAGAACATCTTCTGGGTTTTACGAGACTGCAGGAAGTTAGAATTGGAGCTGTTTCTGACACTAACAGAGCCTTAGAGAGCCCCTTCCAACTCTCTGAAAGATTCCTTTTGAAATTGCAGGTGACCTGGGCTCTCTTTCTCCCAGACACAAAATGAGAAGCTGCCTTGGGGTACTCAGGTAGCCGAAACTCTTCTTTCTGCACCTAGCAAGTCACAACCAGCACCATCAAGTGAAGCTGGGGCAAGTGGTCTAGATGCATAGCCTGAGACGAATTTCTGACAGTCCCTCTCCATCTCCATCTCCATCTCCTCCCAGAAGGGACAACTCGACATAACGCTAAGACAACAGATTTCCAAATCCACAGTGGTTATCCTGACATGCCCAGGCTTTGGTCTACAAAGAAAAACACCTGCAGCCTCTGTAATATTTAAAAAACTCGAAAATGAGTCTCTCCCTCAGATGGAGCGTGTATGATCAGGTGGGGGAACTGGGAATAAATAAAACATTTTTTAATCATTACTGGAAAGAAAAGTGGACTTACCCAACAAATTCTTACATTGGCTTGCTCTAGCATAATTTAAAAATAAAACTTGCATTCAGCTTAATTAGACCAATACTAACAACATTGTGCTCAGTTCTGGTTTCCACAGTATAAAAAAGTCATAGAGGCACAAGAAAAAGTGCAAACAAAATTCAAAGTCCAATACCAGAACTGAGAGGTTATATCTGTGAGGAAAGACTGACCAGGCCAAGGCTTGTTCCTCTCAGTTTTGGAGAAGGTTGAAGACTGACCTGATAGATGTCTTTAAGATGATAGAGGGCTTTGATACAATTTGAGAATTCAGAAAAAGTTTCTTTGCCCAAAGAACGGTATGAATGTGGAACTCAATACCAACAGGCGTGGTTGAAATGAAGAGTATTGATGCATTTAACAGAAAGCTAGAGAATTACTTTAGGGTAAAAGAAATGGAAGACAATCCAAATATAGTCAAATAATAAGAGCAAGAGGAGATTGTGTGGAGCATTAACGCCAGCTTGGAGCTGTTTGGCTGAGTGGCCTGTGTCTGAGCTTCTAAATACGGCAGACAGGAGCAAAATTTGCAAGTGAGACACTCAAATCTCCAAATCAGGAGACAGCAGTTTGCAGGACACTTACAGTTGCCCATCCTTCTGTGTGTAGAAGCTGACGGATTTAATTGTCACTACCACAACCGCCATACAAAGTGTAACAGGCACAAACAGCATGATGACGTGCTTCGCCCCATACTTTAGAATCAGCTCCTCTTCTTCTTCCTCCTCACCCTCCCCGCCTGCATCTCTGCTTGCAGGCCCACTTTCGGTGCCACTGCTCCTCTCCGCAGGATTTGCCTGTTGACTGGCTGCCAATTGTCGCTGTGCAGGCAAAACAACACAAGGCACCATTAATAGTCATGTTAAACATGTAAAGAACTCTACAGAGAGCACACTGCTGGAGTAGCATGCACGTATATGGTCTTTGTTACAAAAACCTTAAATAAGTAATGATGGTACAAAAAACAATTACAAGAATGATCCCAGACTAAGAGATTAGATCTACCAGAAAAAAAATTGAACAGACTAAGGCTCTTTCCTCTAGAACACAGACATATCAAGTGTGATTTGATAGAAATCTTTAAATATATGAAGGGATTTAATAGGACAGAGTATTTCCATTTGTGATAGAAGTAAAACAAGGGTCTATAAATATAAGACAGTCATTGATCGACCTAATACAGAATTCAGGAGAATCTTTTTTACTCGAGATTGAAAGAATGTGGGACTTACTACTAAAGGGATGTGTTTAGAGGAAGCTAGATATACACATGGGAAGAAGGAATAGAAGGATATGCTGATAAGATGTACTAAAGGGGGTGGGAGAAGCTTTGCATAGAATATAACAATATCATAGGCCAAGTGGGCTGAATGGTCTACGTCTGTGCCGTAAGTTCTACGTAACTCTTTGTAATGGACATAATCCTGCCATGTAATTAATTCTACAAAATGTGACAGAGCTTATGGAATATTATGTCATTCAATTTCAATGTACCCTTGATATAAGATTTTAAATTTCACAAAGACTGGCAACAACCCAGCAGTGGATGGCTCAGTCTGCCCTATCAGTGTGCTTACCCGGTTAGACCGGACAGTGGCAGCGCCAGGTGTCCCGTCCCTCTCCTGATAGGAGGGCATTGCAGAGGAGTTGGCTGACATCAGAGCCGTCCTCTCAGTGTACAGTTCCTCTTCGCTGTCTGATGAAATCATGAACAATCTTTCTGCAAGCACGAGTGGATAATCTCACACACTAGCCAGGTAACTCTGCAAAACATAAGTACAATGTGCATCAAGAGTTGAAGAACACTGTAATTAAATATTACCTCCAGCAATAGATGTTGTTCAGTGTACTGTAACTCCCCTTTGATCATGGTATTCAGCCACTTCGTCATTTTGCAGGACCTGTCCTGTTTTAGTAATGTAACAGTCAGGAGTCAGATTTATTAATATAACTATGGAGAGCTGGCCTTGGTAACTTGGCCAAGGGGAGGCAGTAACTGCAGGAAGACAACTTTGTTAATGTAACCAGGAGGAGCCAGTGTCTGGAGCAGTGTCTGGCGTCAGTAATGTAACTGTAAGAAGTCAGTAACTACTTGGAGTTGGTGTCACAGATGAAAATGCAATGCTAAGGAAATGGAAGAAAGTAATTTTTTAATGGGATAGATGTTCAGTTTAAAGTTGAACACGGCATCCAGGTTGGAAGCAGTATGACTAAGGCAGAAATGGCCCCAAAGAAGTGACTGAATAAATGGTGTTGTGTACATAATCTGTAGCTGGAGCCCCTGGATGATAGCTTCGATATTTCCAATGTTTCACTGGAGGAGGTTACCTTTCATCCATGACTGGTTTTCAGACAAGCAATGTGACAGCACAGAGATACAATACCTCCAGCAAGCTCTATTCAGAGTAGACTGATAGAGCAGTAATTGGCTGCGTTGCCTCTTTTCTGTAGGCCAGACACACATGGACAATTTTTTCAATATTCCAGGTTGATGCCTGGTATTGTAGCTGTACTGGCAGAGCTTGGCGAGGGGAACAGAAAGTTCTGGAGTACAACTCTTCTGTACTGCTGCCAGATTGTTCTTAGCCTTCATAGTATCCAGCACTTTCAGCCGTTCCTGGATATAATGTGAAGCAAGCATTGCATTGGGTACTTATCCAGTTTTCCCTTCAACTCATGATGCAATCACTCATCACTGACTTGCATTCCAATCTGTACGTACACCACACATTGTATAAAGTGGTCAAATCCTTTGGATCCCACTACACTGAGTTTCAAACTATTCCCTTTTATTACTGAATCATTGCATCTCACAGCACAAAGAAGATCATCTCGTCCATCATACCCACATGAGCTCTTTAACAGAACCACGCAAGAAGTCTCAACCCTGTACTGTTCACCCACATTCCTGTTCTTTTGTTTTTCTTTTCAAGCATTTACCCAATTATCTTTTTAAGTTTACTCTTAATTCTGTTTCCATTCTCCTTTCAGGAAGCGCATTCCAGATCACTACAATGTGTGTTTTAAAAAAATCTTTTCCCAGTCCTTTTGACTGAGCCTCAAGTTTGTGCCCAATGGTTACTGACACTCTTGTCAATAGAAATATTTTCTCCTTAATTACTGTTTCAAAACCCTTTATTTATTTTTAACGCCAGTAATGAAGCTCCTTTTAATTTTTTGCTGTTCTAAAGAGATCAATCTCAGTTTCTTCTGTGTCTTCACACATCTGAATCAGTGATTGTTAAACACATTGACATTTATCGTGTCAACAGCCATTACAGCAAGATGCCAGCACAGTTTGGTCGCCTCCAGTTTAAAAAAGCACTGAAGCACAGACTGATTCATAGTGGCAGGGAACTTGGAGCTGCAGATTCCTGAAATCTATTGGAAACATTCATACTCTCATCGGGAATATTCTTGGAGGTTTCATTACATGACTTGCCATCCTCACCACTGAGTGTCCAACATTAACATACGTCATTTCACCTTCCGAATTGCCAATTGGAAATCAAAATGACTTACTGTCACTCAACTGAGTGACATTTGAAAATCAGTCAAACTGCCTTTTGCTATGCTTGTGTGAAAGTGGGGAACAAAATAAAACAAAGAAAATAAATTTTAAAAATCTCCCTTATGGTTTATCTCCTGTTTGCTTTCAGGAATGGGCCAACAGTTTAACCTTTCCTTCCTGGACGCTCCACGGTGATTCTGGGACAGGGTTGGGCAATCGAAAAAAAGACTAGTCGATTGCAGTGTTTGCACTTCCTCACCCCCAACTCCCCACCTCAATCTCTGTTTTGCAGAGAAGTTTATTTTTAGAACGACTGTCAAAGCCCTTATTGCTGCAGATTGAGCATTTACTATTGCAGAGTATGGTTACCGATGCTCAGATTAACGATCTATACCAGACGAAAGCATCAGAACATCACAGTAACGTACAATGGGAATCACAGGCTGTGGTTGTCATGGGTCCGAATAAAAATGACGAGGCCTCCTTGTCTCTGGCCCAGTACCACAGGTTCCGAGTTTCTGTAGCTCTGTCCCCAACCCCGCGCCGGAAAAGAGAAACCGAGTAGAAACATTAATAAAATCAAAAGCGGGCACACGGACGCCCGCCCTCCCCTTTGTAACTTGCCTGGTCAACTGCGAGCCGAAGGTCTATGAGATTCAGAAAAGATCTGTCAAGCAGGTAACCATCCTACCGTAAGGGAGACAAGAACAAGGCAGAAAATCAGCTGATCCGATCAAAACAAGGACAGAACAACTCCTTCCCACAAACCCTACATCTCATGAGATTTGAACGTTACTTGGGCTGAGTGTGGGACTGCCCCCATTACACGGCTGTACGTAGCAACTGTTTAGGGAACTAACTGCGACCCAAGTCTGCAGCTTAGATTTCAATGCACTGTTCCAAATATGCTAGGGTCTTTTTTTCAAAAGATTAACGGAGAAACCGGTTTTCCTGTCCAGCCAGTTTATGCTGGCGTTTGCTACGCATATTTGCAGTGTCCTATAAGTCGCCCTGTCGCCCACTTTCCTTCATCATCCGCCTAGCCTTTTCATTGCTGCTTATGGTATCTTGCTTTGCACAACTTGGCTGCCCGGTTTCATAAACAGCCTGCATTTATACAGTACGTTTAAAGCAGTAAAGCATCGAAAAAAAAAAGCCACGGGAACACTAGCAAACAAAATCAAACCACATAATATCAAGAAACGGCTGAAGATACCAGATACTTTGAAGGCTACGGACCCTGAGAACAATCTGGCAGCAGTACCAGAAAGTTGTGCTCCAGAACTTGCTGTTCCCCTCGCCAAGCTGTTCCAGTACGGTCATAACACTGACATCTCCCTGGCAATGTTAAAAAAAATCGCCCAGGTATGCCTGGTCTACAAAACAAGACAAATCCAAGCCAGCCAATTACTGCTCTATCAGACTACTCAATAATAGGAAAAATGATGGTTTTTGTCATAACAGTACCATTCAGTGGCATTTACGCAGTGATTACCTGATGTTGAGTTTGGGTTTGGCCAGGGCTTCTCAATTCCTGACTTCATCATAGCCTTGGTCCAAACATTGGCAAAAGAGCTGAAGTTGAGAAGTGAGGTAAGAAATACTGCACTTGGGCATTAAGGAATTCTAGCAAAACCAACATATATGAGAATCAGAGTAAAACGTTCAACTGGTTGGACTCAAAACCTAGCACAAAGGAAGATGATTGTTAAAAATCATTAATTTTAGTCCTGGAAATCAGGGTAAATTATTTTCTAGTTGACCCTTTCAAAGATGATGTTACACACGAATGGAGAAGGTGGGACATGAACCCAGCTCAGAGGTTGGGACACTACCACTGCACCATAAGAGTCTTAGTTCCTCAGGGTAATTATTTGATTTGTGTCATCAAACTGCTTTTTGTTGCGTCTTACATTCCTAACCAGCTTATTAAATATTTTCTAATCAAATTGTTCAAGGATGTTCATAAACACTTGTGGAGCAAATAGATCTTAAACCTGGCTCTTCTGACTCAGAGCTGGGGTACCACTCCTGTTCCGCAGGCGTCCTAGCTGTTCCCCAGGCTATATTTTTCCTAATTAACCTGTTCAGAGATGTTATTACACACTTCTTGAGCAATTGGGATTTGAACCTAGGTCTCCTGGCTCCAAGGGAGGTACACTACCATTGTGTCATAAGGGCCCTCAGAGTAGTGTTCCATGCCAAATCATTTTCAGCTCCATCCTAAGGGTCAGAAGTGGGAATATTCACCAATGACAGCACAACGTTCGGCACTATTCATAACTCCTCAGATATTGAAGAAATCATTGTCCAAATGCAGCATCATCTGAACAATATTCAGGCTTGGGCTGTGAAGTGGCAGGTAATATTCATGCCACATAAGTGCCAAGGAATGACAACTCCCAACAAGAGAGAATTTGACCATTTCCCCTTGACATTAAATGGTACTACTATTGCTGAAACACCCAGTATAAACATCCTGGTGTTACCATTGATCGGAAACTGAACTGGACTAGCCATATAAATACTGTATGATCAGTAAACTTCACACATTCAGGAAGGACAGATCAAATCCAGAGTGAAACACAGCCCAAGTGAGTATACAGTTTGGGAATTTGAAGACAATGTGGGAATTCGGTGCATAGGGAAATGAGGTGCTTTTTGCTTGCATTTTTTTGGCTCATAGTTTGTAATTTTTTTCACAGGATAAATTGAAATCCAGGGTCAGGAGCCCAGCACAAAAGAGTGACATCACAGATAAACCAATAACTTCATTGATTGGTGAAAGCTACTAATTTGACTATATATTATCGATTACTTTCAGACTGAAGGTAAACAGGGGAAATATTTATAGGCTACAAACTAAAAGACCAGTATGAAATTTTAAACCTCAAAATTAAGAACAAAGTAGTTAAAATAGAGAATCAAAGTCAGGCTATCTGTTGTAATTGCATGACGTAGGGGTTGGCAGCCCCTATTGTGGTTCATAGTGATAAATTCTGTAGCAAGTGTTGGTTGCTTGAGGAACTCTGGCTCAGAGATGACAAGCTGGAGCCTGAGCTTTGAACATTGTCACTCATCAGGGAAGGTGAATTACCTAGATGCTGTGTTTCAGGAGGTAGTCACACCCCCTAGACCAACTACCTCAAATTTGGACAGTGGTCAGGGACAAGGGGGTGGTCCTAAAGGAGCCTCAGCCGTTGACCAGCATGAGAGGAGCAGGAAGGCTGAAGAAGGGTCTAGGCCCGAAACGTCAGCCTTCCTGCTCCTCTGATGCTGCTTGACCTGCTGTGTTCATCCAGCTCTACACCTTGTTATCTCAGATTCTCCAGCATCAGCAGTTCCTACTATCTCAACCCTTGAGCTTGTCTGACAGGTTTGAGATTCTTACTCCCTGTGTGTACGAGATATTGGGAGGAGGAGCAAACTGACTATAGCATGGTGTTACAGCCAGTCGTTCAAGATGGGGAAGAAAAGAGAAATGTACTTGTAATTGGGAATAGTATAGTCAGGGGAAGAGACACTGTCCTCTGTGGCCAGGATCAAGAGTTCCAAAGGCTGTGTTGTTTGCCTGGTGCCTGAGTTCGGGATATCTCATATGGGCTACAGAGGAACTTGGAGTTGGGGGGAAGACCAGTTGTTGTGGCCTACGTAAGTACCAACAACATTGGCAGAAAGAGGGAAAAGGTTCTTTTGAGGGAATATGAGCAGCTAGAGGTTAAATTAAAAAGCAGAACCAAAAAGGTAATAACCTCCAGATTGGTACCTGAGCCAGCAGCAAATCAATACAGGGTCAACAAGATGAAAGAGGTAAATACCTGTGGTTCAAAGGTTAAAATGGGACAAATGGGTTCATATTCATGGAACATTGGCACTAGAACTGGGGAAGGAGCTGTTCTGATGGGATGAGCTCCACTTGAAGCATACAGAGTCCTGACAAACTGCAAACTTGGGCTGTGGGTAGGGATTTAAAATAAGTACTCAGTTGGGGGGGGGGGGGGCGGGGGGGCGGGGGGGGTGGGAGTCATTGCATGAACAATGATTGAAAAAGTTTAAAGCAAGGAGAGCTCAGCAGAGGTAAAATGTTTCACAACAAGAACGGGACAGAGTGTGTGGAAAAGGTCAAGAATCTAACTACAGACACAGCAGATAAAGGGACAACAATGAGAAGGTGCCGGCCAACACAGGACTGAGGGTACTGTACTTAAAATGCTTGCAGTACACAAAACAAGGTAAATGAGCTTGTAGTACAGATTGAAATTTGTGGGCACAATGTTGAGGGTATCGTAGAGGCGTGGCTGCAAGGGGATCAGGGCTGGGAACTAAATATCCAGGATTTGCATCCTATTAAAAGAACAGGCAGAGGGATTGCCTTGTTAGTAAGAAGTGAAATTAAAATCGATAGCAAGAAGTGATATAGTGTCAAAAGGTGTATTATTTGTGTGGGTAGAGTTGAGGAACTGCAAAAGAAATAAGTTCCTGCTGGAAGTCATGTAGCAGTGGTCGGGATGTTGGGGAGAAAATAAATCAGAAGATAGAAAAGGCAGATAAGAAAGGCACAATTACAACAATCATGAGGGAACTTCAATATGCAGATGGACTGGGAAAATCAGGGTGATAGTGGATCTCGAAAAGGAATTTGTGGAATATCTACAAGATGGTTTTGGGAGCAACTTGCAGTAGACCCCACTAGGGAACAGACAATTCTGGATTTAACGATGTGTAAGGAGGCAGACTTGATTAGGGAGCTTAGGGTGAAGGAAGCCACATCGGACAGAGAGAATTCAATCGTCTGTAAAGCCAGCAGGAGTATACAAAGTGGATTGGTGAAATCAAAAAGGAAAGTAGGAAGACAAAGGAATATTGGCAAACAACACCAAGGTAAACCCAAATGATGTCTTACCAATTTATTAGGAGCAAGAGGATAATTTGAGGTGGCATGGTGGCTCAGTGGTTAACATAACTGCCTCACAGCGCCAGGGACCCAGGTTTGATTCCACCTTCAGGCGACCGTCTGTGTGGAATTTGCAAGTTTTTCCCGTGTCTGCATGGGTTTCCTCCCACAGTCCAAAGATGTGCAGGTTAGGTGGATTGGCTATGATAAAATGTCCATAGTGTCCAGGGATGTGCATGCAAGTTGGACTAGCCATGGTAAATGCAGGGTTATGGGCGGGATGTCCTTTGGAGGGTCCGTGTAAACTCAATGGGCCAAATGGCCTGCTTCCACACTGTGGGAATTCTATGAACTGAGGAAAGAGTCGAGCACAGAAATAGGCTCGGGGATAGCAGACAAAGGGTGATGACTGACAGGTGATTTCTGCAACAGAAAATATGTTTTCAGAGACCAGAAAAATGTTACAACACAAAGAGTCCATCTAGCCCATCATATCCGTGGACCCAATGTGGTTCCACGTGTCTCATTAAGGGTCTGCATGGTAGACAGATTAGGAAAGTTAGATCACATGGGATTCAAGTAGAGTTTGTCAATCGGATACAAAATTGGCTTTATAGCAGACAGAGTGGTGGTGGATCATTGATTCCAGACTGGCAGCCTTTGACCAGCAGTGTTCCACAGGGATTGGTGCAATGCCCCCTGTTGTTTGTCATTTATATAAACAATTTGGATGAGAATTTAGGAGGAATCGTTCGTAAGTTAGCATGCTTGCCTTCATTGCTCAGACCATTGAGTATAGGAGTTGGGACATCATGTTGAGGTTGTACGGGATGTTCCGAGGCCACTTTTGGAGTACTGCCTACAGTTCTGATCACCCTACAACAGAAGGATATTATTAAATCAGAAAGGATTCTGGAAAGATTTATCAGGATGTTGCCAGGACTAGAGGGTTTGAATTATAAGGATAGGCTGGGACTTTTTCCACTGGAACATAGGAAGTGGAGGGGTTACCTTAAGCAGTTAATAAAATCATGAGGGGCATGGATAAGGTGAAAAAGCAAAGGTCTTTTCCCTAGGGTTAGGGAGTGCAAAATTAGGAGGCCTATTCTTAAGGCAAGAGGAGAAAGATTTAAAAGGCAGCTGAGGGGCAACTTTTTCTACAGAGAGTGGTTCATATACAGAATAAACTGTCAGAGGAAGTGGTAGATGCAGGTACAGTTACAACATGTAAAACGACATTTGGACAGGTACATGAATAGGAAAGGTTTATAAGGATATGGGCCAAATGCAAGCAAGTGGGACCAGTTTAGTTTGAGAAACTTTGTCAGCATGGACGAGTTGGAGTAAGGGTCTGTTTCTGTGCTGTATAACTCTATTACTCAATAATCCCTAGCAGGCGGTGGCCATAATATGATGGGATTCACACTGCAGTATGAGGGGGAGAAGATCAAAATCAGATGCAACAGTATTACAATTGAGTAAAGGTAATGACAAAGCAAGGGAGAACTGGCCAGTGTTGATTTTAAGGGAGCTCTAATGGGGAAGATGCTGGAGTAGCAATGGCAGGAGTTTCTGGGTAATTCGAGAGGCACAGTAGAAATTCAACCCAAGAAACATACAAGGGGAGATTGAGGCAACCGTGGCTGACAAGGAAAGTCAAGGACAGAACAAAAGCAAAAGCAAAAGCATACAATGTGGTGAAGATGACTAGGAAGGCAGAGGATTGGAAAGTTTTTTAAAAAAAAACCAAAAGGACAAATGGGTGGCACAGTGCTCAGTAGTTGGCACTGTTGCCTTGCAGCGCCAGGAACCTGGGTTCAATTCTAGCCTTGGGCAACTTTCTCCCAATGTCTGCATGGGTTTCTGCCAGGTGACCCGGTTTCCTCCTACAATCCAAAGATTTGTAGGTCAGGTGGATTGACCATGCTAAATTGCCCTGGGGTGTGTCAGCCAGGTGGGTTAGCCACAGAAAATGCAGTATTACGGGGACAGGGTTTGGGGGGGGGGGGGGGGAGGTGGAGTCCAGGTGAGATGCTCTTCAGGGAGAGTTGGGGTGGACTTGTTAGGCTATTTGGCCTATTTCCACGCTGAAGGGATTCTATTCTTTAAAAAGCAATAAGGGTGGGAGAAGATGAAATGAGAGTAAGCTAGCCAGCAATGTAAACAAAGATTTGCAAGTTTTTTTTGAAAAAGATGTCTAAAAGGTAAGAGAAAGGCAAAAATGGACATTGGATTACTGGAAAATGAGGCTGGAGAAGGGAACAAAGTAATGGCAAAGGAACTGAATAGGTATTTTGCATTATTTTTCACAGTGGAAGGTACCAACAGCCTACCAGAACTTCAAGAGAGTCAGAGGTCAGTGTAGTGGCCATCACTAATAAGAAGACACATTCATCACTTGGACTAGATAGACCTCACCCCAGAGTTCTTAAGGAGATAGAAGAGGAGAGTGAAGAGGCAATAGTGGTGACCTTTAAGGAATCACCGTACTCAGAGGAGGATTCCTGAGAACTGGGAAAATGGCAAGTGTAATAGCCTTGTGTAAGGTGGGGTGGCAGAAAACAGGAAACTATAGGCTAGTTAGCCTGACCTCGGTCTTGGTAAGATTTTAGTCTCCATTAAGAATGAGGTTGCAGAGTACTTAGAAGTTTATAGTAAAATAGGACGGAGTTAGTACAGCTTCATCAGGACATACCTGACAAATCTGTTAGTATTCTGAGGAGATAATGAGCAAGTTAGATAAAGTAGAACCAGTGGATGTGATCCATTTAGATTTCCAGGCCTTTGACAAGGTGCTGCACAACAGGCTACTAAATAAGAGCCCTTGGTGTTAGGAGCAAGGTTCTGACATTGATAGAAAATTGGATGGCTGACAGAAGGTAGAGAGTGGCAACAAAAGGGTCTTTTTCAGGATGGTAGCTGGTGATTAGTGGAGTTCCGCAATGCCGACATCCCATGAAAATAATGCTTTTTTAAAAATTAAAAAAAGGTCTTGAGACATAATCAAAAAAGAAAGTAAGGTTTTGAGAGAATTCAAGATTCACAAACTTAACTATACAGATTCCTTAGAGGATTCTAGAGCTGGAGGTAGTTGCAGAAATTGGGAATAGCAAGGGGACAGAGGGATTTGAACATTTAATTTTAAAGTTGTCATCTAAGTGTTTTACAAATGACAGCCAGTGTGGATCAACAAGCACAGGAATGAGGAGTGCACACTGATGCATTTCAGGACAGCACAGTTTTGAAAGAGCTCAAGTTTACCGATGATGCAAGGTGGGACAACAGCTAGGAGTGTGGTTTAGGCCCAAAACATCAAGTTTTCCTGCTCCTATGATGCTGCTTGACCTGCTGTGTTCATCCAGCCCCATGCTTGTTAGCTAGGAGTGTAGCTTGTCTTTGGAGGTAAATAAAGGCATCCATGACAATTTCTCCCAGCAGCAAATTGAGGCAACATTGAAGATGGAGCATCTTTCAAAAGGTGAAAATAAGCAGTCAAAACAAAGTAGTTGAGGCCATAAACTTCTCTTATTCAAATAGGACATCAAGTTTATAAACAAACAGTTTGGTTCAATTGCATACAATGACAAAGGAAAGAGTTTGTGACATAGACCAAAAAAGGACAATGGCTGTGCTTTTCCTAAAACTTAGTTGGAGAAAATTTCTGCTTCTGGCCATTTGACAACACGTAACAAATTAGAGGTAGTGAGCGGTCAAGAGATTCGGGGTGAAGTAGAGCTGGTTGACATCCAGAAACATCACATCAGTTTCACTGATTTGTCACTGAAAGGCTCCCTTTTGACTAAAACTGATGAGAAGGCTGGATTACCCTAAAAATCCCAAAATCTAATAAAAAGCAAGCAGCCACTTTACAGCACACAAAAAGAAACCCAAGCAAAATAATCTTGCCATCTATGTTAACATTCCAGGCAAGCCCTACATTCACAAAAACCTCAACACCAGCAAACCAGCATGCTGCTTCTTCAGAGCAACCTAGGGACAGTGAAGGCTGCAGAAAACCAAAGCAAGATGGGCAGTTCAAAGATGAAGAATAGGTTTGATCAAAGGACAGATCCTTGGGGTACGGGTAATCCAGACTTTAACTGGACAAGAGAAGGAATCTTTCTAGTTGCATTTTGTGCCTCAAGATATTCAGAGATAACACATTAGGTTCAACGTCTAAACAAATTTTATTCAAAACGTTTTAAAATGTCTTAGCAGCCACACAATTACTGTTTGCTTTTAGGTTCTTGACTAACAGCCGGTTAACAATTGAATGTTTTCCCATGTTAACACCAATTGTATTTAAGTGACAGTAATTGAATTTAGTATATCCTGAACATTAATTGCAAGTATTTTTTTCCCCCAGTCACCTTAAATATTCACAATGTCTCTACTTCAAATGACTAACTATTCAGTTGCTCTTGTTTTCCACCTAAAAATGTGGTATCTTTGATCTTTTATCTATTATCTCATCCCTTTAACATTTAAACATAACCAAGCAGGAATGGTTAGAATTTCTGACATATCCTGGCACAAACTTTAGACAATACTCGAACATTCTGTAGAAATAGCAGAAAGGTTTTGAAAGATTCAGCTTCCCCGCACCAACTAAAATTTTAAAGAGCTAAATTTCAGATTTTAACTCTTTCCCAGGAATGTCAATTTAAATCTATAAACATAGAAATTTGCAAGGGACACAAATATCCTAAATGAAGAGGAAAAACACCATAATGCACAATCCCTATAAGGACCTACACGCTATACAGACCAATCACGAATGCAATCAAACAGACCCTACAGGAACACAACCTCACAGGAAATGCATTTTCTCTCTCTTACAATTAAAAGAGTCCTTATACTCAGAACAATTTATGACACTTTAAAATCAAAGCCACAAGCTTCACTATCCATTGTTTTCTCCTGTACACAGAATGATAACTTGGATTAAGTCAGACTTATTTGGTCTTAATGCAATGACGCTCTAGGTCTCAAATTCTGATTCTGGCCGTTAGATAATCTGACAGTTTATCAGTATAACAAGGTGTGGAGCTGGATGAACACAGCAGGCCAAGCAGCATCATAGGAGCATGATGCAGCTTGGTGTGGAGCTGGATGAACACAGCAGGCCAAGC